>CM062812.1:645231948-645667825 GCA_031772625.1 Pinus tabuliformis | reverse complement strand
TAGTTGGGCATCTAAATTATTGTACTCATATTTTTATTGAACATTAATAATACAACCCTCATCTACTGCATCAATTTTCCCAAGTGGGGTTTTTTCGAGGACAATTGTTCAAAAATAAATGTGTCAAATTTATTGTGTGCGCTAGAATTTCTCAATTTTCAGTATTTTATTTTCCCGCGGTATTTTTTATGGTGAAAATTGCAGTTGTGATTTTATATTTGTCGTAGCAAATAAACTTCATAATTAATTTTTGAGTTAGAAGAATAATTTCCAGTAGCTACAATAGATAAAAATTACCTAAGTCTGGAAGTATGGAAAAAGCCTGGAGAGATATGTCTGGGGCAAGGAAAGTATATCATCAAGTTGTTGCAGAAATTCAGGATGATGGATTCCAAGGCTATGACTACTCCTGTGATCACCAACCTCAAGAAGTTGAGGAGCTTTGACTCAAGTCTCGTAGATCCTACCACATACTGTAAGTTGGTGGGTTCTCTGATGTATCTGGTAAATACTATGTCAGCTATATGTTTTGTTGTGAATGTTCTTAGCCAGTTTCAGTTGGAGCCTCATCATGATCACTGGATATCTGTCGAGAATATATTGAGATATATTCATGGCACCATACATCACTACCTAATGTATGATAGCAAGGAAGTCAAGATGATTGGCTTCACAAATTTTGATTGGGGTGGCAGTAAGACGGATGGAAGAAGCACTACAGGTGGATGATTTAGTATGGGATATGTCATGATCTCATGGATTAGTAGAAAGAAAGATCCCATTGCTTTGAGTAGCGTTGAAGCAAAGTATGTGGCTACATGTGAAGTAGGAAATGAGGTTGTATGGTTGAGGAAGCTTCTGAAATATTTGTTCGAGAAGCCTCTGGGTCCTACTATGATAATCTGTGATAATCAAATTTGTATCAAGATGTCTAAAGAGCCTGTATTTCATGCTAAGATGAAGCATATCAACAATAAGTTCCATTACATTAGGAACTTGGTGCAGGATGGGATCGTGAAGCTACAGTATGTCCTGACAGACGATCAGGTAGCTGATATACTAACAAAGTCTCTTCCTAATAAGAAGTTTGAATATCTTAGAAGCATGCTTGGTTTAGTTGATATTGCTAATCTTGTTGATGATGATAAAAGTTTGGAAGAGATTTGTTGAGGCTTTGTGTGTGAGACACATTGCTTGGGAGGACATCTGGTCGGCACTATGTGTTGATGTCTAGATCCTGAAGTAGGGAGGGTGGCGTTGGTCATGGAGCTCTGACCTCGGATATGCACCTAGATCCCTAGGTTGATGGTTATAAAGTAAGCCTAATGGTACCTAGAGAGGCTGAAAGATTTAGTCCATCTTAGTCCCACCTAGATAGATTTCCCTGGTTAGGAATCTAGTCCATGGCATTGAGATGCTTAAACTCTTCATAGTTCATATGTTTTGAGATCTTCCTTGTACTTGTATATGTTGTTATGAATACCTCCCTAGTTAAGAGCGAGTGTTGAAGAATGTAACTAGGTTCGGTCTTCATAAATATATTTGAGTCATTATGTAATGTACTTGTCAAAAGAATGAAAAAAAAGAAGAAGAAGAAATTTTTACAACAACTTATTAAAGCATGGGTTTCATGCTTGGGTCATATTTTATTAGTTAAACTCCCCATTGTGGACTCCTAGGATTTATATTGAGTCATTAGAGTCATTCTACATTTTATGGGACATACATTTTATGAGATCCTTCTTGGTCTTTTGAATCATGTAAAAGACTTTTTATTGAGTCATATTAGGTATTTGACACCTCCACACCAAGTCGGCCTCAAACAGGGCAATTCGACCTCACCTAAATCCTATATATTCAAGCAGTTCGAATTCATTTGGAGGATCTCTCTCAAAAGTTCGATATCCAAGAAAAGAAGGCAAAAAAAGTGTGAAGTTCCAATACAAAGAGGAAGAAGTGTTGGAAGGATCAAGGTCGAAGTTTTTGGGTATATCTTTCTCCCTATTATGCAAAGTTACTAGGCCAATTGTTGGATCAAAGTTTTACTTCTGAAACAGTCAAAATTCTGAAAGTGTTGGGTCGAAGATTCTGCTGTTGGAAGGCCAAAATTCTGGATTTTTTGGGTCGAAGTGTTGTTGCTTCAAGGCCTAAGTTGCTAGAAGAGGAGGATGACTTGGTGGTTGGAGGAGGTTTGTGTCTAGGTTGAAGAGTCTCAAGAAAATTGTTTGGTAAATTAATTGTATTTAATTTACTTGATTATATGTCAACCAGGATTTGTGTTCTTGTGAAGTGTATGTGCACTATATATGCTAGGATTTTTTTTGCAAATTAAGTGATCAAAGAATGAAACTAATTTTAAAGATGAATGAATGTTTTTATACAATTTGTAGAGAATCGACGTACATGTTCTTTCAATCTAGAGTCATATCTAAGCTGAGCTTTTGAAAATTAAAGACCCTATCTATATTGTAGAAATCCACACTTAATTCTAATTTTCAAAAGGAAATGCTTGAAAATTAAACATGAAAGAAAATGATTTAACTCTAATGTTGCGGAATTGAACTCATTATGCACTAGTTGTTGAAAAGAAATCTCTAAGCTAATTGATAAATATGAAAAACCTAGTAACAAAATTTAGATTCCAAAAGATAAAGTTGCTTCAAAAAGAGAATGATAATGAAATCTAAAATGTGAAAATTTAACTCAAGACTGATTACTAATGTGTGCATCAACCTCTAAAATGTACTTTTTTTAGCATATCAGAAGTTAAATGTAAACGAGGAAATGACTCAAAGAAATTGAAATTGAATGCTAAAACAACTAAACAATGATATAAAAAATGCATAGAATAAGTAAACTCTTTTTGGTATTTTTGGTTTATGAGTACCCTGTAAAAATGACTATAACAAAAATTAGGGCTACAAGTGAACTTTAAATGAAACGTTGATGATAACAATAATGAAAACTAAAGCAAAACCTCACAGCTCGCAGGGGGGCCTCCCAGAGTGTAGGGTTGATTTAACAATCAATGATGTAGGGTCCCACCTTGGTAAGGTTAGTTTTATGACACTTAGAGAGGTTGATTTTGATGTAATGATATAAGATTATGCATGACAGACTTATGTACATGCTTATATGCTATAGAACTAGTTTGGGTCACCCGGTTTCTATGTGCTTATGATAATATCTATGGTTGTATGTATCAGAGCTGATTTTGGTTACGAGCATATTATCGATGTTTTCTCCTTTAGTATCCTAATTTGGAAATAGGTTTATGACATGGATGGTGATCCAGGATTGAGACACATAGATCCATGGATGATCATGGTTATGTGGAACATATGGTTAATTATGATTTGTGGATGATATATGATTTGTATGATTATAGTATGATTATACATGCGTAATCTTGTACTAAGCAGTATGTGGCAGGGGACCTGGTTATTTGCAAACACGGATGCTCAAAATATAAATGACTATGGAAGTAATGATATATGATTTTTATGATTATATATGCTTAATATTTATTGAGCAAGATGTGGCAACGAACATGGTTATTTGCAGACAAGGATGCTCAAATTATAACTGATTGTAGAAGTCATGATACATGATTTTTATGATTATATATGCTTAATCTTGTATTGAATAGGATGTGACAGGGGACATGGTTATTTTCAAACAAGGATGTTCAAATTATAAATGGCTACGGAAGTCATTTCGCCATAACCAAAATGATTTTGGAAGTCATGCAGAATCTTTGGTAAAATGTGAATAAGTTAATTATGAAATTCATTTGATTCTTTTGATCTATGAGATTGTGACGAGTGCGGGTCTTGGAGCGAGGCCTTACCGACGAACCATCAAATGGGTATGAGCTTACAATTAGTACCTTAAGGTGAAGCACATACTTTCAATGTAGAGTAGATGATAAGCCATGGAACTAAGGACGTAGACTCCTAAATCCATGAAAGGTAAAGACATGGAGTCTGGGATCTATAATAAAAGGATTGGGACATGGAGTCCTAAATATTTAAAAGTTCAAGGTATGGAATCTTGGATCCTTGGAGTAGATTAGGGCACAGAGTCCTCAATCTACTAAGACATGGAGATGTATGCAATAGGGATGCGTAATCCCTATTCTCCGAAAGAAACACACCACTCATGGGCAGCTCAGGGATGAATTTCCTTAATAAAATCTCATTTCTTACCATTCTGGAGTGGCTTTCTAAAAATAGAAAGTCATGTCTATCATCTCAAGTATGGCTTTCCAAAAATAATAAATCACCTTCAATAAATGGGTAATGAAGTATACTTGAGGGAAAATCACATAACTTATCATTAATCAATCCCACTAGTTCAATCTCGACTTAATCCTCAATATTATTAATATTATTATTATTTTTTATGAGACTATGATATTATTATTAAAAGGGAATTACAAGTCACCTTCATCTCCTCAATCACTTCACACCTCTCTCCTTGATGATTCTCATGGCTCTATGTAACTCTCTCTCTCTTTTAATAATACATTACACTCTCTTTTATGCACTCATCAAAGAATGGCATATTCCTCTTACACTCATTAAAGACATGTCATAAAAGATTCCTCTTACGCTCTCTTTAATGCATATGTTACACTCTCCTTAACTAAGGCATGCATACCTCTCCTTAATGGCATGAGTTACACTCCTCTAAATGGAATACAAGGCATGCATATTACTCCTCCTTTATGACAATAATTTGTTGCTCCTCCTATATATGTGTCTCATGTATTCTCACTTGGGGGAGTGCATTATGATAAATTTCAGTTATGGATTATGTTTCATATTCTTATCAATAATTCAAGGTTTTGTGATTCAAGTTTTTTTTATAGTACTATTAGAGTTTTGACAGAAAGCCTTAATGGTTATAGCATTCAGGGCCACCATATGTTTGTCAAATTGTAGCAATGGTTGCAATGAGCTTGTCAAATAATGTCAAAGGAATTAGCTTGCGGGTTGTAAAATGTTTCAAGAACTCATATGGTGGATTTAGAAATGTGTGAATTCAATGAAAATATCTTAGTAGCATAACTCTGGGTTGTCTTTCCTCATGTAGAGTTGTAGATGAAAGTTTGCATTCCATGTGTTTGACAAAAGTCGTAAATGAGACATTAAGGATCTAAATTTTTGTTGTTTTAATCCATGGGAATTTTGGTTGCAATTCAGCCCAATATCAGGGGGTATCCATGCGCTATGGCCCTGTAAGCCCCCATTCAATTAAAAAAAAAACACACTTTTCAGAACCCAGATCGTAAATCTGGGCGATTTTGCAGATTACTGTTGCTAACTGTGTGTGCCTATTGTCAAGTTTTTGGTGAAGGATTAAGATGATTTAGTTTATGTTTTAATATGCCAATATTTGAAGTTTTAATTTATGAATTTTATGAGTTAAATAGGTTGAGTAAGAATCTTATATTCATGTTGCTAATGGTTGTCAAAATTGTCTTAAGAGATGATGGCCACCAAGTGGTTGACAAAATGCCTCAATCGTTGTATATTGTATGCTTGCAAATTGTTTGCCATAATGCTTCAATGGTTGTAGCTATTTACATTTATGAATTGTTTGTAAAAAATGCCTAAGTGAAATTAGGATTTGTAACCAAGATGTTTCTGGAATGTCTCAATGAATATGCGTGATAATCCCATTGAGTTAAAATTCATGCTGATAAAGTCAAATTTGGGTAAGTGAATTGTTGTAAATTCAAATTGAATTCATAATTATTGGATACCACTCCTATAGAAGTTGAATTCTCCTTTTAAGTAAAGAATTCATAAGCATGTTATTTAAAATAAAATCAAATTAGTCACTCTTGAACACATTTAATTGCAACAGAAGTAACTATTAGCTTGTTGGAAATTGTGGCTCGTAAAGTTTGATATTTACTCATCCCACTAAAGAATCTTTCCTTTAAATATGATTTTTGAGGTTGAGGATCAAGTGATGGTTGTCGTTTGGTAGTTTGGCTTTGGGGTTTGAGTGAGACGTTGGCTTTGGGCTTGTCTTGGGATTTGGAAACAAAAATAAATAAATAAATAAATTATATATATATATATATATATATATATATATATATATATATATATATCATTTTGAGTCTTAGTGTTCAACACTTCTCTATATTATTGATGGTTGGTAAGGTGGGACCTTACATTCTTCACGCACGCATTTATAAAGTAACAAGAATTTGTATTAAGAGAATAGAGTATCAATTTGTCCACAAAAGGATTATAAAATTAATAACAATAATCGCCACTAATGTGTTATTTGTCTCGCTTACTGCTATTTATACAAATAATAAAAACAATTTCAAAAGAGTTTTAAGCCGATAAACTATAAACAAATCTGACACCTATGAGGTCGATAATTAAGAGTCCAATCTCTTTATGACTTGCTATTAGAAAATCAAGTCATATGAGATTTCATGTTATAACAGCTAAGTTCCTTGCTCGCTTGATTCTCTTCTTCCTGTGTTTAACTGCAACACGCAATTTCCAAGTTTGACTCAGCCTTTGACTTCAAGATCTCTTATTTCACTTAGCTTGCCAAGCAATGTTAGTAGGTGGTTAACCATCTGGAAGACAAATGTCATCTTTTGACAGTCTTCTTTCTTCTTCTGGAATGTTGCAACCTATCTAACAATGGATTCTGCTGCAAAAACGGATATCAGTTGCAGAATATACAAAATTCGGTAATTGCAAGATACTTTTGTCATAATTTCACTAAAAATAGAGAATTTAAATATGGATGATTAATACCTTGTAGGTATTGATCTTGACCTTAATATGTTGAGGCTTTTGTAGAAAAATAACAGAAAGGTGAAATGTGATGGCAAAAAGGATGGTCAAAAAGAGACATTTCTAGACTTCAACAAAAACTATTGAAGGACGAGATTTTGACTGGGTTTTCCCTTAGATAAGGGTTTTTTCCCTGACATAGTACCTATATTTTGTGTCTTATGTTTTCGTGATCTTCATACACACATAATTTGGTAATTTCATGATGAAAGATAATATAACAAAGAAGTAAAAGAAGCCAAACTAATTCACAAGTAATTATCAAGAAAGAGAAATCTAACCTTAACTCTACTAGTATTGATTTATCAACAACTACAACACTAGGGGAAATCTCGAGGCCAAAGGTCACCTTTAATCTGAGTTTTAGTGGAATGGATGCTCCTTGGTCCTCCCCCAGTGAGCTTGTAGTCTTCCAATTTTTAATTGTATGTTGAGAAGAATCCTCTATTCTAGAACACGTGAATTACAAGCATTTTTTGGGACCTGATTGTGTGGAAATATCCTCTAAAATATCTAAGATACACAAGCTTGATATACTGGAATAGGAGCACCCTTTGTTAGAGTAAGTTTTTCAAATTGGAGGAACGGTTGAGTGATTGAAAATAATTCACTCAGAAGGATAACGAAATCTACTTGACCACACAGTTCCATCCAACTTGGAAAATCAGGACAACACTAGTTAGCCATTTCTAAGTGAAATGGATGTAGCTCACCTAATTCTAATGTCTGCACAACAACTCTAATGCAGAACCAATTCGAATGAAGAATCAAATCTTAGGTCCCACTACATCCATGCTATACAAACCTGCAACATCCAAAGGGCCCTCAAGGCGTGAACCCTCCATGTCGAAGTGACACGTCACACAAGTCAACAAAGAATGAAACATACAACTTATATATGTCAAGCATTATAATGTGATTTTTTTTACATAGATTCAATTCAAGCATGTCATAGACTATTAGACATGCATGCGATAGTTCAAATTGTACAGTGCACGAGACCCTAACTAATCTCTATTTTAGTAACTAGGTTTTGTGTATAGTATAAGGATCAGAGTAGGCCATGGTTCCTGGAATCAACTAGGGAAGGTGCCAAACCAAATTGGAATCTTTGAATCCATGAAATGTATCAGAATTGATTCCTGCAAATGGAATCAATTTGAAATTTGATGGATCCACTCCCAAGATGATGAAACACATCCTTTTTTGAAAAAATGCCCAATAAAAACATAAAAAAATCAAAGTTGCATGAGAAAGGGAAGGGGGCATGGCAAGAAAGAGGATGGCGGAGAGCACCACAAGCACAGAAAGTAAACCTAAATCCTATAAAAGCAATACCTAAACATCAAAAACATCATTTTTCACTTTCCTTTGCAAATTATAATAGGTTGAGGCCTGAAAGAACCTAACAGTGACAAGAATTTGGACAACATTAACATAGTGACAGTGACAACCTAATATCAGGCATTTGAAGAGTGGATTTGGCATAGCAGCATTCTCATTTGGAAAGTTTGGAGTGCAGCATCTTTAGAAATCTTCCTTTTCAGCTAGAAAACCCTCCTCTCTATGATTATGAATATCACTCTTAAATTTATGATGTAATTTGTCAATCCTTATTCTGACATATCTGAAATGAAAATATGAAATTAGAGTTTACTATGTATTATAAATATGATTTTTTGTTAAATGTTTAATCATTTAATATTAAGAAATAAGGAATTTTAATTCTAGAATTTGTTTGTGAATTATTCTATGAATGATAAATCTGAATATGGAATACGAATTACGACTATATGAATGATGAATCTGAATAAAGAAGATGAATTATGATGGTATGAATGATGAAATTAGAAACAAGTAATTTGTAATTTTTATGTTTTTTTTCCAAAACTTGATTCTCTTTTTTGCAGGATATAAGTTAAATATATATTTATAAAAAAAATTATGGTTTGGGTGCTAATTCCACAATTCCTAATTTTGGGATGGTTGTCACATCCACTCCAAAACCTTCTGCCATTCCCGATTCACCCACAATTCTTGTATCTTTGGAGTAGGTTGAGTTTTGTATCATTTTTGTATAAGAGAGTTGTGCTCAATTCTTGTAGAGTATAAGAACTCTATAGGATATGCGAGGCTATCTGAAGGGTTAAGAGTTTAGTTTAGACAAGGACAATGTAGCATTTTTTTTTGTAAATAGGAATCTAGGATTAGTTTCTTTTCCAAAATTTTTAATATTTTCCATCAAAAATGTCCTTTAAACCAAAACAATATGAACAATCAAAGAAGAATAAAGAATTCCTAAAGAGGTTACATCCTAAAACATTTGAAAGAGACAGTACATATATACAATTATATAGAGAGGTTGGAGCGAAATAAAAAACAAACATAGAGCTGCAACATTCTAAATATGGCTATGAATAAACACAGATATAATATTGGGCGTGGGTGTATTAATCAATGATATGAGAAGCCGAATCCTCTCCCTAAACCATCATATCATTTGCATGCAACACAATAAATTTCCATTTCCTCACTCTCTTGAGACACCCTTATCTTAGTTGTCCAACATAGTATTCTAAATTGGATGTCTAATCAGTGAACTTACGCCTTTTTTTCAACCTGTTACTTTAGTTCTCCAACATTTAGACATCTTGATATGGCAATTCCAAATGATAATATTGATACTATGATGGTAGAAAGGGAATTTTTGTATGGATTGAGACGCAATCAATGGCTATGGTTATTGATTCTAGACTCCAAGAATGCCTAGAGCTATTATAGGTTTTCAAGAAAAAGATCAATTGAATTTTCAAAGCATTAACAGAATTGATTTCTTGGCCGGACATGCAGGCCATTCTGAGGTCTTCCTTAGCCTTTCATGTACTGGTGCAAACTAGAATTGTGGTCAATAGGCCTACAAATTTACATTTAAAGGGTGTCTTTAGGATGACTCCACATACCTTATTCATCTATTAGACTTGCATGCAACCCTATGGTGGTGGTTGCGATAACTTTCTCAATTCTGACTGCAAGAATTTAAGATGGAGGCCAATACGTTGGATAGAGAGTCTGTGGGGGCTAGCACACTTTGGGCTTTTAAAAATTATTAACTTCACAGGACAAACTTACAATGTCAATCCTACTTTATGGATGGAAAGTTTATGAAGGATGACTGTGGAAAGAAATCTAAGGGAAAATGGATCCATATGTACCCAAGCTTGCATGATCTAAAAACCCCCAAAACACATCCTGATGGTATTCAATGGAGAATGGGTCTACAATGGAATTTCTTCTTATGAAGGCCAGGTTATAAAAGACCTATATTTTGAATTGGGTATTCCTCCTTGTGGGTTTACATGACAATTTTCTAGTTGTAGAAATAGTAACCATTACACGGGGCCCATTTCAAGAACCCAACAGTCACCTGAACACTGAGCTATTTAACATGCTTCACGTGCTAGATTGTGTGTGTATATATAAACTACAAAGGCAAGACATTTTTCAGTAAAAAATATATTGCATAATTCCAATGGAATTTTAAAATAAAAAACATGAAGAAGTTGATAATTCAATTCAACACTATCCACGTACAGAGTAAAACCATAAATTCTAGGAAGAAATTTACCGTTAAAAGGTAAGTCAATTTGATCCCAATGTGAGTTGCAACTCTTCCAAAGCTCTAGCAAGCACGTCCAAGCAACCAATATCATTAGTTCGACCATCATTCCCTAGTTAGCCACAGATTCAGAAAGTATTGTAGACGAGTAAATTTATACAACTTGTATCAAAAAGTTCCACCATCAATCCCCAGTTAGCCGCACATTTAGAAAGTATCAAAAACAGGTAAATTTATACAACTTGTATCACAAATTTATACAACTTGTAGCCATCTCGATACTGGTAAACAAAACAACGAAGAGGGGGTCAGATTTACAGTGAAAACCCCTGAAATGCAGTGTGAATTCAACTAGAACCCTACGAGAATCAAACTGCCAACCCCTGGGCCCTAAAATCTAGGGAAAATTCAGCCTAGCCTTGATTTTCTAGGAATGGAGAGGGCGAAATAGCCCCTAACCAGTTCCATTCCTGGAAATTAGGGTGATCGGAAGAAAATTTTACCTACAAACCAGGTGAATCAGGCTTGAAATGCTTATCCGCCCTATATTTTTGATGGGATAAAATATAGCAATCTTTTTTTTAAAGTATTTTTGGGGCTAACTACTGAAAATAGGTGTAATTTAAAATATTTGCCCCTAAAATTTTCTATGACGGGGAGAACCGTTGAAAGGGAGATGCCCCTCCACCACCAACTTTCCAGAATTACAAAAACCACCCTCTGTTCCAAGCTCGAGAAGCAATATAATGCCACACCTACTCCCCATCGCTCTAGATACTAAAAAACAATAAAACCTTATGACAAAAGGATAACTTTGGTGGATACTTGTCGAGTCCTCCCTCTTTTCCACCAAGACAATGTCCCTCCAAGAGACAAAGGCACTATATGAAATATAATGGAAAGAAACAGAGATAGTGCTTGCACAAAAAATACAAACTCTTATAGGAGATGAGGCCCTAAGAGGGTCCCTACTCTAACAATAGGATCATATCATTAACTCAAACCACAATGTGATGATGTAGTTAAGCCCTCTATTCTCCACTTTACCACTAGGCCGAACGATAATTCCAAGCAGAAAAGCGAGAAACCACAAGTCGACCTTTAAATAAAACCTAACCAACCTGCTTAAGGGGAAATTTAGAAGCAAAATTTGTAGACAGGAGAATTAACATTACCATAGGTTTAGAGATTACAAAGAGTTCCAATGGTGACATTGCGTTTGTCCTGCCCAAGCACTACTTCTCCCTTTGAAGATCGCATACCTAGCCTAATGGTTGTACAAACGTCCATGAACTCGGGTGCCAAATCCATATGCTCTGCAACTCCACAATGTTGAAGCCAATATCCTCTGAACCTAGTGAAAATCCACTCCCCCTTGAATCAACTTGCAAGACTAAGGATAGCGAAGGTAGAAGGTCACCCTGCTCATCCACCACATCTATTATGTCTGCCACCTTTACTCCCATCACAATACACAACAAGCAATAAATTGAAGGGTCGTGGCCTGTTAATATAATACTTACCAATTCTAGATACATCCTTGATGTTTTTCTCGAGAGACTTCCTTGACATGCCTCATTAATCCCTGTGACACGTGGTCAAGGAGAGTTAATGTCCAACCTATCCTCCATTCACCTTCAACATCACCCTTATTAGGGAAAATTGAAAATGTTTATTAATTTTTGTATAAGCTCTAAATTTCTTATATCATCTCTAAGTCATTAACTATGATAAAAATATTAAAGTACTTGCTTGAAAATATAGTATGAATATAAATATTTATTTTTTTAATTGAGAAAAATATTAAAAAAACAAATATTATTTTTAATTCAAATGTTTTATATATAAAAAAATTATATATATATATATTTTCTTAATTTATTTTTTTAATAAAAAAATAACATCTTTAATTTTTTATAAATACATAATCATTTTAGAGGAAGATAATTAACTTTAATTACATTAAAAACAATTAATTTTTTAATTCATCCCCTTTTCTCATACATTAAAATAATTTTAGCTTTTTTAAAAAAATATTTTCTCAAAGAAAAAAATCCTTTATCCAAACACAAAAACAATTAATTTTTTAATTCATGGCCTTTTCTCATATATTAAAATAATTTTAGTATTTTTAAAAACTATTTTCTCAAGGAAAAAATCCTTTATCCAAACCTTTTTGTGTTTTTAATCAGCCAACTTAAATTACTGGAAAATTAAAAATTACCCAGCATTGAAAATTATTAAGAGCTAAATTTTCATGCCACTTATTTGTTTGGAAATAATTTTTAAGATTGAAGGAATATATTATCAACCTTATTAAAAAAATATTTTTAACTAACCACGTTTCAGGGTTTTTAAAGTTTTTTTTAAAGAAAGAAAGATATAAACGATTTATGATGGATGGGTCATATTCACTCTCGATGATGGACGTTACACAATCGATGGCGAGTCATGATTATATATTTAACATATAAATTGTTCGCCAATCATTCGTCCTTTACTTTCTTTGGCAACTTTATAAACCTTTTTTAAAAAAATCTCAAATTTATTTAGATTATTGTTGTCGAAATTTATTTTAATTAATAGTAAAATCACATTTAAGTTAGATAGATATTAAAATAATGCATGAGATTTTTGAAATTGTGAGACAAGCCATTTGTATAATGATTTGATTATTAAAGTTTATTAAGATGTACATACTTTATTTTATTCTCGATTTGAATTTCTAAGTCAAAAAAACACGTGTTTTTACAAAAGATGTTACAAAGTGTGAGGATTGAGTATATTTCTCATCTATATATTTGTAGGTTCTTTTTTCTTATCACACTTTATCTTGATTTTAATATTAAAAGTTGGGTGAAATAAAAGATATACAATCTCATCATTATTGAAAATCAATTGTGTTATAACATTTTGATCAATGGTAAAATTCTTTCACTCACTGCTCACATCTACCCTCCAATATCAATGTGAGATTTAGGCAATATCCCTTTATAGAGTGGATGAAAACAAGATAAAAGAGACTTTTTGTCATAATGTTATTCAAACATCTTCATGTCAATAAATCAGTGCCTAGTGTTATTATTCTTGTAGAATTTTACATGGTTACACTCATTGTTTCAATGGTCTCTCATGTGGTGAGAATGATACACAATCTTAATGAAAGAGAAATTTAGGTAAGTGGTTTTATTATAAATCCATATTTCACTTTCAAATCCTTTATGGAGTAGGTAGAACATGGTATTGATTCAAGTTGATATGCAAGAGTCTCTTCATTACATTACCTCATTGAGCTTGATATCTATAAACCCTCATAGTGGAATATGCCCTTGATCTCTCTAAAGGTGAGATAAACAAATGTATTTGTATTGAGATATATATAACATGTCTTTGGTCCACATGGTCTGAGCCTAGAGAACTACTTTCTCCCATAGTGGTTAACACTACTCAAATTAGTGTCTTCACTACTTTCTCCCACATTGGTTAACACTACTCAAATTAGTGTCTTCATAATCTAGTCAGCTTGCATCTTTTGAGTGTCCCTCTTCCCAGCTTAGAGTTTACTCCCATTATCTTGCAATGATACATTTCACCATATCTGTTGGGAGCAATGTTTTTCACGTAATCTTCTCCTTAAATCTCAAGGGTAATAACCACATTGTTTTTTTATTCTTTCCCTATTATGAGATTAGAAGATTAGAAGATGGTTCTTGGATATCTTTCAATATTCACTTTGTTCTCTCTAGACACTCATGGCTTATTAGGATCACATATGCTTAGCTCTCCACATTTGAGAGATGCTTGAGCATAGTGGATGACTTGGGAAAGACCAATTCCCCAAACCAACATGCACTAAATTGATTAACTTTTGAATAGGCCTCATGGCAAGCTTCCAAGCTCACATGATAAACTTATTATGTATTCTAAACTTACTCATTACCATGGTCTCACACCCATTATACATTTCTTCATAACTTTGAATGTTCAAAGTGCTTTTATAGAACATTGGGGTTTGGGTAGAAAACTTCATCTAAACTTATGCTTCTTCCTTTGTCTTCATCTCATTGGATTAATATTCCCCTTGTTTTATTTTTATATTGTTTTCCTTTACAACTTGCTTTGCCATTTATATTATTGTCTCCATCTTCTTCTTTTACAATGGGAAAACCTCTCATAACTCAATTGTCAAACCTAGGACAACTAATACACCAAACCACCTGGAATTTACCATTGCCATATATCTCTATATTTCTTTACATTCTTTAACCAAACAAAAATAATTGTAATTTCTATTATTTTTATATATTTTAATTTTATAATTCCACCATTAACGTTAATTTTTATATATTATAATTTTATAATTCCACAATTAACGTTAATTTTTGAAAACATTGATATATATAAATTAAATTAAAAACGTTTATAAATTTTTTCTCGTGCCACCATTTATCCTCTACGTGAAAATTCCAAATTGTGGAGCCTCACCGGTTTTCAACGCAATTATTTGTAAAATTTTCCATCGCCGGGTCGTGTCCGAGTTAATTTTATTTACACATGCTTTTAGGTTCGTGGATATTATAATGTTGCAACTTTATATAACCCAGCAACTAAAATCATTATATTACAAAATTTTGAAGGGAGTTGTGTTGATAATATAAAACACTGAACTTTGTCAGCCATCGCGTTTTTAAACATATCTGTTTACTGTCTAACTAAACATATATTTAGAATCGAACGAAAACAATTGCAAAATTAGAATGGCTGCTCACTGTCGCAATCACAAAAAAGCGTCCGTAAATTGGGTTATTTTTAATTTTATTTGGTAATATTTTCATTGATAAATGAATTAAGGGTATTTGAATATGTATATTTTTATATAATAAATCAAAAACAAAGATGTAGTATACATTAATTTAATAACTAACTATTACCCTTAACTTTAAAATTAAATTATTATATTAATAAATTGAAATAAAATATTAATAAATTGGAATGAAATTACTGAAAAAAATATTAAAGTATATGTGTAAGTATCATTTTTTCCTTTCAGATTATTAGTATTGAGATATATATATATTATATAATATAATTGATTTTATTTACTTTACTTTTACTTTTTATTTTTTGAGTTAGATTTTATATAAATTTATAGAATTAATTATGACTATAAATATAAATATTATTAATTATATTTTATATTATTTAAATATTAAACAGAATAAATTAATTTAATAACTTAATTTATTTGTTAAGTTTATTTATATAATTAATTAATAAAATTTATAGACATACATTAATATTATTATCAATAAAAAAATATTATTTAAATGAATATAATAATAATAATATTTTGTAATTATTACTTCAAATCTAAATTACTTATAATTTTTTAAAATTAAATAAATATTTAAAAATTCAATTTATATTTATAAAATAAAATTGATATATTAAAAAAATAAATATATTACACGTTTACCTTCATCTTTCTTTCCCTCCTTTGTCATGTCAACACGACAGGCATGAAAAATAGTGACCGGACAAACCCACCAGAAAGGCTTTCAAAAAATCGCGTTATAGACTATTTCATTCTAAACCTTGTTTTGATATTTTAATATTTTTTTCATATGCTTGTTGTAACGGGCAAATCCCTCCGGAGCAATTTTCCCGTCAAATTCCAGTCCTGTTCCAGTCCTGAATGCAGGGAACCAGTGTCAATTCTCAAGTCCTTGTGGCAGTGAGTGAGTTACAGATTTGTAATTCTTTGGCTGCCTGAATAGATAGAAGTCGGTAACAATCCAAGGAAGGCGGGGACAATCCAATGTAATTCTTTTCTTTTCTGTTCTGTTCTGTTCGCGGTAACATATGAAAGGTAAGAAGAGGCTGATAGGAGGATTTACCGCCGTGTGCTGTTAAACTCTGGTTCTACAACGATCGATTCTGGTGTACGTCTGTGCTACATTTGATTTAGTTCATTTTCACATATCTTTTAGTTTTAGAAGATTAATTTAATTTTTTTTAATTTTTGGTTAATGTTGTATAAATATGTTAGGTAAATGTGATTTTCGTTCAGCTTTGTATATATGATTCTGTTTAATATTTATTATTTTTATAATCAATATGTTTCCAGCAATGAATTATGGGTGATTTCATTTGGTATTATTTTTATTAATGAATCAATTAGGGGTATATCGAGTTTTAAGGTATTATATTTTTTGTTTTTTAATAAATTATGGGTATATCTGGTTTTAAGGTGGTGTTTTTTATTGGAATAAGAATTATATTATATAATATTGTAATTTGAATTGAAGTTATGTATCAAAATTTATTAATAATAAAGGCTTTATAAAATTTATATTTTTTTGATTTTATTTTAAAAGATAAATAATAATTTTAAAATTTTAGATTTTTAAAAGATAAAATAAAAATTATGTCATATATTATTAATATTGAATATTGAATAAGTGAATTATAAAAAAGATATTTTTTTTTTCAGAGAGAAAAAACAGAATAGGTTATATTGAGAGTATATAATGGTCATAAGTACATTGAAGGCTTTACAGAGCCGAGCATACATAGAAGGCAATATGAGCCGAGCATATATTTTGATGAGAATGGTATACATATGAGCAGAGCATATATAATGGAATATAACAATGGGAGCAAGAATCCGCAGCACAGTGTAGAGCTGTATAAACGAATCCGAGTGTGCCAAATAAAATAGAGCTAGAAGAGCTAGATGAGCTCATTGACGGAAATACTGTTCCGGATACCAAAAAAGAGCGTTGCATTGGCATACATTTGAGCAGAGCATATATAATGAAAGAGTCCGCAGCAAAGGACAAGCGGATGACATGAATCCAAGCCAATATGGACAGTGTAGAGCTGTATAAACGGATCCGAATGAGCCCAATAAAATAGAGAGCAGTAGCGAAGAGCTAGATGAGCTGAATGACGGAAATAGAAGAAACAGATCCAGATACCAAAAAAGAACGATGCATTGTTCCGGAATAGATATAGGAATATGATTGGAGCAGAGAGACACAGCCCACCAATTTAATTCGGAGAGGGTAAAGACCCCAGAATAGAAGGTAGAATGGAGGCGAGCGGCAGCTGACAATCTTGGAAAATGCGGCTGTTCCTCCACTTCCAAATGTACCAGCAGGAGGAGATGAAGAGAGCCTGCCAAATGGGGCGTTGAGAGCCCCACCAAGAGAAGGCTTCCTGTACAGAAGAGAAACACATGTGAGGAAAGCCATAGAGCAAAGAAAGATCATACCAGATGGCAGAGGAGGCAGGACAGCGAAAGAACATATGATAGTTCGATTCCAGCTCCGCGAGGCAAAGCTGACATCTGCCTGGTCCAATCCACCCTTTCTTTTGCAGAACATCCCATGAAAGGTTCCTGTTGTTGAAGAGGAGCCAAGAAAAGAGAATGGATTTGAGAGGGCAGGGGGCTTTCCAGAGTTTGATCGGAAAGATAGAGGGAAGAGGAGGCTGGACAGCAATAAGGACAGAGTAGATATTTCGGACAGAAATGGGACGAATAAGTGAATTATTAAAAAGATATATAGTTAAATTTAAAAGAAATAGAATATGTATATGTTTGTATATTATTTATATACCAAATTAATATTTACTTGGTTTTAATATTAAAATTTAAATTACCATATTAATAAATAAAATTGCTATGTATGTGTTACTGTATTCTTAACATTATTCTATGTTTTATTATTCAAATTTTCAATAGCTGATTATTATTTTATTATTTTAGGTTATTAGTATGAAAAGTGTATGTATTACATAATATAATTGATTATGTTTTTTTTGAGGTTATTAGCTCTTCTACTATTAACATTCAAAAAGCTTTGATGATGGATCCCGAAACGTTGACGAAAATGGTTTTTACTAAAGTAAGTCAAAAGATATAAACCACAAAGATCTAAAATCCATATTAAACTAGGTTTTATATAAATATATATAATTATCTAATTAAATGAAATAACAAAATAAATACAGATATTATTATTATTCAATAGATTTTTACCGAAGGTGGCAAAACCTATCAAACTCAGGTGTCAAACCAATAGTGAGGACAACCATTTCTGGCTGCTATCCACGAATATCGGTTTGACTCATCACCGTTATCAAGGAAAACCACGCCACCTGTAATAACCCGCTGGTGGTCCGTAAGGGAGCAGGCTTTCACTCCTGCCAGATGCCTCTGGGTCTTGGGCCGTTAACCTGTTTCCTTACGTCCGAGGAAGACGAGCTCTTACCCAAGCTTATGTTAAAAATGATTTATTTTTGCATTATTTAAATATTTTAATGAAATAAGTTAATAAATATATAAATTTAACATATCCATTACATTGCGTTTAAATAGTTAATAAATTGTAATTTATCGTTTCAATTTTATTTCAATTCCTACTTATAATATATATTAAATCTATTTGTCAACTCATTCATGTAATCATTTAATAAACATTACACTAATATTAATAAATAGATAAATTCAATATATCAATTAAATTTATTAAAATAATTACGTGTAATATATTATCATTTATTAACGCATTCATATAATTATTTAATAAATATTCTAATAAAGTAACATGTGATATATATTAACTATATTTGTTAACTCATTCATAGAATTATTTAATAAATATTAAAATAAAGTTAATAAAATTAAGAAATTGACTACAAACACGTTATATGTTTCTTTCACAAAAAAATTCCCTTCAACATCCTATTTGTCTCTAATCAACTCCTTAATTGGCATGCTCTGGCACAAATGATGTGGATTTAACCTCGTGGAGGTGGAGGTGAAGCTCAAGTCGCCCCTAACCACCGCCAAGCCTTGTAAGGGTATGCCTCGTAAAACCCAGGGAATTCCTCGCAAGACCAGAACACCCTGAGCTTGGTGAAGTCCAAGCAACCCCTGTTACAGTCAGTCCGTGGAAACTACTGAGTCATACATATATACGAACATATCTATTTATGTCGAGGTATTTCTTTATTTATTTTCTTTCTTCAGGGGAAGGAGAAATAAGATTATATGATATTGCAGAAATAAGTACGTAGAGTGCAATTTTATTGGATTTAGCCAAAGGATAACCGTTGAAACAGAGGAGCAAGTCTGCTGGAAATGGACCTTGTGGTACAGCAGCAGGTATGTTTTTGGTTTTTGTCAATTTTTTATTTACTTGCTGGTTTTTATTTTTTAAATATATGGTATGATTTTGTTAAAATGTAAGTGTTAAAAGTGAAGATTAAGTTTGATGAAATGGAGCTAAAGGTGATTAGCAGATATTTTATTTGGTTTTTATTTTATTTTTTTATTTTTATTTTTATTTTTTTCTGTCTGTGTTTTTCTCTTTTCCCTTAAGGCAGTTTTTGGGAGATTGATGAAATGATATTAACAAAAAAATAATCACTTTCTTTTTTTTAAGGATTTTTTAGGTGTCTTGTTTGGCAATTGCATCAAAGACTCCTTTTCCTCCCGTATTTGATCAGAGATATGCAAATACACATTCTTCCTTTTGAATTAGGTGAGATATGCAAGTATACATTCTTTTTTATAAATTAGGTGATGTGGTTGATGTATATGGATTTTCTTTCTTTCTATTTTTATCTTTTTTTTTGAGAATTGGTTTTGTTTTTTTTCTTATCTTTATTTTTCTTTCAAAATTGGTTTTGTTTTTGCTGTCTATCTTTATGAGGCTAACATAATGTTTGGGTGATTTGCAGTTAACTTGCATCTAAGATGTAGTCATGTGTTTCTTGTGGAGTTGGTGTATGTGCATTCTTGGCCAGGTAGATATACATTCTATCTTTTATCATCTTAAACACTAAAAAAACTGTTGAACTTGTATTTGATGTGGAATCATAAACTTAGTTGTTGTATCTCTACTATTTATATTGCATTGTTCGTCACCCAAATTTTAAGAAATCACTATTAGAAGCAAAGGTGGTTAAGTTAGATATCTATGTAAACTTAGGAAGTGGTTGTGTTTGTAGTTGTAGTTGTCACTGCCATATGGTAAATTTGGTTGTGGGCTTCAACATTTTCTTTAGTCTTCCAACATCTAGATTCATTTATATTTTTACCATTAATGAGTTTGGATGAATGATGAGAATTAGTAATTGTTAGGGATTAAAGTTTTAAAAATACAATAAATTTTGGATTATATTTCTATAAAACTCTAAAGCTTGGGACAAGATCAATGCACAACAAGGTTCTTAATACTTTGAAATTTCACATAGTTTTATAGGTTAACACTGATTTGGAGGCTAGCCTTAGTGTGGTTACCAATGGTGAGATTACATATTAAATTAGTCTATAAATCTAGCCTTAGATTGATTCCCATTGATGAATTTAGATTGATTCCCATGGATGAATTAGCAAGTTTAGTCTTAGTCTATTGCCAATGTTAAATTAGTTAATAAAATTCATGCGACAACCAACAAAACTCCCACATGTCTCTTCTTATGCTAGACATTTTCTCCAATGACAACATATTCCATAGTAGTAAACCTTACCGGAAATGATACACAACTATACACAACTCTTCAAAATCGGGGCATTCTTCAAGTATGTTTACAAAAGCCCTCATATCATGGATCTGATATCGGAATGCCCATCGTCAAAGGATATGGTGGTTACAACAACTTAAAAGGATGTGTAAAGGCATATGCCACTCCGATACTCGACAACCAAACTGTAACTTCAATTTGGTGTCCTTATGCTATATAATTACATTGGCCATTAGTTCCTTCCTATTCTTGTTGGAAAAGGTCTCAGGATGGCACTGACTCATGTCAAAAATGCCAAGAACATATTTGAGGCTCTATGTGCAACTTTTGCAAGCAACATTTCTTCAAAAGTACCATCATATCTCAAGGTTTTGCTCTGATCCATTTCCATATGTTTTTATGACTTATCCCTTTCCTGAGCATTGCTTTCTCCACTGATTATGGTCATGCTGGATTGATTACCCTAATAATTTAGGTGTTAGGCCCATGTTGTCCTTTGGAACACCCCATGTTGGGCATTTATCCACGAAGCCAACATACTCCACTGATAACGATGCACTGATATTGTGTCTAGGCTACAATAGTCTTTTTTCACAGAAAGTTAACAACACAGACACACACACACACACTTGACTCTTAGGTGACCGATGTTTCATCTATTAGACAAGGAGGAAGACATGCTTTACATGCTGCTAAGGTCATAGGGTTGACCTCACAATGTTGTTATAACTGTGATTCAAAGCACCCTTACTAATAAGTTTATCCACTATGTGATGATGGAATAGGGTTATGCTAGCCTTGCCAAACAACACATGGCAATAGTAGTCAGAGTAAAATGTCCATTATGATCCCAGATTACACACTGGACTTAGATATAACTCTCTCATCACTGTAGGCTCATGCATCAACATAATATGCATATATATATCAGATATCTTCAAATTGTAATTATAGGTGTTTCTGTCTAGCACATGACAACATAAATTTTCTCCTCAAATTTTTTGTAGGAGTGTGCTTTGAAATGGTGACTTAGGAAGCAAAGGTATATTACATAAATTCTGTCATCAGATTTACTACAGGAGTGTGCCTTAAAATTGTGACTTAGGAAACAAAAGTATATTATGACAACAACTCTTAGTTGGACCATTCTAAGACCTTTAATAACCTAGAATAGGTGAGAGATTGCATTTTTACTTTAGCTTGAAAATACTCAACTTTTTTCTACAATAAAATAACAATTATTTCTCCTAAATCCACTATTTGCTCTAATAAATAACAATGCAATATTTCATTTTCCATCGCTTAAACCAATTTTCATTAAAATAACATTTCCTATTTTGAATATTTTGTTATTTCTATTTTAAATTTTAATCAAATTAATAAATAAATAAATATAACAATTAAACTTGCCCTTTATAATAAATTATATATTCTTGACTTATCTATTAATTTAATTCATAAACTATAATCATATTTAATATTCTTTACTTGAAATAAATCCATATAAATAGAATTGAAAGTATATTTATAAATAAACTTAAATCCATATAAATAGAATTCAAACTATATTTATAAAATAAACTGGATGCATATAAAAAAAATTAACAATATTTATAAAAGATCAAAAACAGATTCAAAATTCAAAACTTGACTAACACACTAAAAAATACAAAACTATCATTTATTAAAATATTGAACCCGCCTAAATTATATCGTTGAAAAAAATAAAATTAAAATTTATTAAGAAATTGTCTACCAAATTATATCCCCTGGTATTGTTCATGGGATGCGTCTTGATTAATCCATGCACGAAATTATGGACCGTCCAGCCAGCTTCAGCGTCCTATTTGTCTTATTTAACTCAATTTGTATGATCTGGCATAAATGAATCTGATTCTACATGAAACACTCAACGTTAAGCCCAAGCTTTTGGGGCTTTAAGCCAATGCCTACCCTCGTGAAGGTGGAGCTGAAACTCAGGGCCTCCCTAAGCACGACCAAGCATTTTTAAGGGTGTAGTCGCTTAAGCCCAGGGAATTCCTCGTGATGTTTTGCTGAAGCCCAGAACTCCCTAAACAAGTCCAAGCAACCCTTGTTACAGTCAGCCCACGGAAACTACTGAATTATACAGATATGCAGACATATCCATTCATGTCAACGTACTTCTTTTTCCTTTTTGTTCTTCATGGGAAGAAAAAATAAGATTATTTGATATTGCAGAAATAAGTACGCAGAGTACAATTTTATTGGATTTAGATGAATGGTAATCGCTGAAATGGAGCAGTAAGTATGTTGGAAATGGACCCTGTGGTGGAGCAGCAGGTGTGTTTTTGTTTTGTCTTTCGTCATGTACGCTCTGGTTTTTATTTATTTTTAAGACATTTGTCTTCTTGAGCACAATTTTATTGGATTTTGCCAGAAGATAATTGCTAGAATGGAGGATCAGGTTTGCTGGAATGGAGCCTGGGGTGAACGACAGGTATGTTATTTTTTTTTCTTATTTATGTCTCTGGTTTTTACTAGTGCAAATATTTGTCTTTTTGTGTTGGTGTTTCTTTCTTTTACTAAGGAACGTTTTGGCCAGAGGAGATGAAATGACGTTGAAAAGAAAATAATCAGTTTAGCTTTTTTTTTTTTTGGTTTTTTAGATGTCTTGTTAGGCAATGGCATCAAGGTCATCTCCTCTCTCCATATTCACCTAGAAACATGCAGGTACACGTTCTTCTCTCTGAATTAGGTGATGTGGTTGATGTATGTGGATTTTCTTCTTTCTGCTTTTATCTTTCTTTCAGAATTGATTTTGTTTTTTCTCTCAATCTTTATCTTTCTTTCAAATTTGGTTTTGTTTTTTCTCTCAATCTTTATGAGGCTAAGGCAGTGTTTGGATGGTTTGCAGTTAACTTACATCTAAGATATAGTCATGTATTTCTTGTGGAGTTGGTGTATGTGCAATTCTTGGCCAGGTAGATATACATTTTATCTTTTATCATCTTAAGCACTAAGAAAATTGCTAAACTTGTATGTGATGTGGAATCATAAAATTAGTTGTTGTATCTCTACTATTTATGCATTGCTGGTCACCCAAATTTTAAGAAATCACTATGAGAAGGAAAGGTGGTTAAGTTGGATATCTATGTAAACTTAGGAAGTGGTTGTGGTTGTAAGTTGGATATCTATGTAAACTTAGGAAGTGGTTGTGGTTGTAGTTGTGATTCTCATATGGTAGATTTGGTTTTGCCCTTTCAACATTTTTTTAGCCTTCCAAGATTAATCTAGTTTCATTTATTTTTTACCATTAATGAGTTTGGATGAATGATGAGTACTTAGTAATTGTTAAGGATTAAGGTTTTAAGAATAAAATAAATTTTGCATTATATATCTACAAAACTTTAGATCTTGAGACAAGATCAATGCATAATCACCAAAAAGACAAGGTTCTTAATGCATCGAAATTTCACATAGTTTTATGGTTTAGGGTTGATTTGGAAGCTAGCCTTAGTGTGGTTACAGGTGGTGAGATTACAATTTAAATTAGTCAATAAGTTTAGCCTTAGTGTGATTCTCATTGGTGAATTAATGAGTAATTTTTTTCTAAAAAAGTCAACAAGTTTTGTCTTAGTGTGATTGCCAGTGATAAATTAGTTGATAAAATTCATGCAACAAAGCTTCGACATGTCTCTTCTTATGCTGGGAATTTTCTCCAATAGTTACAGATTCAATAGAAGTAGATCTTACAAGAAATGGTCCATATTCAAAATTGAGTCATTCTTCAAGTATGTAAACAAAATCCCTCATCTCATGGATCTGATATGGACATCTCCGTCTTAAAAGGATATGGTGATTACAATCACTTCAAAGGATGTGTAAGACATAGGCTATTTATTTGATACTAGAATATCCGACAGTGACTTCGAATCAATGCCCTTTATGTTGTATAATTGCATCGACCCTTAGTTCCTTCCTATTTCATGCTAGAAGAGGTCTTAGGATGGCATTGACTCTTGTCAAAAAAATGCCAAGAAGGTTCCATGTGCAACTTTTGCAAGCAACATATCTTCTAAAGTACCATGATATCTCAAGGTTTTTCTTTGATTCGCTTCCATTTGTTTTTATGCCTTATACCCTTGTTGAGCATTGCCTGTTGATTTTTCCTTAGCATTTCAGAATCAAGTCTATGTCTAAAAGCACGATCATAAACACACTGAAATACCACAACACTATCACTTTACATTGTGGAAAACGTATAAGAGTGAATCAATGTAGTACAAAAAACAATTTTTAACCCAATTTTTTTTTTTTTTACAAACTTTAATACAACAAACATAGGGCTCCCATACTAGGGATCATGGCCCTTACAATTAACCCTGATACAAGATCAACTAGGGTTTGGAGTCAACAACTTATGACTACCAATCTACCCTGAACATGATACACTTGAGTTACTTGCTGATGTAGCGATTCCACATCAGTTTCAGTCCATGTACCTTGAACACTTTTTTTGGCAGGTCCTTTGCCACCTCTTCTGCTAGTCACAAGACTTCGGTAACTCTAGAATGCTTGCATCTCTAGTTGAACAATCTGCCACTATCAATCCTCTTGTTGCTCCAAGAGTGATTGAACATAGGCTCATAAAAGTTTTCCCTCTAGCTGTTGAAATTTCTAAGTCTGACACATTAGAAATCCCTACTGCATTATCTGGTTTATTTCACCTACTTGTTTTTTCCATTAACAAGTTATTTATATATATAAATACTAAAAATAAACACAAATGCAACCTTAACTCATATACAGATCAGCGACTGAAATACTAGACAAACACACAAGGGACACCGTTATTTTTGGACAATCGTCCTCGGAAAAACCCAATGCGAGAAAACTGGTGCAGCAGTTCTGAGGGTTTTATTATTATGCAGATTTCTTGAGTACAACTAGGGTGCCGAACTAGCTCACCCAACAAAGATTGTTACATGGCAGTAATACCTATTCTCGGAGACAGATATTCAGCAAGTCTGCCCCACAAAAATCCTTTCGGCACTTCTCCAAGGCTTTGCATCAGCCCTGCTAGCCTCAACATAGCTCCTAAACCCTCTGCGTTAGCCTCTTGCCTCTCTGCGTCAGCTCTCTTGCCTTCTGCGTCACCCACGCAGGCCCCTCAGCCTCTGCGCAGTCTCTAGCTGCTTCTGCGTGGCTCCTGTTGCCTCTGCGTAGCTCTGGCTGTCTTTGCATCAGCCTCTTCAGTCACTGCGCTGACTGTCAGGCACTATCTCTATCTCTCTGCTATGTACTCACTGCCCCTCGCTACAATAGATCACTTGTTCGAATTTTCTCAGCAAACCCCGCTCCAGAAAATCGAACTGACTGATCAATCTTGGTGTGTCTCCAACTGACCCTCAAGCCTCCTCTTATACTTTTCCTGTTGAGTCTTCAATGATCGAGATTAAGTCCCTAATCAACGGATAATATTAGATTTGGCTTGATCCATGTGATTCATAACATTCTCACCCAATTTTATATTAATGCCCATTAATATTTTAATTTTCCTAAGTTTAGACTTAGCAACCCCATTAAAAATATTAATTATTTTAATATCTCTCCAACCGGGTGGAATTTCCCCAAACCACTTCTGGGTCTTGGAGATCTCATGTGCTTTAGCCTCTCCACCAATTTTCATGGCTAGAGCACATCCGATGCTACCACAAATCAACACTAGCTGCTTTCCCGCTCCTCCAAGATAGAAACTCTTAGGGTCTTCAAGCTACCCTCTTATTATTGATATGCTACTTCAAATCATTTAATTAGGGTATCAACAAGTTTTCCCTCAAATCACACTTGGCTACTCCAAACATGAAAAAAGTTAGGGCTTAATCAAACTGCCCACTAACAACTCTCTTGCTTCACCAAGGGATTGTGCTTAGTGCATACAACAAGTAGGCCTCACAACACTGAACAACCCTTGTATTCATTGTACAGAGGGCCACTATAACTCTGTCCAAAACCAGACTTCAATACTACATCACCTTAGTAATCATCCACAAGAAGACTAATCAACATACCTCTTCAAGACGTCTACACCAACAACCTTGAAAGCTCAGTCCTATGCACAAATATTCTTGATATTTTCGGCCCTCTTTTAGGGCTCTTGCACTAGCTACAAAGATGCTCTAAGCTTGGCCTAATCATCTCCCTTATTCCTGCACAAACCTCCCTTTGCAGACACTTAACTTTTGTGCTATTACCTAAAGGTACTTTGGCCCTATATCACAACTTCATTATAGGTCATATGACTGTGGTTCAACACTTATATAAGGCTCGACCCTCCTTCAAATTGCAAACGGCTTGATCAAAGAGATTTAGCCTTAGCATATGCCCAGATACCTTTACAAAACTCATCCAACGGTCACCTAGTCTTGAACTCAATAGAACATAAGAAAAGATATCAAAACTCATCCTTTTCTTCACCTTAGATAAACTCCTCCAGGTCTGCGACTATCTCAGATTAATCTTCTTCTTAATGAGTGCACCTTGCGATATGATCAAATGAGGTCTCATCCACTTCTACTTATAGTCTTCCATGAGAGCAACGACTAACCCCCAAGGGGCACCACTCAAGTCTAGGCAGACTTAAACTAGTTGTCAAAACCCCAACTAACTCAAGAAAACATATTACCTCCATTTGATCAAGACACTTCACTTTTACCTTTGCTCCCCCTTTCTCCATTAAGGTTGTCCTCATGCAATCAGTGAATAAACTACCAATTTCTCCATTTGGCTTCACGCCCACAACTTTGGGTATGCTTGGGTACATTGCCCACAAACCACTTTTGTGGGTCAACTCCTCACAAACCAAGTACCCTAGGGGTTGTGGGAGTACCTCCCAAGCTACACAAGTCAACACTCCCTCTTAGCGAGGGAGGTACTTACATTACTTGGATGCATCTCATCATCATCGGTGACACTAGCGCAATCTCTGGCGTTCACCACGGCAACATACCCTGTAGAATGAACCACACTCTTCTTGGTAGTCTCTCTGCCATCATAAGCTTCTTACTTCTTCCTTTCATGATAGGACTTCATGTCATCCCACGGTTCCTTCTTGTCAGCAGAAGTCCCCTTGCTTCCCATTGACCATGCGCTCTTCTTGGGTTGCAGATTCTCCCTTTGAACTTGCATTCTCTCGCTCGAACTTGACTCCCTTTGAGTCTTAGGAACCTACTGCTTCTCAAAATTGCTTCAAATTTGGAGGAGAGCAAGGGGACCCACCAACGCAGTTGTATCTAGGAGATCGAAGTTTTCTTGTGGCCAATTTCTCGGGAAATTGATGCCCTAGGTGACCTAATGAGGCTAGACCTAGGGAAAAAGGGAAAAGGGGTAAAAAGAGGGTTAAAATGATCACCCTTTTTGAGGGATCAGTGCCTGATTCACTTGGGGATATGGAGTCAAGGATAATAATGAAGAAGGATTTAGTTTCTTGTTCAAGGAGGCTCCAAAAGTCAACTTCGTCCAATGTTAGAGGAAAGAGAAGAAAAGTGACTTTCAAGCATTTATACTTCATACAAATGGTGCAAGCTTATCAAGATAACATGATCTCTAGGACATTTCATTCATCTAACAATGGCTCATACAAAGAATAAGCTAAATAGACACATAATTCCACATTTCGTACATGCAACAATTAGCCCTAATTATAGCGAAATTCAAATGTATGTAGCAACAAGAAAAATAGCATTAAATTTGCACTTACAATGTTAGAGGATATATCCAACTAGCATCACATTTGCAAATCAAAAGCTCCAAGATAGAAATAGCCCAAATCCATACATCATCCAAAACAATCCTCCAAGGAACAAGTGCGAAATTCTCTAAAAATAGAGAGATCCCAAGTCAAGTGATGATACAAATGAATCCAACTAACTCCTATTTATACACCAATTAGGAGTTTGATTTAGCTAATGAGCCTACATTAGCCCCTAAAAATAAAATAATGTGCAAATGACCTAACTTTGGTGACAAGCCCACCAAACTAGCTCACAAATGAAAAGATAAGCCTCTCAAGAGGACAAATAATAATCTATGCATGTCGTAGGGCCCTCTAAGAGGCCTGATGAGGTCCATGGGTGCCACAATGAAGAATAGGACCCTCAAAAGTAGTGGACAAGGGGTTGGCCCCTTGTAATAACCTGTGGTGCTCCAAATGACTGTGGGGGCACACAAGTGTCCTCATGGGTCTCCAAACAAGTCGAAGATGCTTGTAGGTTACCCTCAAGGGCTAGGATGACAATGTAGGAGATGCCACATCATCGTAGAAGTCCTGGATCATCTGCGAACTGTGTTGTAGATCTGGGGCCAGCTGGGCATGATGGATCAGGTGCATCCTCCTCGTCCAATAAGTGAACCACAAGCAATCTCTGTATGGCTGTGGGGATCCATGAAGTGCTATTTGCGGCTGTGGAGGCCCATGGCTGTCAATGCTCACCCTATATGTGCCAATGTAGCTCATTAGAGAAATCGAGTAAATGAGCTTACCTAATCATGGACCATAGGTGGGGACTTCATAATGGTTTGCCTTTCCATAATGGGCTTCGGGTGTGTCAATGTCTCCTAAACTCCCAATGGGGTTAACTATGTACCCTATTAGGTGGTTTCTGCTTCTGAAGGGGATAATATAGTCAAGGTACATCCGTCAAAAGGTGGTTGCATGTGGTAGATAGGTGAATGATGTAGGGAATGAGAGGGGGAAGCCCTGGGTCACATGCTGGGACACAAGGGTAGCCAATAAGAGGGAAGCCCACACTTGGGTTTATAATGGATAGGAGGGAGCAATCGTCGTACATGAGGTGCCCCAACCTTGATTTTTCCATCCTTCTTTTATGCCTTTTGCCTTTTCTATGATTTTATTTGATTGACTCCTCGGGGCTCAAGGGGTTAGAGCATGATGTGTGAGATATAGCAATGAATTCCCCCCTTTAAGGTGGGGCGGTTCATTGCCTACCAAGGGTCTGGACAATCATGCGTTCCTATATGACGAGGAAGGTTCATAGAACCTGTTAGAACCAGGGTGATGGCCATGATGATGGGTTAGAGCTTCATGTAATGGATTTTGCCCATGAGCTAAATGTTTTTGTCCCTAACATCTTTTGCATTTTGTGGTACTTTTCTTGTTGAATGTGGCCATATATGCTTTTGACATTCTTTTTAGCTGCATCAATCTCTAGGCTTCATTCCAAGCCATGACCCAAGGTGTGGGTAAGGGAAGTGGTGAGCTGACCCTATGTGGACCCGATGGAGGAATGTGGACTGAAGTGGGAGAAGTGATGGATGGGGTAATAATGAATGGAAAGGGGGTAATATAAGTGGATAAGGGAGTGAGACCACACAACCAAAATCGGGGTTTCCCATGAAATACCATCCCTGAAACCAAGTGGTCAGTAAAAGAGATCCCACGGGACTAGAATCCAAGGTGAAGTCCTAAAAGGGGTCTAGGAGACAGAAGCATAGACCTAGCCCATTCTTTCCGCCGAATCCCCCCATTAATCCATACCCAGAAGTGTCCTTGATAAGCAAACTACAAGACTCAATTTCAAAATGACAAGGCATACCTTTAGCTTTGGGAGGCCCACCTTCAAACATACGATCATGGCAGATGGGCGAGGGACCACATGGGCGACATAGGTGGCGGTGAAATGGCACAATGAGCTAGCTAATTGCTACAAGGTGCTGTTGGCTGCTGGCTGAGGACCATCTTGGAGAATTTTTTTCTCCTAGGGATATTACCCAAACTATGCTTGCTCTTGGGAAGATCTTTTTGTTGGGGAGGCAAAACCCCATTATGCTATTTCAAATTTCAGAAGTTACTATCCGACCTAAGCAATTTCCCTCCCTTCCTAAATCTTGATGTTGGTTTCCAGTAAAAAGACTGATTGTAACTCGAGCTCTATCTCTGCCTGGTAAAGCTAACCCCGCCTGGTAAGAACAAGAGGACCTCGCACTCTAAAGGAAGGAAACAGGTACTGATAAATGAAGACTGCCTCGTAAAAAGAGATATACCCACCGGAAAAGATGGATCAATCACACCAACAACCAATATGAACCAGCCACATCCAACCAGCTCTAGGAAGCTTCGTTGCAGCAATAGGTGTAACCGTTTTAACATGTTGTTATTCATCGCTCCGCGCGTCACTTGTTGCCCTTATCTTAAAATCTATTATGGTGTTCTACTTCCATGCCATAAAACAAAGTTTTTTCATTAATATGAGGGTACGAAGCAGTTTGACGCAAGCACTAGGCAGGCAGGTAAGTTCAAAGCTGAGGCAAGTTAGTGACCGATTTCAATGGAATGTAAAGAGTGAAGCAAAGGGACCTGACCTGGATGGTAGATTCTATTATGCAAACACAACTTATTGGGATGGTAATTATACAAAGTGAGGTTATGAGCTTACGTTCTTTTTTTGGGGTAGGAGTAGGTTAGGGTCTGATAGGCCCCTTGAACTAGTCAAATTACCATCTTCTCTATCTCTGGTCAATTATAAAGTTAAAATATGGCTTATGATCCATCAATCCGTTCCTTCTAAGAGAAGAAGGTAATGGGTAACTTAATGGGCATAACTCCATCGTCCTAGGATTTCAATGGAATGTAAAGAGCGAAGCAAAGGGACCTGACCTGGATGGTAGATTCTATTATGCAAACACAATTTATTGGGATGGTAATTATACAAAGTGAGGTTATGAGCTTACGTTCTTTTTTTGGGGTAGGAGTAGGTTAGGGTCTGATAGGCCCCTTGAACTAGTCAAATTACCATCTACTCTATCTTTGGTCAATTATAAAGTTAGAATATGGCTTATGATCCATCAATCCGTTCCTTCTAAGAGAAGAAGGTAATGGGTAACTTAATGGGCATAACTCCATCGTCCTAGGATTTCAATGGAATTTAAAGAGCAAAGCAAAGGAACTTGACCTAGATGGTAGATTCTATTATGCAAACACAACTTATTGGGATGGTAATTATACAAAGTGAGGTTATGAGCTTACGTTCTTTTTTTGGGGTAGGAGTAGGTTAGGATTTGATAGGCCCCTTGAACTAGTCAAATTACCAGCGACTCTATCTTTGGTCAATTATAAAGTTAGAATATGGCTTATCATCCATCAATCCGTTCCTTCTAAGAGAAGAAGGTAATGGGTAACTCAATGGGCATAACTCCATCGTCCTAGGATTTCGGCAGTAGTAAGGTAAAGTCGGATAACTAGGTGGATGCTCGTAAGTAAAGGGTTCTATAGACGGGCCATACTCTACTGATCTTCCTGGTGGAATGGGAAAGGCATAACTCTTCCATCGTCCTAGGGTTCGGTTGTGAAATCCGGTCCTGATACGAGGGGTTACAGTCCCGACTCGATAACTACATGAAGTGCATTCATAATAAAGTGGTATAGGGATCTAGTGGTAGGTGGTATGGTAACACTGAAGGGGTTGTGTCACGCCATGCCGGGTCTATCTAGTTGTAGCTCCTAAGCGCTTGATTCATCCAAGTAGTATAGGGCCTAGGTCTCTGAGGTCTCATGTGTGATATGCTCTTCAAAGTTCAGTAAGGGGGTAAATAAAGAGAAGGGATATGGCAAATAAATGAAGCACTAGGTCTAGATATAAGGGGTAAGGGCTCGATATATCAGTTATTTATAAGAGAAGGAAGGGTAACTAAATGGGCATAACTCCATCGTCCTAGGATGAAGGCGGTAATAAAGGGTAAGAATTAGGTAGTCTGATCTCGTCTTGATACTACTTTAAAGAGAAGGGATAATAGAAGTCTCATACCTCCTAAGAGTTATAAAGGCAAGTGTGATAAACCATCTCATGGGTGTCTAGGCATAATATCCTCTCAATGTTGCCCATCCCCATCCAACGAGGTTGCTTTGATAGACCATAATTCAGGTCATCCAACAATATGATATCATCTTAAATTTTGTATGATATCTGCTAAAGGTCAACCAACCCTCTCGGCTACTTGACCATCCATTTGGTGCTGCTTCTAAGATCAATTCCTCGGTTGGCATCCATAACTCCATTGTCCTAGGGTTATAAGGGATTTGGTTCTATTCCTGACTCGTCTCAGTAGCTTCATCAGTGAGAACACGAGACCAATAAGTTGTTCATACATTCATGGTATTGATATGTGATACCCGAGATTATCCATAAGGCAAGTAACTAAAGAGTTAATAGCATTCCCTCCTAACTAAGTGCATTCATTCATATAGATGTCCCTCCTAAGATTCTTGCAAGTGTGATAAAAAAACATCTCCTCTTCTAGGTCTGAAGCCCGTCCAACAAGAGGCTGGCTATTTACCATCATCTTTTTGCCCATGTTTCTTAAGTTCTGGTTGTTCTGTTGATAATCCGATCCATCCGACAGTTAAACGATCTTAGCTAAAAGGAAACCGTCCTATGGGCTACTCCATCCAACCATCTCTCCCTCCACCCATCCATCCAACCATGTCTAATAAGTTATGGATTTATTGAATCTGACTAGCAGTTCCACGATCTCAACTTCAGTTCTGAAGTTCCAAAGATATATCTCCACTGAAGTTCTGGCTGTAGAGATAAAATCAAGCAGTTCCCACGATATAAGCTAAAGGTCAACCCTCTCTTCTAATAGACCAACCATCCGAGCACATGCTACTACAAGTAAGTCCTTGGCTAAATTACCGTCATCCATTTGGTGTTGCTTCAAAGGTAATGGGTGGTGCCTGGGGCATCATCATTCCCTCCTCCTAGGGTGACGATATCAAGATAAATTCAGGTTGGCCAGTCTAATATCGACTCACTAAAGGTATAGTGAGTAGCCATAAATCTATTCTATAAGGGCAGACAACACTCCTCCATTGTCCTAGGATGAAGGGCATACGTTCAACGGTAAGGTAAAAGGCCCAAGCATTAAAGGCATATGATCTTAATTCAAGTGCCTAGGGTTTATTTCTAAGGTAAGAGATAAAGCCAAGCAATCAATCTGGTGCCTCTAATCAAAGGGTTGTTGTTTTGTTATTATAGCAGTCCCTCCAATCTATTTTCTAAGATATACAATTTTCAAGTGGTCCAACCAAGACTAACCACCATGTCTAGGTCTGAAGGTGTAGAAGGTGGTATAAGGTATAATATCTAAACTAAGCATAAGGTGAAGGCAAGTAAGAATATCCCAACAAAGCTGACTTTATAAAAGCATTCAATGGTATCTGGGATTGAAGCATGATCCGAACAATAGTTGGTAGCATCGCACGCACTTACCGTGTTCCTGTAGGAGGATAAACCTGTCCCTCCAATCAAGCACTGCAGTTCCCCTAGTGTAAGGTCTATTATGTCTGAACAATCCTTACAATCCTTGTAGCACGGGGGTCCTGTCCTATGTATTGGGGCACCTATCTAGCCCAACCGATTGCTTGAAAGTAGAATTCAATAGCTTACGGTTCGCGAGGTTCTAGGTATACATTGAGTAAATAGAAAAGAACTATCTAATAGGGGTTAGGGTAGGACCCTACCATATAATATCCCCACTCTTAGTTTAATCATATCATCAGTAATGCCATGGAGGGTGAAGTAGTGGTTCATTTGGTTAATCCAACTAGTGGGTTCAAAACCATAAAACTTATTAATATCTACTTTGGGATAGTGGTTCCGCATGTTGTTTTTAGTTTCAGGGTAGTGTGAACCATTGCGATACCTCCTCACCACCATTGGAGGATTAAGCCCCCCTTTGGTTGCTTTGGTGACTCCAACTGAATCCTCTTGGCTTTAATCACAGGACCAAGGTTGTCTGAAAGTGTCCAACTTAGATTGCAGTGGATCAAACTTAGTATCTATTTGGCTGACTTGATTGGCTGTACTGGTTTCTATATTTAGTTCACGCCTTATCTTTTTGTCCAAATCCTTGTCCATGGCTTCCATAGTTGTGGATATTGTGTGGACCATCAATCCATGGGTACACAAAAAAAGGTTACTAGAGAATTGTACCTCGAAAATCAACATAGAACACTAATTCTTTTGAGATAGGTCTCTTGTAAGGGTGCAGTCGAGATCATTGGAGTAGGACTCCTAGATTAGAAATACTGCATTGACGAAATTCCAAAATTATTTATATTCCAATTTATGTCAGAATTTTGTGGCCTGTGTAGTAGAGGCTAAGGCTTGAAAGGTCTTACAAACAAGGGAATGTTAGGTGCTATAGCTCTTTTATATACTTGCGAGGTCCAACAATAGTACTCATCCCAATATATAAAGGAACTAACTAAGGAGGTTCAACCATGACCTTAGCCGTTCTACCCAAGTACCGAGGTACTATAAAGTGATCTCCCTAAGTATGGTTCTTGGTGTATTATAGCAACAGATGGTAACTCAATTTAGTTAGAGTTGGTTTCATGTATACCTAGGGGACTTCCCATATACCCAAGGGTAGATGGAAGTGATATTCTATAGATAGGTGTTTTCTGATGTAGTACTACTTGAAGGGGTACCAAAAAGGGTTACAAGGGCTTCCAACAAGGTGACTCCACTTTTATTTCCTATATGTATTCTTCTCCAATTGCATTTTTAGATGTTGAATGATAGATCTCTATGTTATTTGAAGACGTCTGAACATGTCTTTTGACTATAAAATCCAAATGTATGCTAGCTGAGGAGTGGGCTTTGATAGCGCTTGTAGTGTTCCTTAACCCTTAAACTCGAAACATAACCAAGTAGACTATAATGTACTTAACCCCAGAATTGCAGAGAAAAAGAACAAGATGCAATAGAAAACCAGTGTTGTGTTGTTCCTTCAAACAATCCTGTAGAAAATAAGCTCCCAACTATACATAGCATGATCCAACAACTGAGATCATCCTTTCCCAAGATATCCAAGGTTTCGTCGCGAATGGCCTAGATTATATTGGGAAGGTCAAATTACCAAATCCCTTCCATTTGTGTTGCATGAAGTAATCAGGGCTTATCATGGGTGGTTCTATCATGAATGGCCCATATTATATCGGGCAAACAAGATCATGAAATCTAGGTCGTTCATGCAAAGGTACTTGACCGGGATATAATACAAGCACTCTTATCGCAAACAATCAAGATCATATCGGCATAGTGAGATCAGTGAATCATGTATGTTTGTGCAAAGTAACATGATCAAGCCATAATGAAAGTGACCTCACCGTGAACGACTCAGATTAGGTCTAGCAAGTTGCATTGATGAATCTGGGTTGTTTGTGCAAAATCTTTTGATATAGGTATAACATAGGGAACACCCCAGTGAACGGCTAGGATTACATCGGGCATGTTTGATCGAGTGATTTAGGCCATTTGTGCAAAAATATGCGAGTGGGCCCCGACACAAAGGATGCTTTCATTGACAACTCAAATGTAACCGCATCTCCAAATCTACAATTTTGATTGGCTCACGTGATTCAACTACCAGATGAAAGATTCTATGACGCCACTCTTCCAACTCGGACATAATCTCAGGGAACTTCTCCGCCAATGATGTAAATTGAAGGTGGGGCCTATCCACCTCATATTTAGGCAACCAATGATAGGCCACCATTTGTTCCTCCATATCACAAAAAAAAACCACCAACGCCACCCTACAAGAGCCATGAATGACACTTAATGCCTAGATCCTTAGCCATTAATGTAGATCTTCCCTTCGTCTAAGTACTCAGGTTCATTTCCATATTCATTTTACATGCATTCGAGCTTCCAAGTAAACTGAGAAAGCCTCATATGAGCTAAAAAGACTTCCAGAGGCACCCGAGCATTTGCAATCAAGTTGTTACTACACTGCCACCATCCCTGCGAGACCATTTCACCACTTAATTTTTGGGTAAGTTGTATTTTTAGCTTAGAACTCTGTTCATTTTCTCGTCTTAGTATCGAAAGGTATGTCTGTGATTTTCTTTCTCCCTCTTCTATTCCTATAGAAATCCAACCCTCTACCTCTTTTCTCCCTTGTAACTATGCTGAGAGCCTTGAAGACCACCGCGGGGGGATCTTCCTCCCACTCCACCAATGCCCAGTCTGATATAAGCAAAGTTTCCTCATCTTGTGTTGCCCCTTTCATTGATGACCTTACTCGTATAGTCACGTCTGACACAACCAATTCATCTCCTAAATAGTTGAGAGGTGCCTTCACCTAAGATTTTCTTCAAGTGTAAAAGCCAGTACCCTTTGGGCATCTGTCCTGGCTCAACATATTGTTCCTTAGACATTCTCATTCCCTGAATTCATCGAACTCTGCACTAGCAATTACCACGCCTCCTCTTCCTCAATTACATCCACTAATGGTAAGCCCGTGCTCTTCCATATCAATGCTCTGTCAATTTCTAATATGTTGGGTACGTCCTTGCAGATGGTTGTCCTCTCCCATGAGGGCCAATCTAGGAGATATAAAAGCCTAAATCAGGCCTAGAAAGAGGATATCTTCCATAGGATATGATACAATCAGGGCTAGGTTGAGGTTCCTCCTATCCCCTAGAATATTAAGAGCTTCACCATGTGGGCTTAGGACTATTTCCATCTTCACTCTGATTATGGGAAGGGAGACTGATGTAGACATATATGAAGGGATGATAGCCATGGTAGACCCCTACAATGTGCCTTACATCTCTGATTTCATGTATGCAGAGGCCATAGTTATGGGCATGAGACAATAGTTAGTAGATTTCTCAACCACTGGGGTGTTCAAATATCCTTCCTACCTAGTGTATTTTTTTATCTACCATTAGGGACATTGTCTTGAGTCCCTAAACTTGCAGAAAAACCAAGGAGGTCTATCCGCCAAAGGCATTGATTGGCTCCCTGGGTGAAAAAAGGAGAACCTAGAGCCTCATTTCTCTTATATGTATACGAATTCATGTATAGTGCTTTCTCTATTATCCTTGTAAAGGAACCTGATAGAATGCTTGCAAAGATCATGCCATACTTGAAATTGGGGGAAGTCACCAAAAGAGGATATTGGTTCCTAGGGCCTAACTTGACAATGATTAGGCTGTATAGGATAAAGTAATCTCCTCACAGATTGCCCAAGCTACTAACCCCCAGAATCTTTATATCAAAATACATCAGGCAGATGGTTGTGGTGGATGACATCCATTTTCTAAGAGCCAAGAAGAAGGGTAGGTTGTCATTTCCTGTGGCCATAGGTGGATATGCCATAAATGAAAAAAGAGGCATCAAAGAGGCCATTGCGGCTTTAAAGCATCTTGACCTTTGATTGGACCAACCCTGGAAGTATGACCCACACTTTTTGTTGGGTGTTGAGAAAGGGATGAAGTGGCCAAACCCTCATGATCATGAATCCAGGCCTGAGATTGAGAGGTTGGCCAACAAAGATACCTATGAAGAGGTGGAGGAAATCCTAAAAGGTGAATCTAACCCATGAAAAGTTGTCTTACAAGTGTTCCTATCTCCTCACACCAAGCAACTTGATGTGCTGCCTTACTAAATTTTATAAATTCAACAAAATTTATGATGATATTAATAATGAATATGAAGAAGAATATGAGGGTAGAATGAGAGAGGAAACAAGGGAGATTCAAACAATGAAGGAGTTGGTAGAGAAGGCTGAATAAGGAACTCATGTGCCCATTGATGAGCCTATTGCCTCTCAGGCACAAGAGTCATTACCCTACCCAAAGGCCATTCCCATGATGTAAGCTATGGGGGTTTTAGGATAAGGGGGCTAGGAAAAGGACAACGGATCAAGGATTCTATCGAGATGGAAGAGAGGCCAAAGGGGCTAGGGTTGGGAGAAGATCTAGGTACAACCCTGGTAAAAAACACAGGCCTGCTCTCAACTTTTTGTTGAGAAATCTAGGGCATGAAGGATTAGGTGATTTCTCTAAATTAGTAACTACTTGTGAGTGTTTTTTTACTTCTTTAGATTAGGATCTTCTCTTACTTAGATTGTTAGTGTTCTTCTTCATCAAACAACTACCAATGCATGAACATAAATAGACAAGAGACAAAATGTAGGCTATGATCCTGGGCCAACACCTCTCACTCTTTGAGAGGAAAACCCGCACAAATTCTTCTTATAGAGATTCCAATTGATGAATACCAAGACTAAGACCCTTGACTTAGTTGCCTCTCCAATCCCAAGACGCAATTCCTCTTCCACCTTCTCGTTTACTATCTCTCGGTTCCTTCCACTTCAGATTTCGCACCATAAGAGATCACTGTAGTCACGAGATGACATTGAACTGAGATCACTATAGTCATGAGATGACATTGAACTGAGATCACTGTAAAGATACGAACCTCTCTTCAACAGTAGCACCGAATCATAGTCACTGATCTTTGAGGTAGCACCAAGACCTTCTTCATACAATAACCCTGAGACCTAGTCACACACTTGTGACCTTCTTCTTGAGTGGCACCGATTTCTGCTTTGCTGTGAGACAGAGATTATACTAAGGTCTTTGCTTAGATATAATACCGAGATAGTGAGGAGATATCACTGTAGTATCACCGAAATTTCATCTAACTTTCTCTGCTCCAATCTGCATTGTAATCTTCTGCAATTATACCGAGAGTCTGTGCACACTTATCCGAGCTTCTTTCTTGAACTTGTCACTGCAACTTTCGAACTTGTCACTGCAACTGTTTACCTGAATTTCAGAGTGATCCAAACTTATCTTCTTTGGAAATGCGAATACCCGACCACATATATATAGTAGTTTGTCCTATATAAATAAGCTGACATGTGCATCCGAATAGGTGTGTCTTCATTTAGGTGAGCCAACATGATATTTTACTTCATTTTGAGGCCGACATGAAGAGGAGGACTTGTGCTTGTCTTTGGAGGGCTTCTAGACAATTCTATAGACATATACATTTGTCATATCCCCAAGAAGGGTTCTTGATACATGACATTGACTCTTTTGAATTTAATGACATATCCTAAAGGCTCTCAATGGGAGCCATCTAAAAATAAAATCTCTTGCTCATGAAACCAATGAAACAAACATTACAATAATAATTTTATTTTTCTTCTTTTCATCATTTACAAAAAAATCACAATTACATGTCATTATGAAGACCGAACCTAGTTACACTTAAAACTTTTACCCCTCCTTCCCACATTTATCAACAATTTGGGTTGATAGTTTAGGACATGCCTCCCCCATCTCAGCCCCCCTCGAGTAGCTCTCAGGTGCATGAATATTTCCCCCTTGGTTTACAACATGGAACCTCAATTCTCTCCACTAGTGGGGAAAAATCCACAGTTGAACAACCAACACAAGAAAGAGAATCATTTTTTGTCAAATTGACTTACGAGGAGGAGGCACCCAAAGACTAGCAGGAAGTAATTGATCTATTAGAGACTGTTGGAGGTGTAAGCACTCTAGGTGATATCCTTGATTTGCTCAATAGGCTGAGAAGAGGAATGAGGAAGAGGAGCAAAGTCACGAAGAGCCTAAGTAGAAGAGGGTCAGGGTGGAATCCTTGAGCAAGGATCAACAAAAGAAATAGGGCAAGAGGTATTGGAGCTATCTAAAAGCGTAGAACATGAATTTTGTTAAGTTTTGGTATTTTCTATGCTTAGAGCAATTTATTTCAATTTTTCCAATTAGCTCAATATCTTTTCTAGATTAGCAATTAGATCAGCATAATAATAAATTGCAGATAGAACATAAACATAAATCGCAGAAGACAAGAGGACACAAGATGTGGCGCCAGCCAGGGACAAACCCCAATGTCGGGAAACCCTTGATCAATTCTTCTAATATGTTCTTCAATAGTTAAGTAGAGAGAAAGATAGTACATATACATCAAAAGTCAACCTTTTGACTTATCTAAATGAGAGCAGAGGTCTTCTCTAGGAAGATGGTATATGAGGTAGCTGATTTGAGCTTGGGTGAAGGAAAACTGCTTCCACTGATCCAAGGTGACTCCATCACCACGCTGCACCTCACTGTGCTACACCCAATCTTCATGCTGTACCTTATCTTTTTGCTGCACCTACCTGTGCTGCATCATGTTGTACCTCACTATGCCCATCATGTTGCATCTCATTGTAGAATTTATTATCACCGTGTTGCACTTTGTTACCAAGTGTTGCACACAACATGCTACACTACACTTCATTACTATGCCCATCATTATGCAGCAGCATTCAACATCATGTTGCACCTTATTCAACATCATGCTGCCTACAAAAACACTTCAGAAACCATCAACAAGGCTCCCTTTCCTTTGCTGCTGCTACAGGAATATGCGGCCTTGTTTTGGAGGGCCTAATACATCTCAGCCTCCAAAACAAGCCTCCCTTCCTACCTGTAATTACCCAAGGAAACTCGACCTGCTCACTTGTGAGGTTTCTTTTATTTCTGCCCAGAATTTCCCATCATGACTTCGGCCCCCTGCCTGTAGTAACTCGGCTTCCAAACAGTCTAGAAGGAGGCATAACTATGCCTTCCTTTACCTTCGCTGGGCTCCTCTCTTTTGTGACCAAAACAAAGCTCTTTGTGCACCATAGATCTTGTCATAAGTCTGCTACTAGGGCACATTGTGACAACTGATTTAGGGGCTCATAGATCAACATTGTAGGTCTCTTCTAGACCTGTGTTTAGGGCATCTTCATGACTGCATTTTAGGGCATCATCTCCATGACTACGATTTAGGGCAGCATTGTCTTCTTAGGATCTCTCCTCCCACCAAAACCCAAGACAAGTGGAGAGGAAGAGATAACAAGAAGTGTGTGTACAAATGACCTTCAAGGCACCTCTATTTATACTAAAACGTTGAGCACAAGTGGGGGCAATTTGGTTGCCGGCCGACCTTGACGAATTGTCCCATAACACAAATAAATTCATATCTCCATGAATACTTGTTGGAATCGGATGATCTTTAGATAAATCCTACACCTCTCGACGAGAGGAATCCAAGAAAAATATCAACTGCCATAAATAAGATGATCCACATGGAGTTTGGCCCTAGTTTCCAATTTTAACACTCCCTCTCATCTAGGGAGAACTCCATCCGTTGATCCATCTGCCAGATTGTACTATCTCTGCTCTGCTTTGCTCTCCTCTATTGAACCATGAAGAAGAAGAATTGATTGAGAATGTCTCATACCATTCTCTACTGACTCGAAGTCAGTCCCATATGAAGAGAGTGTCTCATACCACTCTTACTGATCCGAAATCAGTTCCAAAAGAGAGTGAGTTATATCACTCTTACTGACCCGAAGTCAGTTCCAAAAGAGAGTGAGTTATATCACTCTTACTGACCCGAAGTAAGTTCCAAAAGAGAGTGAGTTATATCACTCTTACTGACCCGAAGTCAGTTCCAAAAGAGAGTGTCTCAAACCACTCATACTAACCCAAAGTCAGTTTCATTGATCCTAGATCAATATCATCCTAGCATAGGGAGTACGGTAGTTACACGATGCGTCCATCGATACTACTATGGTCCCTATCCTCATTTCCCTACTCATTCGCCAGATGAGAGGTACTTCCCATGAGTCCCAGACTTCATGGGTAGGATGTCTCAACAGGAGAAGGATGAACCACTCATCCTGACTACATGTTGCCAGGGTATCCCAGGGGAAGGCTGAACCACTCACCCTTTACACAACAAATCACTAGGGGAACACTGAACCACTCACCCTATGACTGTGTCTTGGAAGGAGAAGGATGAACCACTCATCCTGCCTACATAGCAGACCACTAGGGAAAGGCTGAACCATTCACCCTATGGTTGCTCATCACTCTAAGATGTACCCTGAGATCCCAGAGCTCAATGTCCATATCATATAGGACCCTTAGGAGAGAGTCTCTCCACGACTCCTAGTCGTTCTCGGAAAGTCACAAATTTGACCTTTCCCAGGGGCTTCGACAGAATGTCGGCGACCTGCACATCAATCCCAATGCGATGGAGCCTTCTTGCTCATCAATGTACCATATCCCAGATAAAGTGGTACCTGATGTCTATATGCTTGGAGTGATCATAGAATACAAGATTCCTCAATAATCGAATCCTCCTCTGGTTGTCACATAAGATCACGGACAGTTTACTGAAGAGCTTCCTCAACCAGGCAACTTCACACAAGGTCATACTCATAGCTATGTATTCGGTCTTAGCGGTGCTCAGGGCAACCGATTTCTACTTCCTGCTCATCTAGGATATCGTAGCAGAACCCAAAGAGAACCAACACCCAGAAGTGCTCTTGCGATCCTCCACATTGCCTACCCAGTCAACATTCGAATAATCATGCAGCTTCACATTTCCGGCAATGTATCTCAATCCATGAGAGATTGTGCCCCGAAGATATCTCAAAAGATTCTTGGCACCAATCCAGTGAGGCTCATCTATTTATGAGCTCAACCTATTAATTGCAAAACAGATATTCGGACGACAATTCACCAAGAACATCAATGCTAGTACGAGTTTATGAAACTCAGAGGCATTTCCCAAATCAGGTCCGGCATCACTACCACATAACTTCTTAAAGTTAGGCTTCATCGAGGTAGTCATGGGCTTGCAGTTTACCATTCCAAATCCGGAATCCAACTCCCTCTTACTTTTGCAAATGAGAGGGTCTGCACCTGTCAGAAAGAGGTTGTCCTCATAAGGTGCCAGTATGAGAGGTCTATCATCCGCAACCTTCAAGCAATGGTTTGGATCGACTTCACTCCTAGTGAATCTCAACTTCATCAGACAACTATCAATCCTCTCATATCAAGCCCGGGGTGTTAGCTCTAAATCATAGAGAGCTTTCTTCAACCTACATACATGAGATTCTTGATCATGAATCTCAAACCCCTTGGGTTGTTCCAAACCTGTGGACTTGCTACATGAGGGGAATGGTCCCCTTGTAAGATTTTCCTTTGGTACATCTCGGACATGTACCTTCATGCTCTTCTTGAATTCAGGCATCCCTGTCACCATCTGACTCACATCGGGTAGGGCCCCATAATAAGCAGACCTTCGGTGCTATAGAAGATATGTGTCAACTGACATGGTCCCCAATGGACTTCCTGCAACTTGATACAAATTGCCAACCTTGAATTGAAAAGCATCTTTAAAAACTTCTTTGTCAAAGACATACCTTTTCATTGATGAATGTCTTCCATTGCTGAAATGGACCCCAGGATAAGGTACATAAAGAACTTTCGGATTGAGTTACCCTGATCCAAATGAAGAGTAACATTCCCTACACCCTTTACGGGATAGGTGGCATCATGTCCAAGAATAATCTCCAAGTTATTTCCTTCTCTCTCAGATTAGAGAGAACCTCCCTATGTCCGGTGAAAATGCCTTGAAGCACCACTTATCAATATACCACTTTTAAACTGTCCAGAGGAAAGGTATTGAAGAGGGTTGAACTTCTTTTGCGTATTCCAAAAAACATTTGATTCTTCATACCTGGAGATCCCAGCTTCTTTGAAGAGTTGGTCATTTCCCAGATGACCTGCACTCGTTTTTCCCTAGCCATTGTACCTGTCATTCCTTCGACCCCTGGAATGATTGTTATCGTCATCAAGTGATGTGTCCCTTCTATTCAAACACTCCTTCACATAATGGCTAGACTGGATGCAAGCAAAGCATCTGCCTTTCCTTCCATCCTTAGATTCGGACTTCTCATTGAAGTGATCTGTAGGTAGTCCACCAGATGTTTCTGCCAGTGTCGCACGAAGTGCCCCCCCCCCCCCGGTTCCAAGCCCCGAAGCGCGTCCCGTACGGAAGCGCCTAGGAAGCTTCGTCGGAAGCGGCGCTTCGGCTTTTTTAGCCGCTTCCTGGAATTTCCGAAGCGCCGGACGGAAGCGCCGCTTCCATGCCTCCGAAGCGCGCTTTGTACGGCGCTTCGGGCCTCAGAAGCGCGGCACTTCGGAGGAGGAAGCGCATGCTTCCATACGCTTCGGGCAAACAGGCCGCACGCAAGGGAAAAAGACTCTTTTTTTAATTTTTTTTTTAAGTTATGTTAACTTAGCATTAAGGGGGTGGGTTAGGGTGAGGTTAAGGTGAGGAATGAAAAGAATAAAGCCCCCATTCATTCCTCATTTTCTCACTTTGAGTTTATGAGAGTTGGAGAAGAGAAGAGAGGAGAGGAGAAGAGAAGAGAGGAAAGGAGAGGAGAAGAGAGGAGAGCTTGGAGGAGTGAAGAAGGAGGAGCTTGGAGCAAGAGCTTGGAGGACTTCATCTACAAGAGCTAAAGAGGTAAGTTCAAACCCCAAACTCCCTTATTTTTTTGACAATTTTTTTGTATTTTTCTCCTCCCTCTCCTACTCTTTCCCATTGTTTCTACTTGCTCCTTTATTTACAGGTTGTCCACCACCTATATCCATATTCCAAGATGGTGTTCTTTTGGCTTCTATGTATCATTCCACTCTTGGTTTTAATGATGGCAAAGGTGAATAGGAATAGAAGGGAAGAAACAGAAGAGGACAGTGGTGATGGTCCCAATATGAGTGACCCAATGTATGATGAGGAGGAAGGGTTTGAAGAGGAAGGGGATGAACCTGAAGGGGACACTGAAACACAAGATGGGAAAGCTACATCAACACCCTTGTGGAACTATGTGACCAAACTTGATGGGGGAAAGGGTGGTGGATCTTACAAATTTGTGTGCCCTCATGGTTGTCATGGAGGAAAACCATATTGTGGTTCATATACCCGTCTGAGGAGGCATCTTTGTGGGGTGCTGGACAGTGATGAAAAAAAGGGTCCTGTGGGGGTACAAATTTGCCCAAACATTTCAACTGAAGAAAGAAGAAAATACATCCAAATAGAGATGGCTGCACAACAAAAAAACAAGAAACAAAAAACTCATTCTGAATCAAGTGCAACCTCTAAATTTGGTAGTTGCTCATCTCCTCATGGTACTTCTGCAAGCTCTGGAGGTAGAAGAACAATAGGGGATTTCCTTAATGTTGCTGGGAGGGATGATGTGGATGGAAAGATAGTCCGTTTTCTTTGTGCTTGCGGTGTACCATTCAATGTGCTTCGCTCTCCCTATTGGCATGAAATGGTAAAGGCCATCAATGAAGCCCCAAAAGGATACAAGGCCCCCAACTATGAGAAAGCTAGAACAGTGTTATTAGAAAGAGAAAAAGCTAAGGTTCAAAGAGCTTTGACACGTTTTACAAATGAGTGGGTAGATTCTGGGGTATCCATTGTATCAGATGGGTGGACAAATATTAGAAACCAACATTTGATAAATGTTCTTGGTGTTTCTTCTAGTGGTGCAGTATTTATTGCATGTCATGACTCCTCCTCCATCACTGCATCTGCACAAAACATTGCAGATCTCCTATTGAAATCAATCAAAGATGTTGGTCTGAATAATGTGGTTCAAGTGATCACAGATAATGCAGCAAATTGTAAGGCAGCAGGAAAAATTATTGAGCGTACTCATCCACACATCTTTTGGTCTGGGTGCCTGGTTCACACATTGAACCTTTTGATGCATGATATTGTGAAACACAAAGAATGTGGGTGGATTGCTGAGGTTTATAGGAAAGGGAAGCAGCTCATTAAATTCATCATAGGGCATACAAGGGTAAACTACTTCTATGGCACTTACTCCAAGTTGCAATTGCTTAAAATTGCAAAGACAAGATTTGCTAGTTATTACCTCACCTTTAGGCGGCTAGTGAAGGTGAGACAAGCTTTAACTAATCTGGTGTGTGCTGAAACATGGGATGAAATTAACACTGACATAGATGGTGCTAATGCAGTCAAGGACACTGTTCTTGACAGTTACTTTTGGGGACAGGTTAAATATGTTTTGCAATTCACCAAACCAATTTATTACATGATCAAGTTTGCATATTCAGATCGACCAGTAATTGGGGAGGTGTATGAGCAAATGGATAGCATGTTGGGGCAGATTAAAGACATTGTTGAGCCTAGAGATACCACCTTGTACAATTATATTCGTGTAGAGGTGGAAAACTGATGGGAAATGCTAAATGTTCCATTGCATGCATTAGCATATGTTTTGACACCTAAATACTATCATCCATCATGGCTTTCAACACCAGCACCTGGGGGGGTGGAGTAGGAGAAAACCACACCAAGATCAAGAGGTTCACAAAAAATATATGGCTGCATTGAGTAAATTAATCCCTAATGAGGAGGAGGCTGCATTGGTACGGAGACAGGTGAGCAACTATACGCTCAACACTGGTCCATTTGGGAGCATGCATGCAATTAAAGATCGAGAGACTTTTTCTGCTCTTGAGTGGTGGAACATGCATGGAGGGGGTACTCCACTTCTACAGAGTTTGGCATTGCGGGTGCTATCACAGGTGGCAAACACTTCTTCTGCAGAGAGGTGTTGGAGCTCTTATTCTTTCATCCACAGTGTTAAAAGGAACAGGTTGAATTTAGACTGGGCAGAGAGCTTGGTTTATGTTCATTACAACTTGCGATTGTTGTCCCATTACTGTGAAGATGCAAAGTCTAATAAAGACTTGTTGATCTGGGACAAGAATCCAGAGGAGCCCAATTTGGAGGATGGAGTGTTGCGATTAGAGCAATTAGAGGATGCTCTTATCCAGGTATGTCCATTGTGGTATGAATTTTCCAATTTTCCTTATAAAGCATTTCTCTAATTCATGTTTTTAATTTTTTTGTTAACTAGTGTTTTTTTTTTGCATGATTTTTTTGAGCGATTCTAGGATGATGATGACCGTGTTGATATGCCACCCCCACCCCCATCTGGTCCCTTGGTTCCTAGGTTCCATGGTTCAACACCAATAGCAGGGGGTTCTTCTTCATCAGTTTCAGTGCCACGACTTCCACAGGCACCATCTTCTTCATTGCCACCACGTTCTATTCATGGTGGGAGGAGGAGAGATTAGTAGATATATTCACAATCTACTACTTTTTGTCATAGATTACTCATTAGACTTGTAGACTTGTGAATTTGAATTTTGAACCTTTTTGGCTTGGCGGTGACCAAGTGACATATTTTGTAAACATTATTATTTGAATTTTGGACATGACAAATGTTGACAGTTGCTCACTTGCTAGATAAATCATAATATGCTCTATGTTTTATGTTTTATAATATGCTTAAATGTTTTATGTTTTATAATATGCTTAAAAATTTGATGTATGTTTGTAATAGCTAGAATATAGATGATTCTTGTACATACTAGTAACTACAATGGAATCATGGATGCCATATCTATCTTGATTTATGCAAAAATATGCATGTTTTCATGTCTTCTACAATTAATTTGGTATTTGGGATGTTTGTTTTGAGTATAAATGCAAAAAAATATAATATATATATATATATATATATATATATATATATATAGCAGATGCTTCCGCAGACGCTTCGATTCCTAGATTTTTGGAAAATGACGCTTCGGCGTCCCCGCTTCCAAAAAACGCTTCCGCTTCGCTCCCGCTTCGTGCAACATTGGTTTCTGCTACGCCACTTTGATAATCTCTTTTGCTTCGACTTACCCTTGGTGAATTCGAAGAGGGATGAGGAACCCATTGAGTCTTTTGTCCTTTCCAACTGTCTTTGGTGATTGCTCTTTCACTCTTGCTTGGGCTTTGTCTTCACCTCAGCTCTGATACCATGTTAAGTTTTGGTATGTTCTATGCTTAGAGCAATTTATTTCAATTTTTCCAATTAGCTCAATATCTTTTCCAGATTAGCAATCACATCAGCATAATAATAAATTGCAGATAGAACATAAACATAAATCGCAGAAGACAAGCCAAGACAAGAGGACACAAGATGTGGTGCCAGCCAGGGACAAACCCCAATGTGGGGAAACCCTTGATCAATTCTTCTTATATGTTCTTCAATAGTTCAGCAGAGAGAGAGATAGTACATATACATTAGAATTCAACCTTTTGACTTATCTAAATAAGAGTAGAGATGTTCTCTAGGAAGATGGTATATGAGGTAGATGATCTGAGATCTGAGCTTAGGTGAAGGCAAACTGCTTCCACTAATCCAAGGTGACTCCATCACCATGCTGCACCCAATCTTCGTGCTGTACCTTATCTTCTTGCTGCACCTACTTGTGCTGCATCATGCTGTACCTCACTGTGCCCATCATGCTGCATCTCATTGTAGCATTTATTATCACTGTGCTGCACTTTGTTACCAAGTGTTGCACACAACATGCTACACTACACTTCATCACGATGCCCATCATTATGCAGCAGCATTCAACATCATGCTGCACCTTATAGCAACGCTGTCACATCTTATCATGTTCTGCATTAGTTCACTGTTTAGGGGATTCTCTATTTGCTGCAGCAGATTGGGCAGCCTTCATCATGGACTGGTTAGGCCATCAAGACAGTCCTACCAACCCTCACACATAGGCAACAACATATCAAATACATACCTGGAACTTGTGCATATTGTTATAGCATTAGATCACGGGTTAGGGCATCCAAACAGTCCTGTTCAGCCCTTCTTCCAGCTACAATAGTCCTCTTAAATCTGCAGCTCATCAACCAGAGAGAATACCCATCATTCCATGCACAAGTTGCTCCACAAACCACCTAGGTTTGTCCTTCTTCAATGTGGCTGCCTACTACACTTGCTCGGCCCTGTCTAGGGCATCATGCTGCCTACAAAAACACTTCAGAAACCCTCAACAAGGCTCCCTTTCCTTTGCTGCTGCTACAGGAATATGCGGCCTTGTTTTGGAGGGCCTAATACATCTCAGCCTCCAAAACAAGCCTCCCTTCCTACCTGTAATTACCCAAGGAAACTCGACCTGTTCACTTGTGAGGTTTCTTTTATTTCTGCCCAGAATTTCCCATCATGACCTCGGCCTCCTGCCTGTAGTAACTCGGCTTCCAAACAGTCTAGAAGGAGGCATAAACTATGCCTTCCTTCACCTTCGCTGGGCTCCTCTCTTCTGCGACCATTAAAAAGCTGTTTATGCACCATAGATCTTGTATCAAGTCTGCTGCTAGGGCACATTGTGACAGCTGATTTAGGATCTCATAGATCAACATTGTAGGTCTCTTCTAGACCTGCGTTTAGGGCATTTTCATGACTGCGTTTTAGGGCATCATCTCCATGACTGCATTTTAGGGCATCATTTCCATTAGGGCAACATTTTCTTCTTAGGATCTCTCCTCCCACCAAAACCCAAGACAAGTGGAGAGGAAGAGATCACAAGAAGTGTGTGTACAAATGACCTTCAAGGCGCCTCTATTGATACTAAAACGTTAAGCACAAGTGGGGGCAATTTGGTTGCTGGTCGACCTTGACGAATTGTCCCGTAACACAAATAAATTCATATCTCTATGAATACTTGTCGGAATTAGATGATCTTTAGATCAATCCTACACCTTTTGACGAGAGGAATCCAAGAAAAATATCAGCAACCATAAATAATATGACCCACATGGAGTTTGGCCCTGGTTGCCAATTTTAACAAATTCCCTAAGCCCAACAATGCTTAGCAAGGGGCGGTTACTTCACTTCATACACTACCCTCTCCCTCTCCTATTAAATCATTTCATATTTTGTCTATCGCAACTTTTGAAGGAACAACTAATAAACCTATTGTGAGCTCTTCGCATGAAGCTGGGCACTAGACTTCATGGGCTAATGTAATATAACCCACGGAGATGACCCACTTGGGATATTAAGGGAAGAACAAAGGAGAATAGCAGAAAGCCAAGCGGTTGTTGCTTCAACTAAAGCACCTGAAGCCTAGGCACAAGCAAGACTGTTGTCTAGGTACAATGCAGAAACAGGGCAGTTTGTGGTTACCACAATAGAGCCTCTAGCACAAAAAACATATGGGGAGATGCAACCAATGGACTGGAGAGCCCCTCAAGTCACCTCTGAGACAATAGGAATCCCACCTGAAGACAATGTCTCAATCGCTCAAGTATAAAGTAGCATAGTTTCTAATAAATATGTCAAAGTTGCTTCCTTCAATGAGAATTATAAGAAGCAATTGGATTCCATCAATATAAGGAACCAATTCTTGATCTCTAGAGTGAAATCTTTGAAGGAAGATGGAAAGATATAACGAGAACCCTATGAACCCTTATTATATATGTAATTACGTATAATAAAGTAACTTGAGATACAAGAAAAAATGTTGCTATTATATATGTAATTACGCTCTCGAATCTAGTAATGTTTGAGGTTCACTGCCTACTAACAGGCTTTGAGGGGAACAAATATGAGGCTACACGTATTGAAAGCTAGGCTACGCATATTGAAAGCTAGGCTACACGTATTAAGGTCCTGCCCTTCTTGGGAAAGCAGAGGGGCCAGGGAAGGGCTATGGCCGATGGCATTCTGGCCAGGCATATATCGGGGTTGGGATGATAAGGAGGCATGTCTGCTTGTATCAATCAGAGGGAGGGTTGCACGTGCGCCTGCCTAGCCAAGGATACAATTTGTATGCTCGTAAATAAGAGAAGGTAGGTAGGATAGAACCCAATCCTCGTAGTTAGGGAAAGAGTTTGAACTAACCTACTAAGGATTTAGGGAAAGACCCACTAGCTAGGAAAGAGATCCAAATCCTTGTAGATGGATAAGAAGGAAGGCACTCATAGTGAAAGAGGTAGAGAGAGAGGCAAGAGGATCTTCATTAGTTCCAAGTCAATATCCTATGGGTCAGAGACATCACCCAGACAAGTATAAGTGAGTTATGGTCTTAGGTATGCGTATCCTAGAGGTAGGTTCGTTAGGGTAGGTGATCTGACATTCACTCAAGCTAGGTAGGCATGGTTAGACTAGCGTACCATATGAATTATGATAGTTGGGAAGGAAATAGGCTATTCATTGGACATATATGGATGCTGGAAAGGAATAAGTATAGATATCGATATATGGGGATGGATAGACAAAACTTGGATGGATTGAAATGCCCCGAACTTAGGGATAACCATAAATCACTTTTTTGATCACCCTAAAGAACTGCTCTTCTGTTTCTTGCCTTAGAAAGGTTCAGTATGCAGAACCCACAACAATTATTCCTCATCAGCTTCCTTGCCTAATGAAAGACTGACTCCGTAGTAGAGAGATGGACCAAGAGCTCACGACCTACAAGGTTGATCTGAAGCGATCTCAGTACATGCAAAAGATTTCTGAAGAACAACAAACTCAAAACTAAGATCACTGGTTAAAGAATAGGCTCATAACTAGGAGGAGGCTTTCTCTTCTTGATTTCATCTATGGAGGACAAATAGCAGCAGTAAGATCCTTTAAATGGGTATCTCAAGATGGAAAACCATTTCGATACTAAGTCTTTCCACCCTTCACTAATCTCGACATGGGAGAAGGAGTCACGACAACTCCTATAGTAGTCCTGAGTTGGACAGATGAAGGGACCAACTACATTCACTAGCAGCTCAACTGGACAAATACAGCTCTGAAGGCCCTTGGCCTTTACAGTAAAGAAAGTAGGACTTGACCTCTATGAAAAGGTTAGGAATTTACAAGCTGTGGTGAACCAAATCAAAGACAGCCCGGTAACTGTCCCAGATACCCCACTTACTCCATAGACTTCTTCAGAAAGGGCAGGAGAGTGGAAGGAGCCAGTACCTATACCAGTACCAACCCCAGTCCCTCTGAAAAGCAGTCTCTTCTCTTTGTTCCCTAGGTTCCAGTCACCTACTTCCTCTGAAGGGAGTACTGTGATAGAAGGAACCCAAATAGTCACTGAAACCAACAAAACCTTTGCCCATCCAAGAGAATCAAAAGATAATACTTCGTCAACATGGCCCATGGATGCGGATGGATTAGCGATGATAATTCAAGTAGTGGATTCCATATTTTTCTTATACCCCATCCTATTGCCAACTTATCTAAGAAGGAAGATCTATCTATCCTTGGTTGTTAGATGGTATGAACAAGCAACAGATTCATAAAGTCTTATCTCTTATGGTAGCAGCTACAAATGCCTATACTTCCTAAGGTTACTCAACTCACCAAGCTTTTGAAGCTATCACTAGGAGATTCATTGGATCCCCACCCCAAAGAAATGCATGGTGGGCAGCCATACCAGATCTAACAAAGGAAGCCTTTTTGAACTCATTTCCCCAAAATCCTGATGGCACACCGACACATCACATCAAGGGCAAATGATCTACACATGCATCACCCTGCTATTATATACCATCTATAAGCATTTCTGCGGACCCTTCGAAAATACCGAATGGCAACATCGAGAATCTCTCCTCGACCTTCGGATTTAGACTTTGCGAGATTATGAATGGTACAAGCAAAACTTCCTATCCAAGATTTCTTTCCTAGATGACTTCAACTCAGCCATCTGGAAGGACAAGCTCATAGTTGTACTTCCAAAGGGTTTTGCTTATCTTGTCCGAGCTAAGCTTGGGAACATGAATCTAGCCGAAGCAACGTATGGAGAAGTTATTCCCCCCATATAGCCAAAATTATTGGAGAATATTGCCCCTATCTATCATGGCGAAAAGTGAAAAGGCACTGAGCAATAGAAAAGAAGCATTGTCGAATGGGAGAAGGAGATATTTGTGAGCAGTTTGGCTATTAATATATTGAAAAGCCGAAACCTCGAAGAACTATAAAGAGGCAAGATGCATTTACATCAACACCACTGCAAAGGAGACAACCACGACAAGCCCCTCCACAGAGAATGGGAAAGCGGGTAGTATGCTACAACTACAAGAAGGAAGGACATTTGGCCAGAGATTGTAAAGGAAAAGAAAAGAAGTTCGGGCCATCTCTAAGGAGACTGAACCTCCCTCAAGGTCAGAGGAAGAAGAATGCAACTGCGTTGAGGGTGCATGCCTCTGTTATGACCTAGACTCTAAAGAAGGAGTAGTTGTGATGGCCTCTTCGAGGTCACCCAAATAGGTTACAAGGACTCCCATTGATCCTCGACATTTCATCTCCATGAAAGATGTTGAGCAGATATCTCAGATGCAACTCACATACTCTCAGCTTGTTTCTAAGGGTGAACTAGAAGTTGTACTGGTCGATTAGAACCAGTTAACTTGACCCATCCCTTCCCTCTCTGCGTGCTTCAGGTCTGACCCAACCATTCTGACTAATGAATGGAAAGACCCGGGTTCTCTCTATCGGCTAGCGGTAGTTTTACTTATAACCAAATAGTATAAGGGCCAGTCTATCTATCTCTATAGTCTAATGATAGGAGCTTATGAGCTGATGGCAGCCTGTTTGCAGCCTATAAAGCCTTATGAAAAGCCTAGCCTATTGATAGGGAATGTTTATAGGTTCTTGCTTATATATGAGCTAGCTAATTACAATGGCAGGCTTTTTCCAATGGCTTCTATTGCTTGACTGGCTTACTCTTTGGCTTGGCCTGTCCATGTTCATACTAAAGGTTTGGCTTGACCCTAAATCGATTACCTGGCTACAGTCTTGGTTCAAGGTACTAATGGAGAAGTCCAATGGCACATCCTCCTCTTGCACACAATCCCTTTTCAGGGGGGACTTCCCCGCGAGTGATGCTTGTATCTATCTAGTCAGTCTATATCTATTCTATAGGAAGACCCGTCTCTGTCTCTCTCTCTTTTGAGGCCAGTTCTATATGTTGAAGTTTCTAAGTTTACTTAGTTTAGAAACCCTTCATGCACTTTTTCTGATTTATTCCTACCTACTTGTTATTTTTCTTTAACAAGTTATTTACAAAGTAAATACTAAAAATAAACACCAGTGCATGCTCAACATATTACAAATTAGCAACTAAAAGAAACAAGAACAAAACACACCACATGACATCATTATTTTTGGACCAATGTCCCCAGAAAAACCCAATGCGGGAAAACCGGTGCAGCTATCTGAGGGTTTTCTTATTAAGCAATATCAGAGTAGAATATGGGTGCCGAAACTGGCCTACCCAACAGAAAATTTCCTTAGCAGCTATACCTCATAGTTTGAGAGAAATCTCCTGGCTGAAACCCTGAAAAATCCTTCTGGCAGTGCCTCAGCACAAAATTGCTTTGCAATCCCAACGTCTGCCCAATCTGGACTGCGTCAGCCCATCTCTGTCTCACGCTGGCTCTGTGTCAGCTTTCTGGTCCTCTGCGTCAGACATGCTGGCCTCTCTGGTGCTCTGCACAGCACTTGGCTGCCTCTGCGTGAGCCCTTGCTGGCTCTGCGTCACTCTCCTTGGCTGTTGCGCTACTCTCCCAGGCACAAGCTCTACCTTCTTTGTTTCTCTGTACTCAATGCCCCTCAGTTTCTCTCCCGATCACTGATTCTATCTCTCTTAGCAAACCCCGCTCTAGAGAATAGAATGACTGATCACTCTGGTGTGTTCTTCAAGTGACCCTCAAGCCTCCTCTTATACTTTTCCTATTGACATCTCAACGGCCTAGATTAAGCCCCTAATCAACGGCTAAGATTAGATCTGGCTTGATCCATGTATTTTGGACCATTCTAACACAGATTCATATTAATACACATTAATATTTTATTTTCCCTAAGTTTAGACTTAGGGACTCCATTAAAAATATTAATTATTTTAATATCTCTTGATCTGTTTAGAATTTGCCCAAGCCCTTTCTAGGTATTGGAGATATCATGTGCCCCAACTTCTCCACCAAATTTCGTGGCTAGAGCACATCTGATGCTACCCCAAATCAACACCCTCTCTTAGCGAGGACTATGCTCTAGCGATACTCCTCACTGAGTATAACTTTGATCATCCGGCATCGGTACCTGTGCTAATGTTAAGCCTTCCTTCCCATCATCCTTTACACTGCTGCATCCTGTACTGCTGCCCATGGTTCTTCCACTGCCACTACTACATCTATACGACAACTCCCTATGCATTCCTGCTGTTGTTGATCCTTTCTCCCAGGACTGCATCCGCACTGCACCTCCTCTCACCATGTTGCATTGTGCTGCCCATTGTTGCACTGCAACTTACTTACTGAGAAGTAAGTAACTAATCTCCCAACTGACCTCCTTGTTGGGCTAGAAACACCCACTGATTCTGAAGCTCCCTCTGTCGCTGACAAGTGCTCCCTATCTCTGACCTCTGCGCTGCTGCAACAACTCTCCGCATCTCGCACCGTTGCACACCTCTCTGTGCCTTCCTGTACTGGTGCAACACTCCTGTGCCTCTCGCACTGCTACAGCCTGCTAGCCTCGTGTTGTCTTGGGACTCCTGCACTGTAGCTCTCTCTGCCGCTACATCTGCATCTGTCTCTACCCACATCAACCAGTCTTGCTACTCCTCATCGGGGCTCCCATAGCAAGGTCTAATCCAAGAGGCTGGGTACCTCGACGATCCTACCCCTCATCGCCTGTAGTTTCTTGACTACAGCTCGATGTCTCCCCACTTCTGCTCAAGTGGTGCATGTGCACTCATGGCACAGTCATCGTCTGTCAAAACTTCCTTCTTTGCCCGTGCTGGCACTGCCTTAGTCTCGGAAGACTCTCCCTTACTCTTCTTCCTTGGGCATTGGGTCGCATAATGACCCATCTCCCCACAGTGGAAGCACTTGATCTTGGAGAGATCTTTCTTCTTCCACTTCTCCTGCTTTCCCTCAGATGCTAGGGCCACATCCTCCTCCTCCTGCTTGACCTTGATCCCTTTGCTGCTGCTACCTGTCTTCAACTGTCGTCTGATCTCTTCCTGGCGAAGAGCTGCCCATAATGGCAGAAGTGTCCTCAAATTATAATATTCCTAATTAGCCATGGCTAATTGGAATATTTGATTTTGTTCAACTTTTGCCTTCTATAGCTATTTGTAAATAAAAAGTGAGGAAGGGGGACATAACTCACTTTCAGAATAAAAAGTCACTTCCTAGTAGCACAACGTTGTGACTTAAAGGGGAGCCAAGGGGGCCAAAGGGGGACGCAGAAATGGAGCCCACGTAGACACATGGAGGAATTGCGCAGGAGGGAAGAAACACGTGGCAAGAGGGGAATCATGTAGGAGGAGGTGAGCCTTGGGATTGAGAGAGGCAAAGGCTATAAAAGAGAGAGGAGCCCCCTCATTTTGATCATTCCGGTTATGAGCATTTGTGATAGTCATTTCGACTTAGAGCACGCTGGCTGTTTAGCTAGTCTGCAGCACTGTTTAGTGCATTGAGTGTCTCCGTTCAGAGATCTCACCCTTAGCCCCGGGGGACTTCGAGTGCCTGCTCGGGCAAGGTATTTCCATTGGCATTCCAGTAGTAGTTTCATCAGCATTTCAGCAGCAGTTTCATTAGCGTTTGGAGGACTGCGCAACACTGAGAGGAGGACACAGTTCTTTCTGGTAGGAGTCTGGGTTAAGGGTTTGCAGGAGGATTTGTGTTGAGAGGTAGAGCAGGAGATCAGCTCTTGCATGTTGGAGAGTTTTGGCAGGAGTTTCAGGCAGTTTTCTGGAGGGTTTCATTCAGTGGCAGCACAGAGCATTGAGGGATTGTGCAGAACCCCAAGGGGGTGATTTTCGGGGGTCGGTCGTTTCAGAAAACTTTTTGGGCTTTTTTGGGTTTCTTGAGTAGAGTCCGATTCCAGAGTTTCAGCCTTTTCTGAGGAGGGGAGCAGCCCCTAATCCTCATTTGATTCCTAGTAGCAGCAGCACGACATTTCTCCAGCAGCTTGGACACAGTTCAAAGGGGGGCCATTCCTTGCTATTTTGAGTGTATTTCTTCACTTTCCTAGTGCAAGTCAAGGTGCCATCTTCCTTATCACCTCCTGTACTCATTCTATTACTCAGTATAATAAAATGGTTTAGCATTCTCTCTGCATTTCTTGAGTATTTGCTTATGGTTATATTGTTATACGTTGCATCATTGTTATTTGTATCTCTTGAGCATTCTCGGCTATTATACCACTTGTGTGTTCTCGTATACTCTTAGACAAAGTCTGGAAAGGGCCAGGTAGCCTCCGGATCTCGTCCTCTTTCCAGAGGCGACATATCTGGTAAATTCCCTCCTAGTCCATCTCTGGTTGGAGTTTGCTTGTATTTGAGGAATATTCTTAATAAGGGATATTACAGTGGTATCAGAGCATAGATCTGGCTCAGCCTGTGGAGCTAGCAATATATGACATCGGGGGAAAAACCCTACATTTGTTATAGGGTTCGGAGATACAGAGATACTGGGCGTAGGTTGGAGAACACTTACGGAGAGGTAGACTGTGTTCTGGTGGTGGACGCAGAACAGGAGGAGCCTGTGGTGGACGCAGAGCAGGAGGCTCCGATGGCAGATGATGACGGGAAAAGATTTGCGGATATGCTCCTCAAATCAGTACAGGACCTGTCAAGATAGATTGAGGTGATGGGGCAGAGATTCACGGCAGTAGAGGCTAGACAGCGTGAGAGCCCACGGGTTTTTTTTCAGGTTGGTGAGGGATCGGGCGCATCCCACCATTTGCCATAGCAGCATGATACTGTGCAGCAAGTGGCCTCACATGCCCCTACACGCTCTACCATGCCCACTTTCTTAGGAGCAGACACGGGGGCCGTAGCCCAGCAGGAGGCAGAGCCCAGACACATGGGCGATTATTTTGTAGAGTACTAGGCCTATGGGTAGGAGTTCAGAGATTTTGTTCAGCTCCAGCGGGATAGCAGACCCTACGACCATTACAGAGTGTACTGGCATTACCATGATGGTGACACCCACCAGGCAGCGAGTAGATTCCACTTGCCTACGTTTGATGGTTCATCAAACAGTTCGGCAAAGTCTTGGGTGGAGAAGCTGGACATTTATTTCCAGCTTAACCAGATGTCGGAGACCGAGGCCATCAAGGTGGCAACATTGCATTTGGATGGTGAGGCCCAGGATTGGTGTTTTCATGGGATGGTTACACTAGGGCACTCCATAGTGACGACATATGCCAAGTTTACTAGGAGACTGATGGAGCAATTTGATCAGAGGGATCCAGAGCAGCATTTTGTTGAGTTGACGAGGCTCAAACAGACAGGGAGCCCAGAGACCTAAATTACAGATTTCTTGAGGGTCTCTGTGATGGTGCCAGACATATCCACGGCACGGAGGGTCTATATGTATATTGAGGGGTTAGCAGAGCCACTTCGGGGTTTAGTCCGATGCACTAGACCAGCCACACTCCAAGACGTTATCAGCAGGACCTGGGACTTACAGGATGTCTTACCCAGGACTCGGACACCTTACCCCCAGAGATAGACTTTTCAGTCTAAGGGGAAGGATGTGAGGATTCCTCCTCCAAAGGGGAATCCAAGACGAGTATAGCTCGACGACGATGCCAGGAGGGAGCTCAAGAAGAAGCGGTTGTGCTTCACCTGTCAGGAGCCATGGGCACCGGGACATAGATGTGCTGCTGGTAAAGAACATTTTATTGAGGTCTTCTCCGAGAGCAGTGGAGAAGAGGATGACGAGGATGATGTGGAGGCAGGAAATAGCCATGTCTATAGGGTCCTTTGCCACCTCCACTGCCAGCAGTAGGTTGTGCATCTTTTGCACCCACCGGAGGGGCCCTTGCAGCATTGCAAGGAGTTCCCAAGTATCTGACGCTACGCGTACGAGGGACAGTATGTGACCAGCGAGTATCAGTTTTGGTTGATAGTGGGGCGACCCACAACTTCATCGATGCACAGATGGTTGAGCGGAGAGCTATACAGAAAGAGAGCTTCGATGGGTTTTCAGTCTTAGTCCCAGGAGATCAGACCATGACGTGTGCTCGTTATGTTGGGGAGCTTTTAGTGACGATGGGCACCTACACATTGACTGACCACTTTTTCGTGGTCGATATTCCGGACACCAACATGATACTGGGTGTTCAGTGGCCTATCACGCTAGGGAAGGTCACGACAGATTGTAAGACCCTAAAGATGGAGTGGGATGATGAGAAGATAGGGAGGCATGAGAAGATACGGGGACAACACACATATCCGCCTCAGACTGTTTCGGCTCATCGGATGGAGGCAGTCTTCCGAAAGGGAGACATAGAGTGGGCAGTGGAGCTGCGTGCATCAGAGGCAGGGACTACAGGGCAGACAGTACATCCAGAGATACAGTCTATCCTTGATTGGTATGCCATAGTGTTTGGGGAGATTCCACCAAGATAGCGATCGGATCGGGGGTTTGAGCACACCATCGAGCTTGAGCAGGGCATACAGGCCGTGATTACCACCCCCTATAGGCACCCCAAGGCCTATTGGAATGAGATTGAGCAGGCTATCCAGGAGTTGCTGGTTCTTGGGCATATCCGACCGAGCACAAGTCATTTTGCTTCTTCTGTGGTGTTGGTGAAGAAGAAGGACGGTACATTGAGGATGTGCATTGACTACAGGGCCCTGAACAAGAAGACCCTGAAGAACAGGTACCCCATACCCAGGATCGATGAGTTGATGGACGAGTTGAGAGGGGCACGTTTCTTCTCAAAGATTGATTTGAGATCTAGGTACCATCAGATTCGCGTGAGGGAGCAGGACATTCCCAAGACCGCCTTCAGGTGTCACTATGGGCACTTTGAGTTCTTGGTGATGCCTTTTGGGCTAACCAATGCCCCAGCTACATTTCAGTCCTGCATGAATCACATCTTCCATAGTCACTTGAGGAAGTTTTTGTTGGTATTCTTCGATGATATTCTCATTTACAACAGGACTTGGGAGGAGCATCTCCAGCACATTGAGACAGTATTGCGTATCTTACAGGAGCAACAGTTCTATGCCAAACTCTCCAAGTGTGAGTTTGGGTTGACGGAAATTTTGTATTTGGGACACATCATAGGGGTGGACGGAGTGAGGGTCCACGAGGAGAAGATCAGGGCCATCAGAGAATGGCCGGAGCCGAGAAACGTGACGGAACTTCGAGGATTCATTTTCATTTGTACTTACTACCGAAATTTCGTCAAGAGTTTCTCACAGCTTGCTGCACCCCTACAGATTTGACGAGGAAAGGGGCTTTCAGTTGGTCGGATACAGTGCAGCGAGCCTTTGACAGGCTTAAGGAGGTTATGAGCAGCTGCCCAATGCTTGCATTGCCAGATTTCACGCAGCCATTTGTTTTGGAGTGAGATGCACTGGGAGAGGGGATCGACGCAGTATTGATGCAGGGAGGTCACCCTATAGCGTTTGAGAGCCGGAAGCTCCTTTTGCATGAGAGGTTGTATTCCATATACGACAAGGAGATGTTGGCCATCATGCATGCATTGGCTAAGTACCGGCAGTATTTGGTGGGTAACAGGTTTAGGGTGAGGACTGATCACAACAGCCTCAAGTTCTTTTTGGAGCAGAAGCAGCTACAGGAGAGGCGGCAGAAGTGGATCAGTAAGATCCAAGCATATGACTTTGACATTGAGTATGTCAAGGGTAAGAACAACGTGGTAGCAGATGCCCTTTCACGTAGACCAGCCACGTTGTCTCTTATGAGCTTGGATACAGATTGGAGGGCTCGACTCTTAGTAGAGTACTCCAAGGATAGGTTTGCATTTGAGGTTCTAGATGGGCAAGTGGCAGATGAAAGGTACAGGGTGGTCGATGAGATCATCTATTACAGGGACCGGATCTTCTTGACTGAGGGGTCTCAGCTCAAGAAGAAGATACTCCAGGCATCACATGATTCACCTTTGGCAGGACATCAGGGGTTTACCAAAACCTATAGGGCCATTAGAGAGAGGTTCTCATGGAAGGGCCTCAAGGAGGACATACTCCAGCACATCCGGGAGTGCGATGTTTGCCAGAGGAACAAGGGAGAGATGAGCCATCCCACGGGTTTATTGCAGCCTCTTCCCATTCCGGAGGGGAAATGGGAGAGTATTTCGATGGACTTTATCACAGGGTTGCCCATGGTACAGGGCAAGGATTGTATCTTTGTCGTCGTTGATCGACTGACGAAGTATGCACATTTTTTTGCCATATTCGCATACTATACAACAGCACAGGTGGCCAAGCTATTCTTCAGGGAGATCTTCAGGCTACATGGTCTTCCTAAGACCATTGTCAGTGATAGGGATAGCCGTTTCATGGGCGGGTTTTGGCAGGAGCTTTTTCGGTTGGTGGGGACGGAGTTGACACCGAGTACCAGTTATCACCCATAGACGGATGGGTAGACATAGATAGTTAGCAAGTGGCTGGAGGGCTACTTGCGTAACTATGTCAGTGGGCAGCAACGAGCATGGCTGAAGTGGCTGCATCTGGGGGAGTACTGCTACAATACTTCACATCACATGTCCATTGGTATGTCACCATTCTATGCCTTATATGGGTATCATCCTTTATCTTTTGTTGACGTGATGTTTGGTGATAGCAGGGCTCCTAGAGCCAAGATTTGGATCCAAGAGAGTCAAGATATCCTCCGAGCTCTCAAGGATAACATGGATACAACGCAAAACCAGCAGAAGCTGCATGCCGACAGGGGTCGGGTGGAGAGGCAGTTCGAGGTAGGGGACATGGTCTACCTACGATTACAGCCATATTGACAGTCGTCACTGAAGCAGAAGGGGGCTGAGAAGCTCAAGCCCCGCTTTTATGGGCCATACAGGGTGATATGCAGGATTGGAAAAGTTGCATATGAATTGGAGCTGCCCCAAGGCAGCAAGATTCATAACATTTTTCATGTATCATGCCTGAAGAAGGCATTGGGGCAGCTGGTGACAGTGACAGATGAGCTACCACCCATGGATGATGAGAGGCATTTGGTATTGCAGCTGGAGGCTATCATTGATACCAAGGAGAGGCAGCTGCAGAGCAGGACAGTCCGGGAATTCTTGGTGAGGTGGAAGAATTTGCCGGATGAGGATGCCACTTGGGAGAGTGAGAAGATCTTACAACATCCATCACTTCAGTTGCTTGAGGACAAGCAACATTTTGCCGGGGGAGACTGTAATATTCCTAATTAGCCATGGCTAATTGGAATATTCGATTTTGTTCAATTTTTGCCTTCTATAGTTATTTGTAAATAAAAAGTGAGGAAGGGGGACATAACTCACTTTTAGAATAAAAAGTCACTTCCTAGTAGCACAACGTTGTGACTTAAAGGGGAGCCAAGGGGGCCAAAGGGGGACGCAGAAATGGAGCCCACACAGACACATGGAGGAACTGCGCAGGAGGGAAGAAACACGTGGCAAGAGGGGAATCACGCAGGAGGAGGTGAGCCTTGGGATTGAGAGAGGCAAAGGCTATAAAAGAGAGAGGAGCCCCCTCATTTTGATCATTCCGGTTATGAGCATTTGTGATAGTCATTTCGACTTAGAGCACGCTGGCTGTTTAGCTAGTCTGCAGCATTGTTTAGTGCATTGAGTGTTTCCGTTCGGAGATCTCACCCTTAGCCCCGGGGGACTTCGAGTGCCTGCTTGGGCAAGGTATTTCCATTGGAATTCCAGCAGTAGTTTCATTAGCATTTCAGTAGCAGTTTCATCAGCGTTTGGAGGACTGCGCAGCACTAAGAGGAGGACGCAGTTCTTTCTAGCAGGAGTCTAGGTTGAGGGTTTACAGGAGGATTTGTGCTGAGAGGTAGAGCAGGAGATCAGCTCTTGCATGTTGGAGAGTTTTGGCAGGAGTTCCAGGCAGTTTTCTGGAGGGTTTCATTCAGTGGCAGCGCAGAGCATTGAGGGACTTCGCAGTACCCCAAGGGGGTGATTTTCGGGGATCAATCATTTCAGAAAAGCTTTCTGGGTCCGATTCCAGAGTTTCAGCCTTTTCTGAGGAGGGGAGCAGCCCCAAATCCTCATTTGATTCCTAGCAGCAGCAGCAGCACGACATTTCTCCAGCAGCTTGGACGCAGTTCAGAGAGGGGCCATTCCCTTCTATTTTGAGTGTGTTTCTTCACTTGCCTGGTGCAAGTCGAGGTTCCATCTTCCTTATCACCTCCTATACTCATTCTATTACTCAGTATAATAAAATGGCTCAGCGTTCTCTCTGCATTTATTGAGTATTTGCTTATGGTTATATTGTTATACGTTGCATCATTGTTATTTGTATCTCTTGAGCATTCTTGGCTATTATACCACTTGTGTATTCTCGTATACTCTTAGACAGAGTCTAGAAAGGGCCAGGTAGCCTCCGGATCTCGTCCTCTTTTCAGAGGCGACATATCAGGTAAATGCCCTCCCAGTCCATCTTTGGTTGGATTTTCTTGTATTTGAGGAATAATCCTGATAAGGGATATTACACAGACACACAATTTTATTAATCAGAAAAGAAATTACATAATAATTTTGCAAGAGTTTACACACACACACCAACTCAATTGCAATCAGGAGAATGAGCTACATATAAGCTTAATTTCCTAACCTATTCTAGTTATGGACTACTTATTAAATTAACAAGTGTCCATTTACAATAAATGCCATTCTAACCAATCTACTAACTCTACTCCTAAATTGGAGCCTAAGATATGACATTATTCTAGATGTCATATCTTTTACAACAATATTCTATTTCTAAGTGTCTCCAATATTTAATTAAATATTCTAAATAAATAAATATTCTATCCTAACTTTGTGAACTATGAATTTTGTATTTTGGATCATCTAACATTCCCCCCTATGATCCAAAGATACATTACAACAGATACCAAGTTCATCTCTGAACTTAGTAAATTTGATCCTGCCAAGTGGTTTTGTGAAAATATCGGAGACTTGATCTTCTGAAGGACAATAAACTGGCTTGATGACGTCCTTGGCAATGAGCGATCTAATGTGATGATACTTGGTGTCCACATGTTTTGTTTTGGAATGAAAAACTGGATTCTTGGCAAGATTTATGGCTGACTGACTGTCGATGAATAATGATGTAGCGTCTGCTTGAGGAATGCCCAAATCCTACAAAACTCTGTGCAACCAAACAATTTCACATGCTGCTTCCCATGCTGATATGTATTCTGCTTCGGCTGAAGAAGTGGCCACTGTAGCTTGTTTCTTGCAACTCCAAGATACTGCAGCTGACCCCATGTTCATTAAATAACCGGAGGTTGATGCTCGATCATCAATACTGCCAACAAATTCGGCATCTGAAAATCCGCCAAGTACAAAGTTTTTAGTCTTGTTGTAAAGAAGATCGAAATCTTTTGTTCCTTGGACATATCGTAGAACCCTTTTGGCTGCATTCTAGTGGCTGTCTCGTGGTTCCTGCATAAAATGTGAAAGAATACTAACTGCATAAGATAGATCTGGTTGAGTCGTTGTCAGATAAATCAAGCTGCCAATCAACTGTCTATAAGTAGTGTTGTCCACCTTTTCCTCCCTTCAAATTTTGAAAGTTTCAAGTTTTGTTCCATGGGGGTAAGAACGGAATTGCAATCTTGCATTCTGAAGCACTGAAGAACTTCTGCTGCATACTTACTCTGAGAAATGAAAATATGATGTGGACATTGGAATACTTCAACTCCAAGATAGTAGTGAAGTAGTCCCAAATCTGTCATCTTAAAACCTGCATGTAACTCCTTTTTCACCTGTACAATATGATCATCATTGTTTCCAGTAATGATCAAATCATCTACATACATAACAAGAATCACCAGATTTTGACCCTGTTGACGTACATACAAAGTATCATCAGATTCACTTCGTTGAAAGCCAACTTTCCGAAGGTATTCATCCATTTTGGCATACCAAGCTCGTGGAGCTTGTTTTAACCCATATAAAGCCTTAATCAGTTTACAAACTTTATGTTCTTGCCCTTCAATTTCAAAACTTGGCAGTTGTGTCATATATACATCTTCTTGTAAATCTTCGTTGAGGAAAGCACTCTTTACATCCATCTGATGAACTTTCCATCCTTTTTGTGCTGCTAATGCGAGTGTTAAGTGGATGGTGTTCCATTTTGCTGTAGGAGCAAAAGTCTCCTCATAATCAATGCCTTCCTGCTGTGCAAAACCTTTAGCCACAAGTCTAGCTTTGTACTTGTCGATTTCTCCATTTTGGTTGTACTTAATTTTGTAAACCCATTTGCATCCAATGGGTTTAACATTTTGAGGACAATCAACAAGTTTCCAAGTGTTGTTGTCTTGAACTGCCTTATATTCTTCAATCATAGCTTGTTGCCATTCTTTATATTTTACTGCCTCTTTGTACGTGGAGGGTTCAGTAAAATCATTTGTGATTAAGGCAAAATTTCCTTCATTCCTGGTGGACCCCCTTGTTCCTGTTTTATTTTTCTCATCGGGCCTTACATCTTTCAAAAGTTGAACAACCCATTTTGGCAATTGATGTTCACTTGTTTGAGATTCTGAAAAATCACCATCATTATAAAGAGGATTAATGTAAACCGAGGTACGTTGATCAACTGCAGATTCTGGGGGCAGAGAATCATTGTCAGAAGAACTACTGCTACTAGGAGATTCTGATGAACTGCTAGAAGACCCAGACTGTGTTGGTGAAGTAGATGGATTGGATGAATCATCTTCAGAGGAAGGAAAATCAAGTTCATACCAATTTTGTGAATTTGGTTGACTTGGAATGTTTCCTTTCCTTTTATCTCCTTTTGTTTCCAATTTTTGAAGAAGATGTTCTATTTCTTCAGCACTCTTACTCTCTGTTTCATCAAAAATTACATCTCTGCTGACAATAAATTTCCCATTTGATAGAAGTCTGTACCCTTTCTTCTCATCCGAATATCCAATCATTGTGCATTTCAAACTTCGTGAGTCAAGCTTAGTTCATTTTTCTTTTGGAACTAAGGCATAACACACGGAACCAAAAACTCTAAGGTGTTTAACTTTAGGTGTGAAACCAAACCATGCTTCATAAGGTGTGATTCCATCCAAAGAAGCAGTGGGAGACCTGTTCCTTAAGTAAACAACTGTATGGATTGCTTTTGCCCAATAAATAGGACTTAACTTTTTAAAAGTTAACATAGATCTCGCCATTCCTAACAAAGTGCGATTCATTCTTTCTACTACTCCATTTTGCTGTGGAGTATAGACATTTGTAAGATGTTGTTTGATCCCATTGTCTCTGCAATAATTTTGAAATACATTTGAAGTGAATTCTCCTCCATTGTCAATTCTAAGAGTGCCAATCTTTTCCTTGACTTCATTTTCAACAAGTTGACGAAAAATTTTAAACTTTTCAAATGCCTCTGACTTATGCTTCAAGAAGTAAACCCATGTCATTCTACTGAAATCATCAATAAAGAGTAAGAAATATTTGCAACCTCCTAGAGAAGCTTGCAAGGGTCCACAAATGTCACTGTGTACTAATTGAAAACGCCTGTTTGCTCGCCATGAGCTTGTCGGAAAGGTTCTCAACTTTGTTTTCCATAAATGCAAGCTTCACATATTGCATTTTCTTTCTTGAAGGTAGGAAGTCCCTTAACCATTCCTTGTTTTTGCAGTTGAGAGAGACTGTCAAAGTTTAGATGTCCATATCTCACATGCCATAATCTGATAGGTGAAATGTTTGTGCTTGCTGCTCTTGCAAAGTCAGAATTCCTTGGAATAACTGTTCCTTTCATCCTTAACAGTTTTCCATCTTCGTATCCTGTCATCACTGTTTTCATGTTCTGTTTGATTGAATTAATTTTAACTAGGCCATCCTCCAAAACCACCTGATGTCTAGCTTGTCGGATTGAGACTAAAGACAACAAATTCTTTTTAAAGGTGGGTACATACCATACATTTGAAATCAATCTTTCTCCAATGTCAGGAAGATAAACTTTAACGACACCTTTTCCATAAGGAGTATGTTTTGTATTATCAACAAGAAAGATTGAACTAAGGTGGCATGGTTGGAAGTTCCAAAAGAAGTCCTGTCAAAAATTCATGTGTTGAGTTGCTCCTGTATCTAAAATCCATGCATCTTCATAATCACTTTGAAAAAAGGTGGAAACTAATGTTGTTGATTCTGATCTTTGACTTGATGTGAAGACATATTCCGAACCATCATTATCTTGATCAGTGGCAAATTGAGCTGTGTTTTGATGGAACTTTGGAATTTTATCAATGGAAGTTCTACAATCTTCTGCAAAATGGCCCACTTTGTTACATCTTCTGCAGACAATTTGATTCAAGTCTCTGCCTCTTCCTTGATACTGTCCTCTGCCTCTGCTTTGAGTTTTCCCTCTTCCTTGATTGTTTCCTCTGCCTTGAAAGTTGCTTCTATTTTGAAAGTTTCCTCTGCCTTGATTGTTTCCTCTTCTTTGAAAGTTTCCTCTATTTTGGCTTCTTCCACGATCTTGTCCACTATGTGCTGTTGGATGTTGATTGAAATGTCCTCTTCCTCTAGAATTGTGAGTTGATGGTTTACTTGTGCTGGCCTCTGTGAAGAAGACATCTTCCCCTTGTTTCTTCTTCCCAAAAGTTTTGTCGTGTTGAGCTAACATCTCACTTAGCTCATCAAAATTTAATTTATCTAACTTTCCGGTCACTTGTAGAGTTTCCAAAAAATGCGTGTAAGAAGAAGGCAATCCAGCAATTAGAATTGTGGTCATGAAACTATCATCTACTGGTGGAAATCCTGCTTTTACTATTTCTTGCTTAATATTTTTAAGCCTGGAGATATACTCAAGGACATCTCCTCCTTCAGTTAGTTTTTGTTGAAGCAACTTAAGTTGTAGATCAACCTTTTTTGATTCAGGTTGTGTATCAAATAGATCTTTGAAAGTACGCAAAGCAGTCCATGCATCTGAGGCGTTTTCAATATGAATATACATCTCATCATTAACTGAGGACTTTATAAGAGCTAGTGCCTTGACATTTTTAACTTCCCATTTTGCAAGTGAACTTACATCTGTAGGTTTATTAGGCTTAATGTCTCCATCACATATGTCTTTCCACAATTCATTATATATGAGAGTGCTTTCAATGAGTCTTTTCCATGTTTTGTATGATTTTACCTCTTCAAGCTTATCAGAAACAGAGAACAGATTAATTAACTTCGACATTGTAGTTTTGAAAAGATGAGAAACACACCACACGAAACACACCACGCAAAAACGATCTATCGGGGCTTGGCCTTGACCCTCGTATAGTCGTTGGAGGAGAAAATTGACTGAGCTTTGCACTTGGCTCTAGTCAATTTCTCTTAAAAATTTTACAATGAAATCTTTCAAAATTTGATTGATTTACAATCCTTGCAATGTTTTATGCAAAATGTACTCTAACCCCCCCTCAAAGTAAAAAATTACTTTGAGTTACAATGTCACACTTATCTCTCCAAATAAAAAATTACAAATAAAATCTCCTTATTACTCCAAAAATTTACTGGCCCAAACATTTACAAATAACCTCTACACCTTATTACCCCCAAAAAAACACAATTTAGTAGTACATCTTATTACTCCACAAATTTACAAACAATAATTCCCAAAATACAAAAACTCAAATATCTCTCCAAAATAAACTACTCCTTATCTCTCCAATAAAAATTTACAAAATTAAAAAATATACCTTATCTCCAGGTCCAGAGATCGAACCGCATCAAACTGGTGTTCATTGTGTTGTCACGCAGCAGGTCCAGAGATCGAACCGCATTGAGTCCGGATTCCTCTTTGAGGATTTGTAAATATCGAGGATTTAATCAATAAAAAAAACCTAAAATCTAATAATCCAGGGTTCGAATTGGGGATCGAAGGGATTAAAAACACAAAATTGAAAGCCGCATCTGAATCCGCGAGCAAATGCCGAGGGTTTGAAGTTGATTGCCGAGAAAATTGAAGCCGATCCGAAGCTAAATTGGCCGTTGGATGGCGATTTTGAAGCTTCTGTTGTGTTTTGATGAAGAACAAGAGAAATACTCAGATGGCATTTCCTGCAAATCTCTTTCACGCATTCATCCATTCACTCGTAATTCCCCTCCATTCACTAGTAAAAGCCAGGTTTGAATGCGAGTTTCTTCAGAGATCATAGCTGAAGTGTGAATGTTGTTGTCACAGTGAAGGCAATGATGACAATGAGTTCTTAGAAGATAGAGACAGGCGCGATCATAGGGACGAGGTTAAATCTTTTATGCTGTTTGTCGACGCTGTAATTTAGTGTGGAATCGCTGGATCAACACTGTTGAAGATCCTGAGATATTAGCTTCTGATCTGCAAGTAATTTTCAGAATTCCTTTAATTTTGACCCTTCTACTTATTCTCATACTCTTTCCAGTGCCTTGCAGAAGCATAGAGGGACGCATAAAGACCATGTATAGGTCAACCATTTTACTCGCGATCCCTTTAAAACAGAATAATGGAGAAGGGCTTATCGGCTTGTTCATCTCGGGAGGGGGAGAGTGAGGAGAGCTTAAGTGTTGCGGGTCAGAGAATTGAATCGCTAGTGAGGCAATTAGGTGCAACTTCAATGGAGGGGCAGTCAGATAGAGATGGGGATCTTAGTTTTCAGCCAACTGCGGGTTCTGCAGTCTCTGCATTCCAACATTTGGAACAGGCTCCAGAGGATCCGATTCTTGGGGTGACAGTTGCCTATAACAAAGATCCGAGCCCTGTGAAATTGAATTTGGGTGTTGGGGCGTATCGAACTGAGGAAGGAAAACCTCTCGTCCTAAATGTTGTTAGACAAGCAGAGGAGCTCTTAATTCAAGACAAATCTCTATATAAGGAGTATTTGCCCATAACTGGTCTTGCGGAGTTCAACAAACTAAGTGCAAAGCTGATTCTTTGTGATGGAGAATTGATCCTTTGATCACATTTTGGGGTGGATGAAGCGGCGCAATAACAGAAATTCAAGATACAGAGGCAAATTTTTGATAATAAATAAAAAATGATTTTCAGATTTAAAAATCTAAAATCAATGATAAAATTTCTTTTCCTTTTAAACGAAAAACTGGACAATTTCCATACCAATCATTTGTTGATTAATTCAATGGAGTTTTCCAAGAACTTGTAGAGCTAGAATCTCCTCTTCACATCAGCTGCATTACTGTAGCTCTGATACCACAATAATGGCAGAAGTGTCCTCAGACACACAATTTTATTAATCAGAAAAGAAATTACATAATAATTTTGCAAGAGTTTACACACACACACCAACTCAATTGCAATTAGGAGAATGAGCTACATATAAGCTTAATTTCCTAACCTATTCTAGTTATGGACTACTTATTAAACTAACAAGTGTCCATTTACAATAAATGTCATTCTAACCAATCTACTAACTCTACTCCTAAATTAGAGCCTAAGTTACAACATTATTCTAGATGTCATATCTTTTACGACAATATTCTATTTTTAAGTGTCTCCTATATTTAATTAAATATTCTAAATAAATAAATATTCTATCCTAACTTTGTGAACTATGAATATTGTATTTTGGATCATCTAACAATCTTGTCCCAAGGTGGGAGAGTCCCTTTGCCCAGGATACTCTGGACAAACACTTCCCAATCTTCTGAGACAACATTCAGGGCTGTCCTCACCATAAGCTCCTGATCCAGTGTCACTCCTATAGCAGTGAACTGGTCTCGGTTCTCATTCAGTCCTCCGAGGAAGGTGTCAATCGATTGACCCTTCTTCATCTGATACGACCTCATCTGGTTCTTGAGCAGCATTCTTCTCTGCACAGAAGTATGCTGGTACAGGTTCTTGAGAGCCTCCCACATCTCAACTGTCGTTTCCTTCTCGGCTATATGTGGTACCACATGATCCTTGACCCCGTCAAGGATAATGCACTTGGCCCTCGCCATCGCCTCTTCGTACTTGTCGTTATCATTGGGGTCGACTGGGATAGCTATAACCTTCAAGGCGAAGTTCTTGACACGATTCCTGTCAAGCACTGATAAGATTCTGGCCTTCCAGACTGCGAAGTTCGATGCTCTGTCCAGTCTATCCTGGTCTCTTACCCCGTGTAGTGCCATGACGCTCCTCTACTTCCCTCCTGGAAGTTCTCTGTTCAACTCCTCTAAGTCTCTACTTCCTGTCTGGAAGTTCTCTTCTGGACTCCCTCTGAGTCCTGATTTCCCTCCTGGAAATCCTTCTGTCGCTTGTTGAGATGCCCCCTACTCTGATCGTCTTGTGCAACTGCACTGTTGATCCAGGTTCCTCGGCTAGAAACCCTCGATAACAACTCCTCTGGCCCTGCTCTGTCAGGTACTGTTCTGACTACAGTACCTCACCAACTCCACTCTGCAATATTTCTGCAGCCTTCTAGACTCCAACAACTGCCTCTTTGTGAACTGCGTCAGCCCCTCTCTGCCTCACGCTGGCTCTGTGTCACCCTAGATGGGTCTGCGTCAGCCTTGGGATGCCCTGCGTCAGCCCTCTGGCCCTTTGCGTCAGCAACGCTGGCCTCTCTGAGGCTCTGCGCAGCTCCCAGCTTCTTCTGCGTGGCTCTGGCTGGCTCTGCGTCACACTTCTTGGCTTCTGCACAACTAGAAATAGCTTTTGTCACCTCCGGACAGTGGTTTTCTGCTGTTATTACTCCATTTGGCTGATGTCTTTTAGTCCTCCTGTGATATGCAATCATGCTCTGATACCATGTTGAAGTTTCTAAGTTTACTTAGTTTAGAAACCCTTCATGCACTTTTTCTTATTCATTCCTACCTAGTTGTTTTTCTTTAACAAGTTATTTACAGAGTAAATATTGAAAATAAACACCAGTGCATGCTCAACATATTACAGATCAGCAACTGGAAGAAACAAGAACAAACACACCACATGACACCATTATTTTTGGACCAATGTCCCTGAAAAAAACCCAATGCGGGAAAACTGGTGCAACTATCTGAGGGTTTTATTATTAAGCAATATCAGAGTACAATCTGGGTGCCGAAACTGGCCTACCCAACGGAGAATTTCCTTAGCAGCTATACCTCACAGTTTGAGAGAAATCTCCTAGCTGAAACCCCGGAAAATCCTTCCGGCAGCTCCTCAGCAAAAAACTTCTCTGCAACCCCAGCGTCTATCCAATCTGGACTGCGTCAGCCCCTCTCTGTCTCACGCTGGCCCTGCGTCAGCCTTTCTTGGCCTGCATCAGCCCCAGGAGGCCCTGCGTTAGCTTTCTGGGCCTCTGTGTCAGACACGCTGGCCTCTCTGGTGCTTTGCGCAGCACTTGGTTGCCTCTGCGTAGCCCTGCGTGAGCCCTTGCTGCCTCCGCGCCACTCTCCTTGGCTGTTGCGCTGCTCTCCTAGCACAATCTCTGCCTTCTCTGTACTCAATTCCCCTCAGCTGCTCTCCCTATCATTGATTTTATCTCTCTTAACAATCCCCGCTCTAGAGAATAGAATGACTGATCACTCTGGTGTGTTCTCCAAGTGACCCTCAAGCCTCCTCTTATACTTTTCCTATTGACATCTCAACGGCCGAGATTAAGCCCCTAATCAATGACTAAGATTAGATCTGGCTTGATCCATCTCTTTTGGACCATTCTAACACATATTCATATTAATACACATTAATATTTTATTTTCCCTAAGTTTAGACTTAGGGACTCCATTAAAAATATTAATTATTTTAATATCTCTTGATCTGTTTAGAATCTGCCCAAACCCTTTTTGGGTATTGGAGATCTCATGTGCCCCAATCTCTCCACCAAATTTCATGTCTAGAGCACATCCGATTCCACCCAAATCAACACTCCCTCTTAGCGAAGACTGTGCTCTAGCAATACTCCTCACTGAGTATAACTCTGATCATCTGGCATTGGTACTTGTGCTGATGCTAGGCCTTCCTGCCCATCATCCTCTGCATTGTTGCATCCTGTACTGCTGCCCATGGTTCTGCCACTGCCACTGCTGCATCTGTACGACAGCTCCCTCTACATCCGTGCTGTTGTTGGTCCTTTCTCCCAGCACTGCATCCGCACTGCACCTCCTCTCATCATGTTGCATCGTGCTGCCCACTGTTGCACTGCAACTCAGTTACTGAGAAGTAAGTAACTGATCTCCCAACTGACCTCCCAACTGACCTCCCTGTTGGGCTAGAAACACCCACTGATGCTGAAGCTCCCTCTGCTGCTGACAAGTGCTCCCTATCTCTAATCTTTGCGCTGCTACAACAACTCCCCACATCTTGCACCGTTGCACACCTCCCTATGCCTTCTTGTACTGGTGCAACACTCTTGTGCCTCTCGCACTGCTACAACCTGCTAGCCTCGCGCTGTCTCGGGACTCCTGCACTGTAGCTCTCTCTGCCACTCCATCCGCATCCGTCTCTACCCACATCAGCCAGTCCTGCTACTCCTCGTCGGGGCTCCCGTAGCAAGGTCTAATCCAAGAGGCTGGGTACTATTATCACTCAGGAAACTCTACTAGGTTGTAGCTCAGAGATGCCTGGTAACATATAATCTTCAATATTGTTCTTTGAACTATTGGAATAAATGATGGTTTGGATCAAGCCAGATAACCATTTCAACTATGTTTTTACTCAAGACATGCATGAACACCCTCAGCGTACAAGGCTTTAGACCACTAATGCTCAATAGTTTGTAGATTCAATGAATGGATGGAGAATACTGACCATACCGACAAATGCATATACAACCACATATGAATGGCTAGCTACAAGTAGTAAAGAAGCTTGCAAATCTAATTTATCAACGTAGAGATAAGATGATAGTTATCTAGCATTAGACACAAAAGAAACATGAACAACTTGTTCAAGTGCAAGCTTAGAGAAGAAGAGAAAATGGACATTTGAACATATAACAGCAAAATAAGCTTGTATTACTAATGAATGAAGATGAGAAGCTTGAGTAGCAAAGTCTCAATAGTCTCCAGAAGTTGAACCCTTGTTACACTTAGTTTCCAGCCTTTTATAGGCGTTTTACAATTCTCCTAAGCTCTTAAAGGCTTGGAGTCTTAATCTATCTCTCCGTCCCTTAACTGTTTGATTCCCTAAATAGGCAAGCATGGCTCGGAGGTTTTCTCCTTCTGATAGAGAAATAACCACCTTTAGGTAGTTTGATGCACTGTCTGGGAGCTCTCTCGTGCCAGAGAGGCCCCATAATTGATTCTATTATTTTTGGGCTGAGCGTTGTCGATGCCCCATGATGTTTCTGTTTGTTTTGGGCAAGCTGCATGTGCTGTGCTGCTCCACGACTGCTTTGTCGGTTTGGGATGAGCTGCGCGTGATGTGGCCCTTTCAAATGTTTAGCAATACATGCTTTCTGTTAACATACAGCAACGCTGCCATATTGTGGACTTCTGCCAAAAATAATGACTGTTTCTGTTTTAAATAGAAAACACATCAACATTGAGAAATCCCACCCATCTCTGTCCTTTTCGGACTTCAAAAGTCCTCAAAAATGGTTTATTCCTCAATCAGGTCCGCCTTGTGGGTCGCTATTGCCTATCGCAGACGGCTTGGTCCCTTGCTCCCTTTGTATTTTGAAATACGCTTAAAAAACTCTGAAAACACATGAAAATGGCCTTTGGCGGACTTCAAATATTATAGATTTCACTTCTCGAACCCTTTCGGGTCTGAGCTTCATCGCTATCGGCACTGCCAAGTTCCCCTTTGTATTTCGTTATATAACGAAATACATTGAAAATGCATTGAAACTAGACTTTTTGCGAACCTCAAATATTATCAAATAATATTTAGAATACCGTCAGGTCCACATCATCGCATCGCACATATGAAGGTGTAAAGGCTCTGCGCCTTGGTTTCCTCGATTACGATCCGCCAATGCGATGTGAGCTGTCGATCTGCGCGCGCAATCGACGCTCCACGTTTAATTACTGATCGCAATCGCTCATTCCATACTGCTTGCGCCGATACCTTCGCCAATACGACCCACCGATCCGATCATCGGCGACTGCTGATTGGCGGTGTCTTGCGCCGATTGCCACTGCCTGCTTATGCCGATTGCGATTTGCCGCTTAGATCTGGGTCGTTGATCGGCCAGATCTAACGGCTGTTGTTCTTTTAGTGTTTAAGCCTGCGATTTTGGTTTTTTCATGGTTTTATATTGTTTTTAGCCTCCCGATAGTGTATTTCCGCCCTTCCAAGGGCTCTCCTCTTGCACTTATTTCGATCTTTGGATGATCTTAAGCAATATTTGAAGACTTCAAGAGCATATATGGATCCATTGGCATGATTTTAAGCAAATTTGGAGACTTTGGGGCATATTTGGATCCATTTTTGGGCCATTTGCCAACAAAGCTAACACTGGCTCCTTCTGGGGATGAAAGCCTCCCTGTGAGGTTTCAAGAACTACAGAACAATTCCTTGTAAAAAACAAGATCAAATCTTCCTCCTAGTGTTGCATTGGGCATGGAGTCTATTTAGCATGAAATAAAAACTTGAAAAAACATATTTACAATACCAAGGCTTGAAAGCCTTAACTAAAATAAAGTTCGAAGAACAGCCCATTGACTGGGCCATCAAAAACATCTCCTCCTTCCTTTAATGCATCCCTTTTGAGAAAACAGTCACCAAACTGAAAATTGACCCTTTTTACCTTTCTATCAAAGGTTTCTTTCTCTTGGTCAATGTGCATATCAGCAAAATCATCAAAGACTTGCAAAAGCCTATTAATTTGATCATCTACTTCAAAAACTTTCCAGCATTTGACATTGTCAGGCAGAGATGGTCTATATTTCACCTCATCTCTGTATGCTTTCAGCCTTGGATGTTTTGCTTGGAAGGTTTTGTACACCTGTTGAATAATAAGGTCTGCTTTATACTCTACTGTGTCATTTGTGACCTGAAAAGTTAATATAAAAGATGAATCAATGCATTCTTGTGTGGGGGACACAAGGACTACACCTGCCCCTGCAGCTTCTTTAGAGCAAGCTCCTTCAAAGAACATGTCCCAAATCTGTGGGCCTTCTTCCTTTGTGATCTGGCAAACTGGTTTTTTAAGCTGCGTAGAGGCCAACTGAGATTCTTCAATCTGAAGAAAACAAGCTCCAAAATCAGTGTCAACAGCATAGATGGGATGATTGGTGGGATTCTTTTCATCATTGATTATATAAGCCAACTGAGCTTCTATGTATAACCTCTTGCTTTCACCTCCAAAAACTGGGACAGTAGCATAGGATAGATCATTTTGCAATGTTCCACCTAATCTCTTGATCCAGCCTCTGGAAAGTAACATGCCAAACTTGGGGGGGACATCTGCTACCACAATATCCATCATCATGCTCTTCATGGGCAGCTGAGACAAAGTGAAGGCTAGATCCTTGATTAGTCCCAGACATTCCACTTTTCTAGAGTCAAAAGAAAATAGGTCATGGTAAGGCTTGGTAATGTCAAGACCCAATTTATCCATGACAGCCTTGGGCATTAGATTATGGCTGGCTCCAGTGTCCAGAAGGAAATTGTGAAGGATTTTATCATGAATAGACAGAGAAACATAGAATGATGGGGAGTTGTCTTCACAATTTTCAATAATTAGGCTGAGAACACCAGCTAGTTGGTCATCTTGTAGATTTACATAGTCAGTGGAGGCTTGGATGGCTTTAGGCTCAAGAGCCTCAAGGATAGATTTCTTGAAGGACTCATTCTTCACTAGTTCAATCAGAGGCATATGTATTCTTAGCTTCTGAATTTCTGATTGAAAATTGAAAGAAGAAGGGGACTTGTCAAGGCCTCTTACCTCTATGGCTGGAGCTTTGAGGATGATAGGATCAACTGCTGGTTGCTTCTACTTATTAGCTTGTTGTTCTGCAGGGACAACAACTTTATGAACAGGAGTTTCCTTGACATTATTCATCTTCGACCTCAGATTATATCTTTGCTGATCTTCAGTTTGTAGAACAGCTTCACCGTCCCACTCTTGGCTGATTTGGTCATTGAATAATGACTTTTCATAGGCAGCTAAGGTCAAAAAGGGGGCACTGCCTTTGTCTTCCATACAATGGATCTCATCATCTTCTTCAAACTGCTCTTCTTCCATGACTACATTTTGGAAAGGGGTCTTCACCCTTTGGTCTTCATTGGCATCTTTGTTTCTTTGCACAGTCTGCCACTGGTCATTTGCTCTTCTATATGGATTTGGATTTGGAGGAGCAAATCTATTAGGAACCCTTCCTTTCCCATAGTGTTGCTCAACCTTTAATTTGGAGATTTCAGAGGTTAATGACTCAATCATCTTGGTCATTTTATCTATCTTGGGATCTGAAGATGATGAAGGCTCGCCCCTCTGTCTCCTTCTATCAACATTCCCCTTGAGCTTCTCTGCAGCCATGATGTTTGATTCTACTTCCAAGGCTGCATCCTACATATCAGCCAAAGAAGCACATCGCCTTTCCCTCAACAGTAAACAGAAGTTAGAATCAAAGGCACTAGCATAGATGAGTCTAGCAAAGGTAGTGGTGGGTTTTACTTCAGCTAGTATCTTGTTGTACATGTGGTTAAATCTCTTATTAAAATCAGACAACAACTCACCATTTTCCCTCTTTAAGTTCCCAAACTCAGTGTGGTAGTAGAGGAGATCCTTCTTATCCCACCAATGCTTTAAAAATGCATCATCTAAAGCCTCAATATCTGCTATAGATCTTGGGGTCAGTTCTTTGAACCATTTTCTAGCCTCTCCATCTAGGCTTTGGACAAAGACTCTCATCCAGACATCATCTTCACTAATGTCTAGGTTATTAGCATAGCTATAGAATGACTCAAGATGTTCTTCAGCTGAAACATCTTCAGTCCCAGTGAACTTAGGCATATACTTATGATATTCTCCAGTAGGCATAGCATTCAAAGGAGTGGGCAGTATTAGAGGTCCATACCTAGCAGCTATGATTCTTTCCATTTTGGTGGGTGCTTGTGGACCTGCCATAGTTGTGGTGGCTAAAAGAGTATTGGAAGTCTGAATGACAGAGGGCTGAGGAGTGATTGATAGGACTGAAGGAGTATGATGGATAGGAGGTGAGGTTTCCTTTGGGCTCACAACAAAAGGAAAACCTAAAGAATAAGGAGCTTTATGAATCTCTAAGATTTTTTTCCTCGCTGCTAGTATTAGAAGCTATACTCTCAACATGTATTTGTTTTATTACATGCCTTTCTTGAAGAGATATAGAAGATTGTTTAGGTTTCCCTGAACCTGATGCTCCTTTCTGCAATACCTTTCTTTCTTTGATGATCTTTTTAGGGTCAGGTACTGGGTCAGCTTGTGGCTTCTGAGGATTTCTTCGAGTATGCCTCACAAACTGAGCCAGAACTATGAAGTGGAGTCACCAAGAGGTTTGGCCTCCAGTAGAGTTGCCAGATAGATGATTACAACCAAAAAAGTGCCCAGACTTTGTTTATCATCAAAGCTGGATCTTTGTCGTTTCCTAGGGAAGCTGAGCTTTAGTTTCCTCTCCTCGGCAATGGCGCCAATTATGTTATCACTCTAGGAAACTCTCCTAGGTTACAGCTTGGAGATGCCTGGTAACATATAATCTTCAATATTGTTCTCTGAACTATTGGAATAAATGATGGTTTGGATCAAGCCAGATAACCATTTCAACTATGTTTTTACTCAAGACATGCATGAACACCCTCAGCTTACAAGGCTTTAGACCACTAATGCTCAATAGTTTGTAGATTCAATGAATGGATGGAGAATACTGACCATACCAGTAGATGCATATATAACCACATATGAATGGCTAGCTACAGGTAGTAAAGAAGCTTGCAAATCTAATTTATCAATGCAGAGATAAGATGATAGTTATCTGGCATTAGACACAAAAGAAACATGAACAACCTGTTCAAGTGCAAGTTTAGAGCAGAAGAGAAAATGGAAATTTGAACATATAACAGCAAAATAAGCTTGTATTACTAATGAATGAAGATGAGAAGCTTGAGTAGCAAAGTCTCAATAGTCTCCAGAAGTTGAACCCTTGTTACACTTAGTTTCCAGCCTTTTATAGGCGTTTTACAATGCTCCAAGTTATCAAAGGCTCGGAGTCTTAATCTATCCTCTCTGTCCCTTAACTGTTTGATTCCCTGAATAGGCAAGCATGGCTCGGAGGTTTTCTCCTTCTGATAGAGGAATAACCACCTTCAGGTAGTTTGATGCGCTGTCTGGGAGCTCTCTCGTGCCAGAGATGCCCCATAATCGATTTTGTTGTTTTTGGGCTGAGCGTTGTCGATGCCCCATGATGTTTCTGTTTGTTTTGGGCAAGCTGCGCGTGTTGTGTTGCGTTGTGCTGCTCCACGACTGCTTTGTCGGTTTGGGATGAGCTGCGCGTGCTGTGGCCCTTTCAAATGTTTAGCAATGCATGCTTTCTGTTAACACAGAGCAACACTGCCATATTGTGGACTTCTGCCAAAAATAATGACTGTTTCTGTTTTAAACAGAAAACACAACAACATTGAGAAATCCCACCCATCTCTGTCCTTTTCGGACTTCAAAAGTCCTCAAAAATGGTTTATTCCTCTATCGGGTCCGCCCTTTGGGTCGCTATCGCCTATCGCAGACGGCCTGGTCCCTTGCTCCCTTTGTATTTTGAAATACGCTTAAAAAACTCTGAAAACACATGAAAATGGCCTTTGGTGGACTTCAAATATTATAGATTTCATTCCCAAACCCTTTTGGGTCCAGGCTTCATCGCTATCGGTGCTGCCAAGTTCCCCTTTGTATTTCGTTATATAACGAAATACATTGAAAATGCATTGAAACTGGACTTTCTGCGGACCTCAAATATTATCAAATAATATTTAGAATACCGTCGGGTCCGCATCATCACATCGCACATATGAAGGTGTAAAGGCTCCGCCCCTTGGTTTCCCCGATTGCGATCCGCTGATGCAATGTGGGCCGTCGATTTGCATGCGCGATCGACGGTCCACGTTTAATCGCCGATCGCAATCGCTCATTCCATACTGTCTGCGCCGATACCTCCGCCGATGCGACCCGTCGATAGTGACCCGCTGATCCGATCATCGACGATCGCTAATCGGCGGTGTCTTGCGTCGATTGCGCTACTTGCTTGTGCTGATTGCGATTTGCCGCTTAGATCTGGGCTGTTGATCGGCCAGATCTAATGGCTGCTGTTCTTTCAGTGTTTAAGCCTGCGATTTTGGTTTTTTCATGGTTTTAGAGTGTTTTTAGCCTCCCGATAGTGTATTTCCGCCCTTTCAAGGGCTCTCCTCTTGCGCTTATTTTGATCTTTGGATGATCTTAAGCAATATTTGAAGACTTCAAGAGCATATATGGATCCATTGGCATGATTTTAAGCAAATTTGGAGACTTTGGGGCATATTTGGATCCATTTTTGGGCCATTTGAGAACAAAGCTAACAGGTACCTCGAGGATCCTACCCTTCATCGCTTGTAGTCCTCCTGACTACAGCTCAATGTCTCCCCACTTCCGCTCAAGTGGTGCATGTGTACTCATGGCATAGTCATCGTCTGTCAAAACTTCCTTCTCTGCCCATGTTGGTGCTACCTTAGTCTCGGAAGACTCTCCCTTACTCTTCTTCCTTGGGCATTGGGTCACATAATGACCAATCTCTCCACAGTGGAAGCACTTGATCTTAGAGAGATCTTTCTTCTTCCACTTCTCCTGCTTTCCCTCAGATGATAGGGCCACATCCTCCTCCTCCTGCTTGACCTTGATCCCTTTGCTGCTGCCACCTGTCTTCGACTGTCGTCTTATCTCTTCCTGGCAAAGAGCTGCCCATATCTCGTCCCAAGGTGGGAGAGTCCCTCTGCCCAAGATACTTTGGACAAACACTTCCCAATCTTCTGAGACAACATTCAGGGCTGTCCTCACCATAATTTCTTGATCCGGTGTCGCTCCTATAGCAGTCAACTGGTCTCAGATCTCATTCAGTCCTCCAAGGAAGGTGTCAATTGATTGACCCTTCTTCATCTGATACGACCTCATCTGGTTCTTGAGCAACATTCTTCTCTGCACAGAAGTATGCTGGTATAGGTTCTTGAGAGCCTCCCACATCTTAACTGCCGTTTCCTTCTCGGCTATATATGGTACCATATGATCCTTGACCCCGTCAAGGATAATGTACTTGGCCCTCACCATTGCCTCTTCGTACATATTGTTATCATTGGGGTCGACTGGGATAGCTATAACCTCTAAGGCGAAGTTCTTGACATGATTCCTGTCAAGCACTAATAAGATTCTAGCCTCCCAGACTGCGAAGTTCGATGCTCTGTCTAATCTATCTTGGTCTCTTACCCTGTGTAGTGCCATGATGCTCCTTTACTTCCCTCCTGGAAGTTCTCTGTTTGACTACTCTGAGTCTCTACTTCCCGTCTAGAAGTTCTCTTCTAGACTCCCTCTGAGTCCTGATTTCCCTCCTGGAAATCCTTCTGCCGCTTCTCGAGATGCCCCCTATTTTGATCGTCTTGTGCAACTGCACTGCTGATCTAGGTTCCTCGGCTAGAAACCCTCGGTAGCAACTCCTCTAGCCCTGCTCTGTCAGGTACTATTCTGACTATAGCACTTCACCAGCTCCACTCTGCAATATTTCTGCAGCCTTCTAGACTCTAGCAATTGCCTCTCTGTGAACCGCGTCAGCCCCTCTGCCTCATGTTGGCTCTGCGTCACCCTAGATGGGTCTGTTTCAGCACTGGGATGCCCTGCGTAAGCCCTCTGGCCCTCTGCGTCAGCAACGCTGACCTCTCTGAGGCTCTGCGCAACTCCCGACTTCTTCTGCGTGGCTCTGGCTGGCTCTGCATCACACTTCTTGGCTTTTGCGCTGCTAGAAACAATGCCTGTCACCTCGGGACAACTGTTTTCTGCTGCTATTGCTCTGCTTGGCTGATGTCGTTTAGTCCTCTTGTGATCTGCAATCACGCTCTGATACCATGTTGAAGTTTCTAAGTTTACTTAGTTTAGAAACCCTTCATGCACTTTTTCTTATTTATTCCTACCTAGTTGTTATTTTTCTTTAACAAGTTATTTACAAAGTAAATACTGAAAATAAACACCAGTGCATGCTCAACATATTACAGATCGGCAACTAAAAGAAACATGAACAAACACACCACATGACACCATTATTTTTTGACCAATGTCCCCGGAAAAAACCCAATGCGGGAAAACCGGTGCAACTATTTGTGGGTTTTCTTATTAAGCAATATCAGAGTACAATTTGGGTGCCGAAACTGGCCTACCCAACAGAGAATTTCCTTAGTAGCTATACCTCACAGTTTGAGAGAAATCTCCTAGCTGAAACCTCGAAAAATCCTTCCGGCAGCTCCTCAGCACAAAATTGCTCTGCAACCCCAGCGTCTGCCGAATCTGGACTGTGTCAGCCCCTTTCTATCTCACGCTGGCCTTGCCTCAGCCCTAGGAGGCCCTGCGTCAACTTTCTGGGCCTTTGTGTCAGACATGCTGGCCTCTCTGGTGCTCTGCGTGGCCCTACATGAGCCCTTGCTGGCTCTGCGTCACTCTCCTTAGCTGTTGTGCTGCTCTCCCGGCACAATCTCTGCCTTCTTTGTTTCTCTGTACTCAATGCCCCTCAGCTGCTCTCCCGGTCACTGATTTTATCTCTCTTAGCAAACCCCGCTCTAGAGAATAGAATGACTAATCACTCTGGTGTGTTCTCCAAGTGACCCTCAAGCCTCCTCTTATACTTTTCCTGTTGACATCTCAACGGCCGAGATTAAGCCCCTAATCAACGGCTAAGATTAGATCTGGCTTGATCCATGTCTTTTGGACCATTCTAACACAGATTCATATTAATACACATTAATATTTTATTTTCCCTGAGTTTAGACTTAGGGACTCCATTAAAAATATTAATTATTTTAATATCTCATGATCTGTTTAGAATCTGCCCAAATCCTTTCTGGGTATTGGAGATCTCATGTGCCCCAACCTCTCCACCAAATTTTGTGGCTAGAGCACATCCGATGCTACCCCAAATCAACACTATAGCTCAAGGCCAATAATCCGCTCTATTCGCGAGGGTGTTGTCAGCACTGAACCCGCCTATAACTCAATCGGCGATGATGGGGTATTTCCCTTCGGCGCCTTTCCTCGGGTCAGAAGGCTACGAGGCAGGACTTCTGCTTAGGCAGCTAAATGATAGGTGAGAGGGTAAGGCTTATCCTTTATTCCTTCTTACCTTCCTATCTAAGCTGAATGGAATGAGAGGGTAAGGGTAATAATTCTACCTACCTCTCCTAGCTAGTATGTAGTTGTATGAGTCCCTTACTTACAAACTTTCTTAGCTTTCTATGTGAGGATAAGGCTTATCCTTTATTGCTGTTAGGAGGGGAGCCAACTACTCGGCGTTACGCAGAGGTTAGTCCCCTTTATAGCGGGATGAAATCAGTACCCAACTCTATCCTTTCATTGGTGGGTTTGGCATTACATCCCTGATTGTATACTATGGGTTTTAGGAAGTTCACGGGAATTCTCTAGGAGAATAAGTGGGGAAATCACCCTAACTCCTGCCATTGGGTTGGGAAAGTTCACAAGTAGATATGTAGGGGGGATGGTGGGGAAGACACACCAATCCCTGACATTGGATTGGAAGAGTTCAGAGGTAGTTATTTGGGGGGAGGTGTTATTAGGGCGAGATTCATCCAGTATCCAACTCTATCTTGCCTTTGGTGGAGTCAGCTTAAGACCACTAGATCCAAACTTTTTGGCCAACATCCGACATCGCTCTTACCTTCATTTACCAACACACTGAATTAAGCCTTTTAGCCACCACTCGGATTCCCCTTTCTGTTTATTTAGCAACATATCGAATTAAGATTTTTAGCTTGCTTTTAGCTTATTCTTTTTCCTATGTAGAGAAAAGTAACTTCCCGGTGATAGAGAAGGGGTAGTTCACCTTATTGTGAGAAGTACCTAGTTCCTCTTATGTAGTGGATTTCACACATTTAATTCAGACCTTATGGTGAGATCAATTTTCTTTTGATTTTGGTGGGAGATACCCTAATTTCTGCCATTGGTTTGGAACAGTTCAGAGGTAATTATGAAAGGTAAAAGCATTATAAAGTGGGAGATCCCCCCGACGTTATGCATAGGTTAGTGATATTTACTGTGAGATTGACTCAATAACCAACTCTATCCTTTCTCTTGTGTAGTGGGCTTTACGTACCTAATTTTATGCTGTTGGTTGGGGGCAGTTTAATGGCAACTATTTAGGAGAAGAGAGTGGGGAAGAGAACCTAATTCCTATCATTGGGGTAGGGGGAATTCAGAGGTAGTTACGAAGGGGAGATATGCCAGTCATTGCAAAGAGTAGTTATTCTTGCTTGCGAGGTTGATCTAGTACCCAACTCTTTTATGCCTCTGGTAGGTTTGGCATCACATATCAAATCAAGACTTTTCGGGGTTCAGTTGACTTTCTCTTTGTTTTCTTAAGCAATTGGGGACCTCATGCATAAGCGTTATCTTAGAGTACTGCTATTAGGTTGAGACAATAATGAAGCATTTCTCTGTGGGGATGGTTGTATGGCGAGATAAGTTCGTTAACATTCTCTTTCCCGTCTAGAGTGGAGTGGGCCGTATCTTCCAAATAAATATCCGAATCCAGACTTTATGGGTTAGGTCGGGTAGTTTAGTACTTACCTTATTAAGCGAGGTTTCTCTATTCACTATATCTTTCCTGCGTGGAATTGGGTCCAGTGGATTGGTTCCGGTGGATTGGGTTAAGTGTGGAATTGGGTAGATGTTTATTCAAATTCACATATCGAATTAAGGCCTTTGGTTCAAATTAGTTTACTCTTTCCTGTCGTCATGGAGGAAGGGAGAGAATAAGGCATTAATAAGGTGTTATAAAGAGGGGGGATTGGGTGGAATTACGTATAGGTTAGGTGCCCTTACTGTTATAAAATACCAATAGCCAAGCTGGTTGTTTATTTAGTGGAGTCGGTTTCACATCCCAAATCCAGACCTTGTGGACTTCGATTGGCTTTCTCTTTCTTCCCGTAATTGAAGAAGGAGATCCGTATAGTATTTATTAGAGTGTAGGTGCCGTGAGATTAGGCCAGTAACTCCACTTTCTCTTTCCTCTAGTGCGGTTGGCTTCTTTACGTAACAGTCTGGCATTCTTACAATTACGCCTTTCTGGTATCATTATCCGTGTTGGCAGCTCTAGACACGGCTTAGTCTGACCTTGTAGCTGCTCCTCTTGCCTACCCTTATAGACTTTGCTTGGATGGAGGTAAGGCAGTAAGAGATAGAATGTGTTCCTCTCCGGGAAGCACTTAAGGCAAAGGCATCAGAGGCAGATCCGGATCCTGTGCCATCAGAAGCAAAAGCAGCAGAGAGAGTACCCACGGAGGTTAAGAGAAAAGCAAAGGTATTGGAGACAGAGCCCGTTATCTCTTCTGTTGACCCCGAAACCAATACTTTCTTTCGAAAAAGCTCCCTGAATATAGGGTTGAACCCCTTCTAGCACTTAGCGGGCACTAATGTACCCAATCAAATGAGTCCAAGGAAGTAGTTCTAATGTCATCCAACTTGCCTAACACCGGGTTGCTCATCCAACCTCGTCTACCTGACCAAACCATCGTCACGTGAACCATGGCTTGGCTAACTCACCTACCCTCCCTTGTATGATTAATACTAACTCCCAAACTGAGAGCTCCCTCACTGACCTTCAATGCCCATCAATAGAAGTACAGATGCTTCCAAGCCCAACGCATAGGAGATTCTCTCACCTACACAAATGCGGCACCTCTCCTTTGTGGTCGAGCGGCCTAACGGCACCTCACCTCAACTTAATGACTAAATCAAAGGTGTTAAGCCATTCGCCAAGAGGGTTTCGTAGAATATATTAGGGGGAACGGAGAATCGCTCGTAGAATGGTTATTTTCCCAAGGAAGGTAAGGTCCCGGAGGGGCTTGTGCTTCCTAGTGCAAGGAATACTGACTTGAGTTGCCCCAATACGTCTACTCATGATAAAGCTTTACTCCTCCATCGAACAGCCAAGCGGAAGAAGGGTCCCTAAGGACCATATAGAAACAACTCATTCGCCGGTATACCTAAAACACTCCCATAATTATATTGATAGTTTATGTGAAGGGTGAACACCTTATCATCATACCTTTATGGCTAAATAAAAGGTGTTAAGCCTCCTCACAAACCTGTCAAAAAAAGGTGTTGTCCATGCCATACAAGTGTGGGGATAGACAACCTATTCTTTTGAAACCTCCCCACACATTCTCCTCCTAAACCCCTCTTCTACGAATAGGTTTTTTTCTGTCAGCCCAAGAAGGGTGAGTAAGGTAAAGGTCAGGACCAAATCCGCCAGGCAAGAATAAGGTCAGGGCCAAGCCATACTTCCTCAAATAGTATCAGACAATGACATATATAATGGAATATATAATTATCTATAGAGATATAGAGGGGAATGGGCTATCAAGAGGCTCCAAGAAATGGGAAAAAGGGACATTTTCGTTATTACATATATAATTACGTAATATGAAAGCAAGCATGTTGGCTCTGGCAGATAGGTCAAGGTTTTGGGCCTCTCCTCCCATTCTACCCTAACGGACCACCAAGTTAGGAACACCAGAAGGGCTCTACATCGCAACAACTCGTTCACAACCTGTAATTCCCCAGCTCGTTCACAGCCTGCCTACTGGTACATCACTGAACCCGCACCTTGTCTGTTTATCTTGAGTCACTGAACCCGCACCCTGCCTTACTCGTTCAATCTGGTAAGGAAAGAGTTTGGATAGATAGATTTATTTAGGATTGAGAAAGAACAGATAGAGGAAGCACTGTAGGATAGAGGATTTATTATGAAAGATAGAGGATTGATATCAACAGTGGGTCGTGTTGACCACTACTGGTCAACTACCCATGCAGTACCCCCCCTTTTCTTGGCAGAAAGGGGTAGCACCTGATCGACATGTCCGTGCCATCCCGCAGTCATCAACAGCTTGATCGATTTATGTTGTAAACCCAGTCTGCATGTATGAATTGTAAATAATCTTAGCAGATCTGAGTCATGTATGTAAATTGCCTAGGTGGACCTAACTTTCTAATGATAATCTACGTCCCGGAAGGTTTTTCGTCTCACCGATCTACGATCGGCAGAGTTTTCCTTCAACCTGACCCCAAAGCCGGGATGCATTTTGTTATTAGAACTTTAGGAGAATCCTAGTGTGTTAATCTGCTAGATTATAGTTGTGTCGCAGAACTGGGTAGTTCATGAGGGTCTATGTTAAAGTGGGTTTGTCCCCTTAAGATGTAAATTGTAAAAGTCATGATATAATGTGTCTTGAGGGTTGAAAAATGTTTTAAATCCCCTCATGAGTCCTAAGTCCTAGGTCCTAGGTGATGTTTCCAAAGGCTTAGTTCAAATGATCCATTTAAGAAAATAAATAAAATACTAAAATAATAAAATAAATAAAAATTAAAAAATTAAAAAAATAAAAAAATGAAATAAATAAAAAATAATAAAAAATTCATAAAATAAAGCAAAAACCCTAAATAATAAAATAATAATATTTTTTGTGAATGCATGCAAAATATCATTTTTTTAATAAAATCGACGGATGAGATTAAGAGATGTCTTGATCCTCATCGACGGTCGAGATCGCTTCAACATGGATCATTCGAACTAGCCGTTGGGATCATTTCCTTTATATAGGGTCTTAGGGGGTCATTTCAGATCATTGGATCTGTGAGTCTTGTACTGAAAAAAGCTCTCTTGTAATCTGGTTTCTGGTTAATAAAAGAAGACTTTGGGGTCCAAATCTTGCTGGTGTTACTCTCTGAAAGTGCTGTGAGATGTTTTGATTTTCTGCATATTTCATTTTTCAGCCATTAATAATAGCTTGTTTTTAGAGTATTGTGAGCACAGGTATCTTGTTCACTTGCTAGGGTTTGAGTGTTGTTAGGGTTTCTGAAGTAATGGCAGGTATCTCCATTATTTTCTGAGATCTAGCAGCATTCTTTCTCTCTTTACTGATGGTTGCTTGAGCTGTGCAGAAAAACCTTTAACTGAAGAAAATTTGTGGGCGTTTGGGGAAGTTCTAGGCTGAACCAACCGACTCCCACAGGCTTTTCTTAGCAGAGCCCAGCTGATTTTGCCCTGGGTTAATCATTTAAAATTTCTTTTCTGGTTTACATGAGAGATTTCTGAAACTCATTTGATATTCTGAAAGTACTTTGGTTTTGATTACGAAATCTGGCTATCAAAAGGGGCCAAAATCGCAAATTTTGCTTAACTGATCCAGGGTTTAAAATTTTGGTTCTGCACATACATTTTTATGTCTATCTTCCATATCAAGATGCATTTTTTAGTTGGGTTTAAATCAATTTTTTCGGGCTTTTCCTTTGTCTTATCAAATCTGTAACAGGGACGTAATTTTGCAGAACTACGTGGCTACAATCTTCATTCAGGTCAAGGTATGCGAAAGTGTATATAAAGAGATATCTGTTATCAGCGTCCTGAGTTCTGGGCCAACACAGCGAAACATTTACGTATCAATCTGCTCCCAGCATTCAAGTAAATAGATGGTGGCGTGTCTGCGTTAACTCAGAAACGATATACGTCGCCGCCATTGACTGTGTCCTTTTGAGAGATTTATTTGTCGTTTATGAACCCTTGATAACGCCATCGGGCCAGAGGAAACGCGCTCTCAAAATTTTATGGTTGAAATTTCCATTTGTCAGCTGTCATAATTCTGCGTTGAAGGCGTGATTACAATTCGCCTGGCGTCTTCATTACTGTGCCATTGTCTGCGTGTTACCTGGTGAGCAAATCGCCTTCAGAAAACGCCCATCCCGTGCCTAAACCTTCCGAATCGAGCTCTACTGTCCAGCATTTCTTCTGCCGCCGACAAGTTCTCTGCATAACCAAAGACAGAGGGTAAAAATTTTGATGTTCAATCGGACGCGTTCCTCAGGTGATATTTTGAAACGTAGTTGCGTGGGCATCGAACCTTTTTTGCACGCCGGCAGCAGGTAATTCGATTTCCATTTACGCTCTTGTCACCCTGCCATTTCCGTGAAGATTTTCTTTTTCCTCGTCGTTTTCCCTTCAGGACTTAAGTTCTGCATTAAACTTTGAAGAAAATGTGTATGGCGTAGGGTAAGCGTGGTAGCGTATAGCGTATTGCTGACCGCTTAGTTCTTTTTATGTTTTGATAACCATTTTTACAGTTACGTTTCAGATTAGGGTTCCACTTTAAATTTATTTTCATTATGTTTAAATTGAATCTTAAATAATCTCGTAAAAGGGTTAGCGTAGGTTTCTTGTTTTAGTTTAAAGTTTTATTTTATATAATTAGATTTTAAGTTTAAATTTTTATTTTTTCATTTTTATAATATATATATATATATATATATATATATATATATAAATTTCGTTTTTCTTTTAAAATTTTGAAAAATAAAAATTTTTTGGAAAATTATTTTTGCCAGATTCAGTTGTTTTCATGTTATATCTTTCACGCTGAGATCTAGATTTTCAAGTCGAGATACGAAATATAATGATTTATGATTCTCGTGGTGGTTTAAAGCATTCATCTCTTTAAAATTCTCAGTTGCTGGATATCGTGACAAATGATTGCTTTTCACGGTTTATGTTTCTATAACAAGTAATCGTTTTAATAACAAGGCACTGGTCTACTAAATTAATCAAATCCATCTAGTTCTTATCATATCGTGTCTCGTGTCTCCCAACCAACTGTTTGGCAGTTGGTCTTCATTATCTCATAGGGTCCACCCCCCTTAGCTGCGGGAGACAGGCTTAAACGGAGAGATCGGGGATAAGAGTGACAGCCCCCGGTCTGAGCGTTGTCGTGTCAATCTGCGCGACAACATTTTTTGGCGCCGTTGCCGGGGAAAGAGTTTTTCTGTCCTTGGTTCTTTTCAAGCTTTTCTGTGTTTAACTTCTTGTTCAGGTGGCGACTCCACTTCCTATATTATCTACACTAGAAGGCATCCAAGTAGTCTGTGCAACCCTACTCCTGATCCTGAAAAGGTCTTCAGGGTGCGATCACACAAACTCGCTTCTCGTACACTTCTTGGAAATCTTGGACAAGAAGCCCTCTCCGATATTCATTTGCTCTTTAAGGGTCAAGTTAGGCGCAACACCATGAGTATGTATGCCCCTTGTGATTTCTCTAACATTTCTGGATACCCCAATGATATTCCATCTGTTGGGATAGACAAATTGCCTAGCTTTCAAGGAGATAATGCCATTACTGCTAATTCCCATTTGCGAGATTTCAACATATGGATGGCTAAGTATGCAAGATCTACTGATTTTGATCATGAAGATGTCAGGATGACTCTTTTTATCTTGACTCTAGGAGGTGATGCTTATGATTGGTTTACAGAAAAGCCTCCAAATTCATTCGACTCCCTACAATCAATCATTAATGCATTTAAAGAAAAATATGGAGATAAGAGAGAGGGAAGACATCTTGTAAAAGCTATTAGTCTAATAAAAAAGAGAGAGGATGAAACTGTTGAGGAATTTAATAGAAGGTTTAATGGTATTATTAGAGAATTACCTCAAGACTATAAACCTACAGATAAAACTCTCCAAGACTTTTACATTGATGCCTTTAGTCCTGAACCATCTTATGAGTTAAGGCGTGCTAAACTTAATGATTATAGAGATTGCCAAGCCTTAGCTATAGAACTTGAAAAGGACAAGGCAGCTTCTGGGAAGTCTGAAATCCCAGGTTTTGATAGGGCTGCTACGAAACTAAAGGAACCTAAGGGAAAAGCAGTCCAAGAGCCAGAAAGTGAGCTTGTTCTCAAGTTGCTTCAAAAAATTGAAACTATGGAAATTAATCATAATAAGGAGATAAACACTTTGCAGAATAGGTTGATTCAAATGGGAAGAGCGCAATCGCAAAATTTTCAGCCTCGAAATAATAATAACAGAAATAATAATTGGCAAAGAAGGGGTCAATCTAGTGAGCAGAGACCCCCTAATCCGCTTACTAATCTGGTAGATAATGCTCCTCCTTACTGTCGTGTTTGCGATGCTCTTCATGATGAATCCTCTTGTCCCATCGTCAGAAGAATCTTAGATAATGGAATGTTTGGGACAGGTGATCAAATAAACGTAGTAGGGAATAAGTTTCCTTTGCCTATGAATGATTGGATAGAGGTTAAGGAAAGGAGCTATGATGTTATGAGTCCTTCATCTGCTTTTAGTATAAATAACCTTGAAAATGAAGATGACATTTTGGCTAGGTTATATGGTGAGAAACCCTCTCCTGAGAAAATTTTAGAAATTGCTAGAGATAAGGGTTTGACATACCAAAGAAGGGATAAAGATCAGAGCGGGAATCAAATTCCCCCTCGAACTTTAAACCCTGGCATAAACTCTGGAATAGATGTCGATTTGGGAAGTTGGTTTAACAATGCAAAAATCTGGGTTCCTGTGTCTGAAATTGCTAAGATCCCTTCCCAAAGAGACAAGTTACTAAAAGCGATTCAGGGTCCTCAAGTCAACGCTTCTCAACAGAAGACTCGTGAGGTTGACTATCATGATGCTCCCATATATCTGCAAAGCGTAGATGCTGATAACAAAGATCATCAACCCTTCTTTATCACCTTATTAGTCAATGGGTATAAATTGAATAACTGCATGTTGGATTCAGGCGCATCTGCTTGCGTTATGACTAAAAGGGTCATGGAACAGCTTAACTTAAGAGTTTCTAGACCCTACTATAATATATGTGCTATGGATTCTAAGAAAATCGAAGTACATGGTTTAATCAAGGATTTACAAGTTCATCTTTCAGTTTACCCAGACATCATGGTTGTTATGGATATTGTTGTCGTTGATGTACCTGATGCTTGGGGTATGCTGTTATCTAGAAAGTGGGCCTCTGATCTAGGAGGAAGCATTCAAATGAATTGGTCATATGCTATGATTCCCTCTCCTAGCGGTGATGGTTTTGTTAGGCTAAATAGAGAGCCCGAGAGGAAATTTCATGTTGAAGATCCTAAGAAGCCTCATAATGAAATAATTAAAGAGCAATCTGACATTGGGAACTATTCTATCATGTCCAATTTCATAATTCCCCCCGATGATAAGATTAAGGATCTTAAAGATAAAGTTTGGTATATGTACTTCGATGGTGCGTCCTCTAGTCATGGTAAAGGTGCTGGAGTAGTGCTTAAATCTCCCCTTGGTCACATTTTCAAGTTTGCCTATCGTTTAGAATTTGAAGCAACCAACAATGTTGCTGAGTATGAAGCCATATTGTTGGGACTTGAATTGGCCAAGGCTTTAAGGGTTAAATTGCTTAGCATAAAGGGGGATTCCGATCTGGTTATCATGCAGCTTAAAAACAAATTCTCATGTAAAAATCAAAGATTAAGAAATTATCGAAACGCTGTGTGGGATACTATGGAGCATTTCGATGCCCTTAACCTTGAAGCAATCCCTCGAGAACAAAATAGTTTGGGAGATGAACTTGCTGTAGCTGCCACAACTTTCCAGTTATCTGAGGAGTTAATTAACGATAAAATCAAAATGGAAGTAATATTTAGACCATCTGTCCCAGATAACTCGGAGCATTGGCAAGTTTTTAACGACGAAAAGCAAGTCATTCGTTTTCTCAACAGTTTGGATGAGTTTGAGGATTTCCGGATAGTTTCTGAGGAGGATGGATCTTTAGATCATGGACATATCATAAATCCTACTCCCAGAAATGTGGTTGCCTTAGAGCAACATTTTGATCGGCATGATGCCACGAAGCTAAGAGAAGAAAACAAGATGGACCCAGGCGAGTACCTCGAAATTAACATTGGTACTTCTGAAAATCCGAAAATAGTTAAAATTGGTAAAGGTACTAGTTTGGAGGAAAGGAAAAAGTTAACCGATTTACTTCATGAATATAGAGATGTTTTAGCTTTTTCCTATGATGAATTAAAGGGCTATAGGGAAGATGTTATGGAGCATACTATTCCCTTAAAGGACGAGAATGCTAAACCCTTTCGGCAGAAACTTAGGCAAATTAATCCTAAATTAGCCCCCTTGGTCCAGAAAGAACTTGCAAAGATGCTTTCAGCAGGGATCATTGCTCAAACTAGGCATTCGACATGGTGTTCGAATTTGGTGATTGTTAGGAAAAAGAATGGAACAATAAGACTTTGTGTCGACTTTAGAAACCTTAACCTGGCATGCAAAAAGGATAATTACCCTTTGCCAAACATGGAAACTTTGTTGCAAAGAGTAACTGGGTCTGGAATGATGTCGCTGCTAGATGGTTTTTCTGGGTACAATCAGGTATGGGTTAAAAGGGAAGATCGACACAAGACCACATTCACAACACCATGGGGTACTTTTGAATACATCAGAATGCCATTTGGGTTAACAAATGCTGGGGCCACTTTCCAGAGGGCCATGGATTATGCCTTTAAAGGGTTAATCGGGAAAATTATCGAAATTTACCAAGATGATCTTACTGTTTTCTCTAAAGATGGTATCAGTCATATAGATCATCTTAGGCAAGTTTTCGATAGATGTAGAGAATATGGAATTTCTTTGAATCCGGCTAAGTCTGTTTTTGGGGTAACAGAAGGGAAATTACTCGGTCATATCATTTCTAAGGAAGGAATCAAGATCGATCCCGAAAGAATTGAGGCAATTCAAAAGATTCCTCTCCCGCATAATCTTAAATCCCTTCTGTCTTTCCTTGGAAAGATAAATTTTATTAGAAGATTCATCCCAAATTACGCAGAAATAGCTAAGCCCATTCAAAGTCTTCTGAAGAAAGATGCGAAATTTGTATGGTAAGAAGAGGGCAAAAAGGCTTCCCAGGAAATCAAGTCTGCTATTGCAAAAGCTCCTGTCCTGGTTAGTCCTGATTACTCCAAGAATTTCATGATTTTTTCTTTCGCTTCTGAAGATACCATTGCCGGTGTCCTGCTTCAAAAGAATAAAGATGGTCATGAGCAGCCTATTGCTTTCATGAGTAGAGCACTTCAAAACTCCGAATTGAAGTACAATACCATGGAAAAGCAGGCTTGTGCCCTGGTCAAGTCTCTTAAGCATTTTAAAACTTATGTGGGTTATTCTAAGATCATTGCTTTCGTCCCACATTCTGCTGTTAAAGACATATTAACTCAAACCGATTGCTTAGGGACTCGTGCTAGGTGGGTTACTAAGATACAGGAGTATGATTTGGAAATCAGACCCACCAAGCTGATCAAAGGCCAAGGTTTAGCTCAAATGTTAACTGAAAGTAATGAAAAGACTCTTGGTTTGTTCTGCCTTAACGATCTATCTTCGCCAGAATTGAAAAGATTAGCAGAGCATGAATGGTATAAGGACATAGTTTACTACTTAACCAATCTTGCATGTCCTAACCATTTAGTCGCTCATAAGAGAAGGGCTCTTAGACTAAAAGCCACTAAGTACTGCCTTATGAAGGATGGCCTTGGATGGAGAAATCCTGAGGGCATAGTGCTTAGGTGTGTTGACGATGTTGAGTCCAAAAGATTAATCTCCGAGTTTCATTCAGGATTTTGTGGTGGTCATTATGCCGCTAGAACTACCGCCCACAAAATCCTGAGAGCTGGCTATTATTGGCCTTCGATTTTTTCTGATGTGCACAAGTTTGTTAGAGCGTGTCAAGCCTGTCAACTGTTCACTGGGAAGCAGAAGCTTGCTGCCCTTCCTCTACAACCTGTCATTGTAGAGGCACCTTTTCAGCATTGGGGTCTGGACTTCATAGGGAAGTTCCATGAAAATTCTAGTAATGGCTACTCATGGATTTTGACTGCCACGGATTATTTTACTAAATGGGTCGAAGCCATTCCTGCTAAGAATGCCACTGAAAAGGTTATTATGGATTTCATTGAGAATAACATCATTACTAGATTTGGTGTCCCCGCTAAGATCACTACGGACAATGCCAGGGCTTTTAGTTCTTTAGAGTTTTCATCCTTTTGTTTCAAGTATGGCATTGTCTTATCTCATTCGTCAAATTACTATCCTCAGGGTAATGGTTTGGCTGAATCAAGTAACAAAAATCTTATAACCATTATCAAGAAGATAGTAGGAGATAATAAGAAATCTTGGGACAGCAAAATCAAGTATGCTTTATGGGCAGATAGAATTACTAAGAAGAAATCTACTGGTAAATCTCCCTTTGAATTAGTTTATGGCTTGGATGTTACCTTACCTGTGCACCTAAAATTGCCAGCTTATCAACTTCTCCAAAATTTTTCCACTAATAAAGATGTTGTTCAGAATAGGATAGATCAGATTGTGGAATTAGATGAGGCTCGTCGGACAGCTTTTGAGGCTATATGTAAAAATCAATCTAATATTAAGAAAAGCTTTGATAAATGCTCTCGATCTAGATCTTTGCAGGTTGGAGATATGGTTTTACTTTGGGATCGCAAGAATGAAAAGCCGGGAAAACATAAGAAGTTTGATAGTTTGTGGCTGGGACCATATATCATTAGAGATATAGCTGGGCCAAACTCATTCTACTTGAGCAGATTGGATGGCGAACCACTTGATCTACCAGCGAAAGGCCAAATGCTCAAGCTGTTCTTCAGAGATGATATCTGATGCCATGGGGCATCTTCTGTATTGTATTTCTATCCCTACTCCTTGTCTTTTCAACATTTCATTTCTGTTTTTAGGATTAGATTTACTTTTCATGTTATTAGTTAGTCAATAAATGAAGAGCTTTTATCTTTCCTGTGCTTAATGTATATGATGATTTTGGAATGGACGCTACTTATTTTTATCTGTGTGTTGTATGGGTGCAGATTCTGGATTCTCACATTCCTACAGTGCAACAACGTGTCCCCAAGTAGAGCCAGATGTTGACCACTACTGGTCAACTACCCATGCAGTACCCCCCTTTTCTTGGCAGAAAGGGGTAGCACCTGATCGACATGTCCGTACCATCCCGCAGTCATCATCAGCTTGATCGATTTATGTTGTAAACCCAGTCTGCATGTATGAATTGTAAATAATCTTAGCAGATCTGAGTCATGTATGTAAATTGCCTAGGTGGACCTAACTTTCTAACGATAATCTACGTCCCGGAAGGTTTTTCGTCTCACCGATCTACGATCGGCAGAGTTTTCCTTCAACCTGACCCCAAAGCCGGGATGCATTTTGTTATTAGAACTTTAGGAGAATCCTAGTGTGTTAATCTGCTAGATTATAGTCGTGTCGCAAAACTGGGTAGTTCATGAGGGTCTATGTTAAAGTGGGTTTGTCCCCTTAAGATGTAAATTGTAAAAGTCATGATATAATGTGTCTTGAGGGTTGAAAAATGTTTTAAATCCCCTCATAAGTCCTAAGTCCTAGGTCCTAGGTGATGTTTCCAAAGGCTTAGTTCAAATGATCCATTTAAGAAAATAAATAAAATACTAAAATAATAAAATAAATAAAAATTAAAAAATTAAAAAAATGAAATAAATAAAAAATTCATAAAATAAAGCAAAAACCCTAAATAATAAAATAATAATATTTTTTGTGAATGCATGCAAAATATCATTTTTTTAATAAAATCGACGGATGAGATTAAGAGATGTCTTGATCCACATCGACGGTCGAGATCGCTTCAACATGGATCATTCGAACTAGCCGTTGGGATCATTTCCTTTATATAGGGTCTTAGGGGGTCATTTCAGATCATTGGATCTGTGAGTCTTGTACTGAAAAAAGCTCTCTTGTAATCTGGTTTCTGGTTAATAAAAGAAGACTTTGGGGTCCAAATCTTGCTGGTGTTACTCTCTGGAAGTGCTGTGAGATGTTTTGATTTTCTGCATATTTCATTTTTCATCCATTAGTAATAGCTTGTTTATTAGAGTATTGTGAGCACAGGTATCTTGTTCACTTGCTAGGGTTTGAGAGTTGTTAGGGTTTCTGAAGTAATGGCAGGTATCTCCATTATTTTCTGAGATCTAGCAGCATTCTTTCTCTCTTTACTGATGGTTGCTTGAGCTGTGCAGAAAAACCTTTAACTGAAGAATATTTGTGGGCGTTTGGGGAAGTTCTAGGCTGAACCAGCCGACTCCCACAGGCTTTTCTTAGCAGAGCCCAGCTGATTTTGCCCTGGGTTAATCATTTAAAATTTCTTTTCTGGTTTACATGAGAGATTTCTGAAACTCATCTGATATTCTGAAAGTACTTTGGTTTTGATTGCGAAATCTGGCTATCAAAAGGGGCCAAAATCGCAAATTTTGCTTAACTGATCCAGGGTTTAAAATTTTGGTTCTGCACATACATTTTTATGTCTATCTTCCATATCAAGATGGCATTTTTTAGTTGGGTTTAAATCAATTTTTTTGGGCTTTTCCTTTGTCTTATCAAATCTGTAACAGGGACGTAATTTTGCAGAACTACGTGGCTACAATCTTCATTCAAGTCAGGGTATGCGAAAGTGTATATAAAGAGATATATGTTATCAGCGTCCTGAGTTCTGGACCAACACAGCGAAACATTTACGTATCAATCTGCTCCCAGCATTCAAGTAAATAGATGGTGGCATGTCTGCGTTAACTCAGAAACGATATACGTCGCCGCCATTGACTGTGTCCTTTTGAGAGATTTATTTGTCGTTTATGAACCCTTGATAACGTCATCGGGCCAGAGGAAACGCGCTCTCAAAATTTTATGGTTGGAATTTCCATTTGTCAGCTGTTATAATTCTGCGTTGAAGGCGTGATTACAATTCGCCTGGCGTCTTCATTACTGTGCCATTGTCTGCATGTTACCTGGTGAGCAAATCGCCTTCAGAAAACGCCCATCCCGTGCCTAAACCTTCCGAATCGAGCTCTACTGTCCAGCATTTCTTCTGCCGCCGACAAGTTCTCTGCATAACCAAAGACAGAGGGTAAAAATTTTGATGTTCAATCGGACGCGTTCCTCAGGTGATATTTTGAAACGTAGTTGCGTGGGCATCGAACCTTTTTTGCACGCCGGCAACAGGTAATTTGATTTCCATTTACGCTCTTGTCACCCTGCCATTTCCGTGAAGATTTTCTTTTTCCTCGTCGTTTTCCCTTCAGGACTTAAGTTCTACATTAAACTTTGAAGAAAATGTGTATGGCGTAGGGTAAGCGTGGTAGCGTATAGCGTATTGCTGACCGCTTAGTTCTTTTTATGTTTTGATAACCATTTTTACAGTTACGTTTCAGATTAGGGTTCCACTTTAAATTTATTTTCATTATGTTTAAATTGAATCTTAAATAATCTCGTAAAAGGGTTAGCGTAGGTTTCTTGTTTTAGTTTAAAGTTTTATTTTATATAATTAGATTTTAAGTTTAAATTTTTATTTTTTCATTTTTATAATATAAAATATATATATATAAATTTCGTTTTTCTTTTAAAATTTTGAAAAATAAAAATTTTGTGGAAAATTATTTTTGCCAGATTCAGTTGTTTTCATGTTATATCTTTCACGCTGAGATCTAGATTTTCAAGTCGAGATATGAAATATAATGATTTATGATTCTCGTGGTGGTTTAAAGCATTCATCTCTTTAAAATTCTCAGTTGCTGGATATCGTGACAAATGATTGCTTTTCACGGTTTATGTTTCTATAACAAGTAATCATTTTAATAACAAGGCACTGGTCTGCTAAATTAATCAAATCCATCTAGTGCTTATCATATCGTGTCTCGTGTCTCCCAACCAACTGTTTGGCAGTTGGTCTTCAATATCTCATAGGGTCCACCCCCCTTAGCCGCGGGAGACAGGCTTAAACGGAGAGATCGGGGATCAGAGTGATAGCCCCCGGTCTGAGCGTTGTCGTGTCAATCTGCGCGACAACAGGTCGGTTAGGATTGATAGAAGTTGTGGGTAAGGAACCCGCGCCCTGCAAGTTTATCACTCAGAACTCGTGGCTTAATTATAAGGAACCCCTGGCTTATAGAGAGAGGTTGTGGGCTTATGGCAATATGTTTCGCTGGTTGGTTTGCTTTTTGGCTACTGCTACTCGTTCTATAGGAGTTGGCTCTGCTATTCGCTTGCGACTGCACTTGGCTTACTTGGGTGGGATTACTCCTTGCCTTCCAACTTGCCTACATAGATGGGCTCTTACTGACCTACATACATGCTCGTAACCTTGCCTTATGACTTGCCTTTACTTTTAAGCGTGTGTTAGCGATACTACTCCCTCCCATCTGTGAACCCCATATATCTGGCCAATCTCTGTATGGCTAAACGATCCTCCCTCCTCCTTACTTTACTCACCCTCGCTTTCCTCTCCATTGTCGTCGGTTGAGCCATGCTTATGCCTCCTCTCCTATATTGAGAGTTTGTGTTAGCATCCTCGCTTTCCTAATGTCAAGCATTGGTAGTGTGAAAATCCTCTCCCCTCTCCTTTATAGTCGAGCTTGCTTGCACATCGTTGGTCAAGCCATGCTTATGCACCCTCTCCTTAATTGAGTGTGTGCTTACGCATCCTTGCCCTCTATATGGTCGAGCAAGCAATAAATCCCTTGCTTTCCTGTAGACAATGTCAAGGGTTGGTAGTGTGAAAACCCTCTCCCCTCTCCTTTATAGTCGAGCCTGCTTGCACATCATTGGTCGAGCCATGCTTACGGACCCTCTCCTTAATTGAGAGCATTCCTATGCACCCTCATCCATATGAATGAGTGAGCGACTCCGTCTGTCTCCTTAATTGAGAGCGTGCTTACGCACCCTCACTTTCCTAATGTCAAGTGTTGGTAGCGTTCAAAGTTCAAACCCTCTCCTTGACAGTCGAGCGTGCTTACACACCCTCACCCATATGAATGAGTGAGCTACTTCGTCCCTCTTCTTAATTGAGAGTGTGCATATGCACCCTCGCTTTCCTAACATCAAGTGTTGGTAGTGTTCAAGCGCTCTCCTTAATTGAGAGTGTGCTTATGCACCCTTGCTTTCCTAACGTCAAGCGAGCGTTAAAACCCTTGCCTCATTCCTTAAGGGTCGAGCAAGCTTCCACTTCCTCTCCCAGTGGTCGAGCCATGCGTTAGTATCCTCTCCTTATCAGTCGAGCCTTAAAGCGCATCATTTATTTTGCGGGCATGTGTGCGGGATAGTAGTTGTCTATGCGTGTGATAGTAGTCATGTTCAGGGTAGGAGGAAGGTTTCTAGGTAAGTGGATTCAGTTGTCACTCGCTGGATGGTGTTGTGATTAACTGTCTAGGGCTATTCTTGGCTGGTTGTCTGGGCCGTTATTTGACTTGTTGACTATGATACCACTTTGCTCAATTGTCAATTATGAGGGGGCTTCTATTGCATGTAAACTAGGCTCAATGTAGGATTTGACCCTGAGGTTCAAAACGTGTAACTTTTCTAAAATAGATTGATGGTTTTGGATTCTCTAGAGGTCCGTTGAAGAAGCTATCTGCTTACTATTATCTCATACTTGGAATGGCTCAAATTATCTAATTGCTCATATATAGGGCCAATGGATAGGGTCGAGGGCCAGGATGTAAGGCCCCATGACATAAATAGATAGGGCCAAAAGTCCTATGGGTAGGTAGGTTGAGGGTCAAGGGCCTATAGCATAACTTGTGTAATAACCTAGTAATATTCAAGGCTGTAATGAGGTGAAAGCGTGTCAAACCCCTATTCCCATGCAATTCTATAGTGTAAAGCCAAGAAACCAACTAGATAGCGATTTAGATCCAAGCCCAGTAGATATAACAAATGCTTCTACCTATGGGTGGACAAGTAAACAGATGGCGAGATTAGACTGACTGGTTTGTACCGGATATTTTGGTTGTGTTGCTTAATATTTTCAATCTCGTATAGGTGATGTATAGGTTTTAGGCTTTGACTCTTGAAATGAAATATCTAGGGATGCTAGGCGAGGTAGCGATAGAACAAGATAAACTCGATCAACTGCTTCTTTGGCGGGTGTTTATTAAACCCTAGAATATATTATTGGGTGAATACCCCCATACCTTTTCTATTTCATTTGAGTAATATGGTGGTAGGTGTGCTGCTACCTTTACCTTTGCTACTCTAACCACCTTCTATGCTCCCACCTATTACTATGACTCTTATTATACTCTAGGTGACTCCGCGATGGAAACTGTCGCCTTTCCCTCCACCCTAGCCGTCGTTGCGGGATCAACTGGGTAAGCTCGATTTACATATGTTCCTGGAACTAGAATAAGCTCTGCTCAATCTCAACCTGGAAGGAATGCTATGGGCTATAGATATACATATGGAACTAGACGAAAGGGACATGGAGGCTGGGACTTAATTTACACCTAGGATAGGATCTATTACTGAAACAAGGTCAATTAAATCTGTTACAACATCAACTACTCATTTCACGGGTTTCGAATCAACCCTGGCTGCTTCCAGGCCTTGCTACCCCCTTTACGTTGCGCTGCCTAATGATTGAGAGTAAAACGTTTAGCTTTTTTGTGGGATTGGATCATTCAAAAAATCGTAATTACATATCTCAGGAATTAACGTAATTACATATATAATATATCTCATTCATGAATGCATAATTACATATATAATAGCAGCATTGTCGAAGGATCCTCGCCAAAACACTATTCTTTCCTCTCCCATTGCTCGAGCCCTGCTTACGCATCCTCTCCTTATCAGTCGAGCCTTAAAGTGCATCCTTTCTTTGTGGTCAAGCCTGCTTACGCATCCTTGCCCCCTCAAAAAAAGACCTTACTATTATTTAAGGTAGGTTCTTTAGTACAATCACTCAGGCTCAAGAGTCATCTATCGTCGAGGAGTCCTGCACAATGATCAGAGAGCATTAGACATACATCTACATACATTGTGCCCCGGTCCACCTTATCCGAGCTTCTATGCTTTGTTTCACACGTGCTCCAGTTACGGTTCCATATACAAATCCATACCCATTCATTAGAGATCCACCAGATACAGATAAAGTTCCAACGGATCCATCAGATGCTGAGCTAGATGCATTTAGGAAAGATCCAGCACCGCCGGTTGATTACTCAGTTTACCTAGAAGCATCCCTTCCGGATCTATAGCTATCATTCAGAGTATACCCCAGTCTAGCAGCAGGGGTAGCAGATCGAGTAGCAGCAACAAAGGCAGGGGGTAAAAGAGGGCGGTTCGATACTTGTTCTAAAGCCAGAGCTTCGCAGTGTTGCGCGCCCGATCCGTAACACAGTCCCTATCACAGAGCAGGCTCACCCGGTTCGTTCCCAGCATCCGACGACCGTATGGATCTGGCCCCTCGTCCCCGTCATTAATGTACCGAGACTAAGATTTGAAGTGGTGGATCGGCTGGTATGGGGGGGGGCAGCACGCTTAGGTCCCGGCCCACCAGCATATCCTGTCATATAGGGGATAGTTATACGTATGAGGTAAAGCTTGGAAAGGAAATGCAGCAATAACGATCGAGTTGGAGTTGCAAAAGCCGATCGAATTGGAGAAGAAAAGCTTCAGGTAGCTGGGAATTTCAATAGTTAGAAAAGGCGGGGCATATAGATGGAGGTAACTGGGATCTATGGTCGACAAGGTGGACTACCCAATGCCGGCTAACAGTAGAAAATGACATAGGGATCGGTGGTATCGAGCTTTGGATAAAGAAGCCTTTGCCTTTGCATGAGCCTTCTTCAGAACTGGGTAAAGAAGCGGTGAAAGTAAGTCAATGGATGGGAGGAAAATGGAAACCAATAAATGGAACTGGGTTACTCCAATTCCATTATTACAATCCTAGGAGTTTCACAACAAGGGTAAATATGAAAAAATCGAGAGAGCAGATCGAAGCAATTGGACGACCAAGAGAGATATGGACGAAGCGACAGGACGAGTTCCGGTAGCACTTTTATGAACGAGATGCAGCAGGTCGGGAGGAATAACTATTTCTATTCGAGTGGGGAGAAATCGATCTATTTGCAGGTGACAGAAAAAGGGCAATTGAAGCTGAAGGCGGAGGATGGATAGGAATAATCAATTCATAGCCTTTTCATTCATTTATTAATGAAAAATTCATAAGGGGCTGAAAATGATTTATAGCTAGCTGGAATGGGAATAGAGATCTAAGTTCCGCCTTGACTGTGATAAGGAAGTCCGTGAATAAAGCTAATTCATATTTTATGTATTGTATATGAGCAAGTTACTTCGATCCGGTTCGTAGAAGAGTGCCCTCCAGCCTGCCTAGCAAGCACTCTTCAAACACCTCTTCCCTTCCTTTACCCGACGAAGATGGACAACACAAAGCATCCATCTATTACCTTAGATAGAGGCCCCGCCCGCATCTCCAGTCGACTCCAGGCAGGGTGGCTGCTACTCAGTCAAAGAGGGAAGGGAAGAACTCAAACTTGACTTATTAGATCCTTTTATCAAGAAGCCTTGTTCCCAATTCATCCCGATCACCTTCTGATCATACTCGAAAAAGTGATATACATCTTCAATCAGTTTCTCATTCATTACTTACGAGCATGTACCACCTTTGATCGAAGAGGACATTCAGTAAATTACAAGAAAATCACTATTTGAACCTATAGGCACATGTGGATATGTCGTACAATAAGGAGTATAAAACCCTATTGGAAAATGTAGCTACTAGTTCGGGAAGCTCCAAACTAGGGACTGAAATAACCAAGCTTCCCTAATACCAGAGGAAAGGACTCGCTACTTTTCAGAGTAATTACTTAGTTTCACTCACCCCTACTCTGCTCAGTCTTGACCGAACTTAGAAAATTGAGGTTATAGATCGGAGTTTCGCTACAAATTCTCTAATAAACTCTGAAATAATATTCATTTGATTTCTACCCTAAACTTACCATTGGTTTTTGGTAGTTTCGCTACAAATGTACTAATAAACTATTGATCAATTTGAAAAGTCAGGTGAGCCATTCTTCCTCTCCCGTTGGTCGAGCCATCCTTCCTCTCCCCTCTCCTTTATAGTCGAGCCTGCTTGCACATCTTTGGTCGAGCCTGCTTGCGCACCTTTCCTTAGCAGTAGTCGAATGTGGTAACGCTTCCTTGCCCTCCCTTATGGCCGAGTATTCCATTCCTTGCAGTTGGTCTAATTGATTGATCATCGGGAAAAGGTTCCTCTAGATTGACTTAATAACTCAATAACGCATAATAGCGTAAGTAATATAGAGAGGTATTACTTTTCTCGATATGGGCCGAAATCGAACCGTTCTTGTTGAAGCTGCCCCTGCTCCCTGTTATCCTATCATCTTCCTCATTATAGTCATATCTCAGTTAATAGAAAATTGTTGTAATAATAAGAAGCTAAACGAACAACCATAATATCTTATACCTTGGAAGCCTAGGAGACTCCATAATTATCATAATATTGGGTTGCATGCGCTCTCATTTTGTTCCTCTATCAATCTTCCCGCCTCCTCTGGGGGCGTTTGATAAAAGTATTTAGGGCCCTACTTTGCGTAATCTTTTACGCAGGATTGCCTTCCCCCGGATATATATATATATATATATATATATATATATATATATATATATATATATATATATATATATATATATATATACTTTGGATCCTCTCTTCATATCCGATTGCATAATGTTCGCCATCCTTTTATCCCTTGTAGGAATGAGCTCTCCTCTTGTACTTCGGGGAAGACTTTAACCAATTTGAGAAGAAGCGTCCCCTTTTTTGGAGGGGGGAGGGAATTATTAAGCCAATGTGAAAACATATGCCATTATTTTCGGGTGACCCTACTTCCCCAATGATGTAATCCCCTATAGAGAATAGGGCCTAACATCTCATATTAACAAGTTCTTTTCCGTAAATACTTGCTTCTATAGGACCTATAATAAGGTGGAAGAACCCGATTGTTGAAGTATTCTTACTCTGTTGATTGGATAGGAGTGCCTTGAAAGGATCTCCCTCAGAGGTGGCTACGAGCCATTTATCCAAGAATAACTCGTATTTTTCCTCTCCTTCCTCGAGCACCAAATGAGCCAGCGATGTCCACGGTTCTTGTGAGCTAGCGGGTTTTATTCCTCTCAGAATAGCGGGGTTCGGTTCTTCCATAGCACAAGTTCTTCTAGCATAGCGGGTCTTCAGGTTCCTCCCATTCCTCCAGAGTAGCTGGGTCCTCAGGTTCCTCCCACTCCTCCCGATTTGAATATGCCATATTTGATTGGGATAGCTGTTGACGTTCTTTTATTTCTGGCTCTTCCGGTTTATTGCCCAAAGAATGAAAGAACTATCTAAATTATCTATTTCTCTTTTCGTGAAAGTTATGTCCAAGTTCTAATCCGTTAATGTAGAGACCACTATACCATTCCACGAAAGAATTAAGTATGTGTCATCTATTCTTGGGTCTTTTTGTAGAATGCTAATAGGGTCTTCCATTGAGGTGCCTGTCGGGGGGTTAGTTAAGGCAGCCGCTTTCAAAGTATGTTTTGTGTGCCAAGTTGTTGTCAACAAAGCAAAGAAGAATTCCCTTTTTTTAGAATCTTCGAAAGGTACTATGAGTAAATATGCCCAAAGCCACCCGACCTTCGCTTCTGGCGGATGGAGAGGAGATCCCTTTGGTCAGTGTAGTCCCCCCTTGGATATGGATATATACATACATATATACATACCTTAGAGAAATGCCTAAGTATTCTATTTCTTAAAGTAGTATTCAACCCTTTTCTCAGAATATTTCATTGGGGTTTGCCAAAAGTGAAATCTTCTCATTAAGGTTGCCTGCGATCTCTCAAAGCTCTCGACCCCGTTCCTTTCCAGTTCATGCGAATAATAGAAATAGTTCTCTGCCTCATCCATCTGAGCCTACAACCTATTAGGTATGGTTAGGAATCACACAGGTGACACCCCATAACCACTGATATTTCCCCATCAAATCCTATCACATGGGAACTCCATAACAATTCATTCTCCTCGCGCTTCCAAAGGCGGTCTGATCTACCTATATCCCCTATTTCTATGGCAGGCAACTTCTTTCAGGTAAGTTGACTATAGTTGTAGGAAGGCAGGCTGGTAATTAAAGACATAGTGAAGAAATACCACATAAATCTCCTAAAATCCCAAAGGGTATATTTCTTATGGGGTGGGTGGAGAATCATTTCAATTCTTTATATATGTTGTTGTGTGTTGTCAAAAAGATAGATATGAAAATCAGGCGAGCTTCTTCCTTCTTGCGCTCTTGTTCTCAGTGCCTTCCCACCCCCAACCCCTCATGGGGAGTTAAAGAGTTGCATTCTCTCATCCCATCAGAGCAGAGGAGAAAGCCATATCGCGTTCATTAAGCCCTATTTAGGCTACTTCATGTCTATTTGCCCATTTCTAATATTTAAGACCCCCATCTGAAGCCTCGTGCTTCTGACGTGCATCCGTACGTGAACTCTTATCTTTATACGCGACCCAGTCCAGTTCATTGAGCCAACACATTCTCATCAAGGAGAGAGAGCTTGTGCCTTCGACCGTGAACTAAACTAGTGCTTTTCCGAAGCCACCTTAGTCAATGGTGGTTATGGGCCCCCTTCTGGTTGGTTCTAAGAATTATATGAAATAGTTTGACAAGCAACCTTTTTCTCTTTTGTAGTCGATTTAAGATCTGTTGAATGGAACTTTCTGCCTTCGGATAAGAATGTGAGTTAGTTGATCCTTGCCTCAGATCCAGACAATACTTGCTCCTATCCAGCCCCTCGAGACGTGGGGAAGAGTTGAACGATAGTTGAGACTCCAATGGATGGGAATCGACGGTTGGAGGTAGGAAGAGCTGCATCTCGGTGATGTTATTGCCTCTATCAGGTGGCTCAGAAGAAGAGAACCATGGATGAGAGATCCGATTCTATCTAGTTACTATTAGCAGGAGCACCTGTTCCACCCTCCTCCTTTCCTGATCAAGGTACTAATGCCTGCCAATCGAACAACCTACTAATGATTGGTTGTTGGAATTGACGAATAGCGAGGACCTGTAGGCTCTAGGGCCCAATTGCTAAGTAAATTAAGGTTTTGGGCATCTATCCCAGCTCCAATCGAATCGGATGTTTCTAGAGTGCTCACGTCTGAGGCTATCGCTTCCATCCAACTATCCCATAAGAACCACATTTTGTCCCATCATCCGTTTGGAACTAACCGATTTCATAGGGCTACATTGTAGTCGATTTAAGATCTGTTGAATGGAACTTTCTGCCTTCGGATAAGAATGTGAGTTAGTTGATCCTTGCCTCGGATCCAGACAATACTTGATCCTGTCCAGCCCCTCGAGACGTGGGGAAGAGTTGAACGATAGTTGAGATTCCAATGGATGGGAATCGACGGTTGGAGGTAGGAAGAGTTGCATCTCGGTGATGTTATTGCCTCTATCAGGTGGCTCAGAAGAAGAGAACCATGGATGAGAGATCCGATTCTATCTAGTTACTATTAGCAGGAGCACCTGTTCCACCCTCCTCCTTTCCCGATCAAGGTACTAATGCCTGCCAATCGAACAACCTACCAATGATTGGTCGTTGGAATTGCCGAATAGCGGGGACCCGTAGGCTTGAGGGCCCGACTGCTAAGTAAATGAAGGTTCTGGGCCTCTCTCCCAGCTCCAATCGAACCGGATGTGGCCAGAGTGCTCGCGTCTGAGGCTATCGCTTCCATCCATCCAGCTATCCCATAAGAACCACCTTCTGTCCCGTCATCCGTTTGGAACTAACCGATTTCATAGGGCTACATTGTTCTTTGATTTGATAATTGCATTTCTTCATTAACACATTGAGTTCACTTGATAACATCACAACATTATTCAGATTTACATTATTATTCATCAACATATACAACTATGTAGAAAGAACAATATCATCATCATAAATGCAGTGGAGAATAAAGGAGCAATAGAAGAAAAACATGCACACATAGAGACACCACGATTGGTCAGAGACCAACGCAAAACCCACTATGGGGAAAACCCTTGGAAATTCTTCTTCTTCTTAGATTGTCATCAAATGATTCAGCAAAAAGAGAGTACAATGATCCATATCTTTATCTATGCAACAAAACAACTAGAATATCCATAACATGACCTTAAACATACTTATACTCAAAGATCCTGATTCTGAGGACTATAATGCACTGTCACTGACTATAGTTAACTGCTGGTTACTGCTGTCATTGTGCTGAACATTGTTGCATACTGATAACTCATCTTTTGGTCTTGGACGCATGTGGAGATACTGTGTGCGAGTGTCTAATGCAGATTTGGACGTTCTTTGGGGGACTTGATGAGTGCGTCTAGGACATATCTGGACTGCGGAATCCCTAGTCTCTCAGACGCTCCCTTAGATACTGAGTGCGAGTGTCCGAGACTGATCTGAACGCTCTCTGGAGAATTGGATGCGAGCGTCTGGGGACCAAATAGAACTTCAAAAGCCCTAGCCTCCCGGTCGCTCCCTTTGACACCTTGTGCGAGTGTCCTAGACTTCTTGGATGCTCTCGGGACCATACAAAGCTAGTTTCCAGGGATGAAAAACCTTAGTTACATGCGAGCATTCGTGGCTCAGAAACCCTAGACACGTGCGAGCTTTGTTAAAATTGGCAACTAGGGCCAAACTCCATGTGGGTCATCTTATTTATGGTAGCTGATATTTTTCCTGGATTCCTCTCTCTGAGAGGTGTAGGATTGATCTAAAGATCATCCGATTCCGACATGTATTTATGGAGATATGAATTTATTTGTGTTATTTGACAATTTGTCAAGGTCGGCCAGCAAGCAAATAACCCCAGCTCAACCTCAACGTTGCATTATAAATAGAGGTGACCTCTAGTCATTTGTGACACACATCTCTTGTGATCTCTCTCCACTCGTTTGGGTTTGGTGGAAAGAGAGGTCTAGAGGTAGAAGCCTAGCCACTGTCCTAAAGGAGATCAAGCCACAGTTAAGAGGGAAAGCTCCCATACGCAGCTGAAGTAAAAAGCCCTAGCCGCAGATCCTAGGAGCACTAATACATAGTCTGAAGAAGCCTCTTATCTGCAGCAAGAGGAGCTCCAATTTGCTGTCCAGAGAAGCTCTTAATCCGCAGTAAGGAAGAGGCTCAATACGTTGTCCATGAAGGCCCTAATCCGCAGCAATTAGACCCTAATACGCAGCTAGAGGAGGAGCCCTAATCCGTTGTTAAGAGGAGCTCTCATCCGCTGTCTAAAGGAGGTCTAAACACAGTCTAGAGAGACCTAATCTAAGGTCATCTATCCGCAGTCAAGAGGCCCTAATTCGCTGTAAAAAAGGAGGCCCTAATTCTGCAGCTAGGAGGAGCCCTAATCTGCAGTCCTGAAGGAGACATAGTCGCAGTCAATGAAGGCTCTAAGCCTCAACAAGAGTAGGCTCTAGTACGCAGTCAAGGAGGCTTTGATCCGTTGTCAAAAGGAGCTCTATCCCAAAGCTAAAGAAGCCCTAACTTGCAGTTAAGAAGAGGCCCTAAGCTGCAGCCAAGAAGAGCCCTAGCCGCAGCAAAGAGAGACCCTTATCCACAGTTTAGAAGGAGCCTTAACAACATAAAGAGGCCTGGAAGGACAGCGTTGAATTTCGGTTGCTGTAGATGACAGCATGATGGAAGAAGCATGGTGACAGCACAGTGATAAAGGTTGTTCCTAGGCATACCTTAAGGACTGTTTTCAAGGTTGGTAAGCCACAGTCATAATGCATTGAAATCTGCCCTAGTCTAAGATCAGATCAACATATGGCTACAGTTAAGTGTTAGAAAGTGCTGACAGTAAAGCTGAGTCCTTGTAGGACTAAATACTGTTGCGTTGATGTTATTGGTTGCTACTTGTTTGAGGATCATAGGCCTAACCTGCTGCTGGGCTAGGCCGCAGGCCATAGTCAGCAACATAAGCTGTTCTATCAGTCTTGGACAGCGTGGCACATCGCAGACTTGAAGGCCTACATTATTGACTGTGTGAAGGATAAGGACTGAAGCCATGACAGCTAGTACAACAAGAGGAAGACAACATTTTGGGAGATGTATTGGGTCAAGGTTTGACCATATTTGATTCAGTTTAATGAGCATCCTGTTGGTGCCATATGGATGATCTTCCTAGGAGCAGAACCAACTGTGTAGTTTTTGGGTGCATTGAGCTTGCTGTCATAAAATCTTATATTTGTATATTTGTACTATCTCTATCTCTCTGTTGAACTATTGAAGAATATAAGAAGATTTGATCAAGGGTTTCCCCACATTGGGTTTTTTTCCGTCGCTGGTGCCACATCTTGTGTCCTCTTGTCTTGGCTTGTTTTCTACTGTCTCTGTTTATGTTTATGTTCTATCTACATTTTACTATCATGTTGATGTGACTGCTAATCTAAATATTGACATTGGGCTAATATGAAAAATTGAAGTAACTTGTTCTAAGCATAAAACATCCAAAAAATTAACATGCTATCAGAGTTGAGGTGAAGCCCAAGCAAGAGTGAAAGATCAATCACCGAAAATAGTTGGAAAGGACAAAAGGCTTAATGGGTTCCTCATCCCACTTCCCGGCTGAAGACAAGCTTCATCAAAAGTATGACTATCATGGATGGAATATGTCTCTTGATCTGACATTGGAAGAACAAGAAGTGTTGGATTATGTGAAGGGTAAAATCCCTGAGCCTCCATCAAATGCACCGGCTGGTACAAAGAATAAGTACACCAAGGGTGAAGAAAGGCTTTGTTTGGCCACTATGCAAGTGAGTGTCCAAATAGAAGGGAGACATCACATGATGCTGATCACAATCATTCCTGGGGCAACAACAATGATCGTAGCAATGACAGATACTATGGCAAAGGAAAAAGGAATGCAGGACATCAAGGAAATGGTCGACCCTCCAAGAAAGCAAGGAACTCCAGGTATGAAGAATCAAATGTTGTTAACAATAAGCAAAAGGAGTATTATCTTATATCTGCCCTCCCCACCACCTCTCCTCTGGACACTTTGGGAAGTTGGCTTATTGTTGGTGGGGCTTCAAGGCACTTCACCAGATACAAGGAAGCTCTCTCTAATATGATAGAGAAGGAAACAATCTTGGAGATTATTCTTAGAGTCGATGCCACCTATCCTGTAAAGGGTGTAGGGAATGTTACTCTTCAATTGGATCAGAGTAACTCGATTCATTTACAAGAAGTTCTTTATGTACCTGATCTCAAGAAGAACCTGGTGTCCATTTCGGCAATGGAAGACAAAGGTTACAAGGTGGCATTCATCAATGGAAAGGTACGTGTTTGGAAAAGAAATTTTAAAGATGCTATTACTCTTGGGTTTAGGGCTGGCACTTTGTATCAAGTTGCAGGAAGTCCATTGGGGACCATGTTGTGCGACACATCTGTTCAATGGAACCGGAGGTCTGCCCATCTTCATTGTAAGACCCTACCTGATGTGAGACAGATGGTGACAGGGATGTTTGTGTTCAAAGAAGAGCATGAAGGTATATGTCCGTGATGTACCGAAGGAAATCTTACAAGTAATAGCAAGACCATAGATGTGGAACAACCCGAGGGGCTTGAGGTTCATGATCAAGAATCTCATATATGCAGGTTGAAGAAAGCTCTCTATGGTTTGATGCAAGCACCCCGGGCTTGGTATGAGAGGATCGATAGCTATCTGATGAAACTGGGATTCACTAGGAGTGAAGACAATCCAAACCTTTGCTTTAAGGTTGTGGATGATAGAACTCTCATATGGTACTTTATATGGACGACCTCTTTCTAACAGACGCAGACTCTCTCATTTACAAACGTAAGAGGGAGTTGGATTCTGAATTTGGAATGGTGGACTGCAAGCCTGTGACTACCCCGATGGAGCTTAACTTTAAGAAGTTATGCAATAATGCTGTCGGACCTGAATTGGGTAATGCTCCTGAGTATTGTCAACTCATAGGAGCACTTATGTTCTTGGTGAACTCCTGCCCAGATATATGTTTTGCAGTTAGCATATTGAGCATATATATGGTTGAGCCTCATCACTCACATTGGATTGGTGCCAAGAATCTTCTGAGATATCTTCGAGGCACAATCACTCATGGATTGAGATACATTGCCGGAGATGTGAGGCTGCATGTGTAATATTTCTAATTAGCCATGGCTAATTGGAATATTTGATTTTTTCTCAATTTTGCCTTCTATAGTTATTTATAAATAAAAAGGTGAGGAAAGGGGGACATAACTCACTTTTAGAATAAAGTCACTCCCTAGTAGCACAACGTTGTAACTTAAAGGGGAGCCAAGGGGGCCAAAGGACCACGTAGAGGAGGGGCCCACGTAGACACTTGGAGGGACTGCGCAGATGGAGAAGAACACGTGGCAAGAGAAAGGCTACGTTGGAGGAGGTGGGCCTTAGGGTTGAGAAGGGCCAACGCTATAAAGGAGAGAGGAGCCTCCTCATTTTGGCATTTGGTTATGTGCATTTGAGCTAGTCACTTCGACTTTGAGCATGCTGGCTGTTTAGCTTGTCTGTAGCACTGTTTAGTGCATTGAGTGTCTCCGATCGGAGATCTCACCCTTAGCCCTGGGGGACTTCGAGTGCCTGCTCGGGCAAGGTAGTTTTCAACAGTCTTTGCAGTAGGATTGATCTTTGGCGTTGAGGAGGAGCTGAGCATTTGAGGACTGCGTAGCCTTGAGAGAGAGGGACGTGGTTCCTTTTGGTGGGAGTTCCGGATTGGGGTTTTGTGGAGGATTCGAGCTGGTAGATTGAGCAAGGGATCAACCCTTGCTTATTGGAGGATTTTGGCAGAGTTTCGGGCAAAGTTTTGGAGGGGTCCATTCAGTGGCAGTGTATAGCGTGGAGGAACAGTGCAGATCCCTAAGGGGGTGATTTTCGAGGGTCAGCCATTTGAGAAAAGCTTTCTGGGCTTTTCTGGGTTTATTGAGCAGAGGCTGATTCTAGAGTTTCAGCATTTTTTGAGGAGGGGAACAACCCCAAATCCTCATTTGGTTCCAGCAGTAGCAGCAGCACAACAGTTCTCCGGCAGCTTGGACGCAGTTCAGAGAGAGGCCATTCCTTTACTATTCTGAGTGTATTTCTTCACTTGCCGTGTGCAAGTCGAGGTGCTATCTTCTTGATCACCTCCTGTACTCTTTCCATTACTCAGTATAATAAAATGGCTTAGCATTTCTCTCTGCATTTCTTGAGTATCTGCTTGTATTCCGTGTTTATATTATTGTATGTTGCATTACTGTTATTTATATCACTTTGAGCTTCCTGGTTACTATATCACTTGTACGTATTTGGTTGGAGTTTACTGGGGTTTTGGGGAATATCCCTGAAACGGGATATTACAGTGGTATCAGAGCATAGATCTGGCTCAGCCTGTGGAGCTAGCAGTCTATGACACCGAGGGAGAAGCCCTACATCTGTTACAGAAGTATGAAATATAGAGATATTGAGCGTAGGCTGGAGAACACCTATGAAGAGGGAGATTGTGTTCGGGTGGTGGACATAGAACAGGAGGAGCCTGTGGTGGACGCAGAACAGCAGGAGCCTGTGGTGGATGCAGAGCAGGAGGATCCGATGGCAGATGAGGAAGGGAAGAGATTTGCGGACATGCTCCTCAAATCAGTGCAGGATCTGTCGAGGCAGATCGAGGTGATGGGGCAGAGATTCACAGCGGTAGAGGCTAGACAGCGTGAGAACCCACGGGTTTTCCAGGTTGGTGAGGGATCGGGTACATCCCACCATTTTCCAGAACATGGTGCCACTCAGCGTGATACTACTCAGCAGATGGCCTCACATGCCCCTACATGTTCTACCATGCCCACTTTCCTAGGAGCAGACACGGGGGTCGGAGCCCAACAGGAGGCAGAGCCCGGTCATATGGGCGATTATTTTGCAGAGTACCAGGCCTATGGGCAGGAGTTCAGGGATGCCCTCTCATTCAGAGACTTTGTTCAGCTCTAGTGGGATAGTAGACCCTGCGACCATCACGGAGGATACCGGCATTATCATGATGGAGACACCCACCGCACAGCTAGTAGATTCCACTTGCCTACGTTTGATGGCTCATCAAACAATTCGGCAAGGTCTTGGGTGGAGAAGCTGGACATCTACTTCCAGCTTAAACAGATGTCGGAGACAGAGGCCATCAAGGTGGCGACATTACATTTGGATGGTGAGACCCATGACTGGTGGTTCCATGGGTTGGTTACACTCAGACACTCCACAGTGACGACAGATGCCGAGTTCACTGGGAGATTGATGGAGAGGTTTGACCGGAGGGATCTGGAACAACACTTTGTTGAGCTGACAAGGCTCAAACAGACTGGGAGCCCAGAGACCTACATTGCAGACTTCTTGCGGGTTTCAGTGATGGTGCTGATCTATCCGCGACACGGAGGGTCTACATGTTTGTTGAGGGGTTAGCAGAGCCACTTCGGGGTCTAGTCAGATCCGCTAGACCAGCCACACTTCAGGATGCTATTAGCAGGACCCGGGACTTACAGGATGTCTTACCTAGGACCCGGACACCTTACCCCCAGAGACAGGCTTTCCAGCCTAAGGGGAAGGATGTGAGGATTCCGCCTCCAAAGGGGAATCTAGGACGAGCACAGATTGATGATGATGCCAGGAGGGAGCTGAAGAAGAAGCGGTTGTGTTTTACCTGTCAGGAGCCGTGGGCACTGGGACATAGATGTGCTGCTGGCAAAGCACATTTTATTGAGGTCTTCTCCGAGAGCAGTGGGGAAGAGGATGAGGAGGATGATGTGGAGGTAGGAGATAGTCCTGCTGCGCGGGATCCTTTTCCAGCTCCACCAGCAGCAGCAGGTGGTGCAGCTTTTGCACTTACCGGAGGGGCCCTTGCAGCATTGCGAGGAGTTCCCAAGTATTTGACGCTACGCGTACGAGGGACAATACGTGGCCAGCGAGTATCAGTTTTGGTTGACAGTGGGGCAACCCACAACTTCATCGATGCACAAATGGTTGAGCGGAGAGGTATATAGAGAGAGAGCTTCGATGGATTTTCAGTTTTGGTCCTAGGAGATCAGACCATGGTATCTGCTCGTTATGTACCAGAGTTATCAGTGACGATGGGCACCTACACATTGACTGACCACTTTTTCGTGGTCAATATTCCGGACACCAACATGGTACTGGGTGTTCACTGGCTTATCACTCCAGGGAAGGTCACGACAGATTGGAAGGCCCTAGAGATGGAGTGGGATGATGAGAAGACAGGGAGGCATGAGAAGATATGGGGACAACACACATATCTGCCTCAGACTATTTTGGCTCATCGGATGGAGGCAGTTTTTTGGAAGGGAGACATAGAGCGGGTAGTGGAGCTACGTGCATCAGAGGTAGGGACTACGAGACAGACAGTGCATCTAGAGATACAGTCCATCCTTGACCAGTATGCCACAGTGTTTGGGGAGATTCCGCTGAGACAACCACCGGACCGGGGGTTTGTGCACACCATTGAGCTTGAGCAGGGCATACAGGCAGTGATTACTACTCCCTATAGGCAACCCAAGGCTTATCGGGATGAGATTGAGCGGGCCATTCAAGAGTTGCTGGCTCTTGGGCACATTTGGCCGAGCACGGGTCCTTTTGCTCCTTCCGTGGTGTTGGTGAAGAAGAAGGACGGCACATTGAGGATGTGCATTGACTACAGGGCCCTGAACAAGAAGACACTGAAGAACAAGTACCCCATACCCAGGATCAATGAGTTGATGGATGAGTTGAGAGGAGCACGGTTCCTCCCAAAGATTGATTTGAAATCTGGGTACCATCAGATTCGCATGAGGGAACTGGACATTCCCAAGACCGCCTTCAGGTGTCACTATGGGCACTTTGAGTTTTTGGTGATGCCCTTCGGGCTAACCAACACCCCAGCTACATTCTAGTCCTACATGAATCACATCTTCCACAGTCACTTAAGGAAGTTTGTGTTGGTGTTCTTTGATGATATCCTCATTTACAACAGGACTTGGGAGGAGCATCTCCAGCACATTGAGACAGTGTTGCGCATCCTAGAGGAGCAGCAGTTCTATGCCAAGCTCTCCAAGTGTGAGTTTGGGTTGACGGAGATGTTGTACTTGGGACACATCATAGGGGTGGATGGAGTGAGGGTCCACGAGGAGAAGATCAGGGCCATCAGAGATTGGCTGGAGCCGAGGAACGTGACAGAACTTCGAGGATTCATTGGCATTTGTACTTACTACTGGAAGTTCGTCAAGAGTTTCTCACAGCTTGCTACACCCCTGACAGATTTGACGAGGAAGGGGGCATTCAGTTGGTTGGATACAGCGCAGCGAGCCTTTGACAAGCTCAAGGAGGTTATGAGCAGCTGCCCAGTGCTTGCATTGCTGGATTTTACGCAGCCATTTGTTTTGGAGTGTGATGCGTCGGGACAGGGGATCAGCACAATATTGATGCAGGGAGGTCACCCTATAGCCTTTGAGAGCCAGAAGCTCCTTCTGCACGAGAGGTTGTATCCTATATACGACAAGGAGATGCTGGCCATCATGCATGCATTGGCCAAGTTCCGGCAGTATTTAGTGGGTAACAGGTTCAGGGTGAGGATTGATCACAACAGCCTCAGGTTCTTTTTGGAGCAGAAACAGCTATAGGAGAGGCAGCAGAATTGGATCAGTAAGATCCAAGCGTATGACTTTGACATTGAGTATGTCAAGGGTAAGAACAACATGGTAGTAGATGCCCTTTCATGTAGACCAGCCACGTTGTCTCTTATGAGCTTGGATGCAGATTGGAGGGCTCGACTCTTAGTAGAGTACTCCAAGGACAGATTTGCATGTGAGGTTCTGGATGGGTAGGTGGCGGATGATAGGTACAGGGTGGTCAATGAGATCATCTACTACAGGGATCGAATCTTCTTGACTGAGGGATCTCAACTCAAGAAGAAGATACTTCAGGCATCACATGATTCACCATTGGCCGGCCATCAGGGGTTTACCAAAACCTACAGGGCCATTAGAGAGAGGTTCTCATGGAAGGGCCTCAAGGAGGACGTACTATTGTGTGTCTGGGAGTGCAATGTTTGCCAGAGGAACAAGGGGGAGATGAGCCATCCCGCAAGATTATTGCAGCCTCTTCCCATTCCGGAGGGGAAATGGGAGTGTATTTCGATGGACTTCATCACAGGGTTGCCCATGGTACAGGGCAAGGATTGCATCTTTATCGTTGTTGATCGACTGACAAAGTATGCACATTTTTTCGCCATATCCGCACACTACACAGCAGCACAGGTGGCCGAGCTGTTCTTCAGAGAGATCTTCAGGCTACATGGTCTTCCTAAGACCATCCCCAGTGACAGGGACAACTATTTCATGGGCGGATTTTTGCAGGAGCTTTTCCGGTTGGTGGGGACGGAGTTGACACCGAGTACCAGTTATCACCCACAGACGGACGGGTAGATAGAGATAGTTAACAAGTGGCTGCAGGGCTACTTGCGTAACTATGTCAGTGGGCAGCAGCGAGCATGGCTGAAGTGGCTGCATCTGGGGGAGTACTGCTACAACACTACGCATCACATGTCCATTGGTATGTCACCATTCTATGCTTCGTATGGATATCATCCTTTATCTTTTGCTGACGTGATGTTTGGTGCTAGCAAGGCTCCGAGAGCCAAGATTTGGATCCAAGAGAGTCAGGATATTCTCCGAGCTCTCAAGGATAATATAGCTACAACGCAGAACCAGCAGAAGCTGTATGCTGACAGGGGTCGAGTAGAGAGACAGTTTGAGGTAGGGGACTTGGTCTACCTACGATTACAGCTATACCGACAGTCGTCACTGAAGCAGAAGGGGGCTGATAAGCTCAAACCCTGCTTTTATGGGCCATACAGGGTGATATGCAGGATTGGACAAGTTGCGTATGAGTTGGAGCTGCCCCAAGGCAGCAATATTCATAACATTTTTCATGTATCATGCTTGAAGAAGGCATTGGGGCAGTAGGTGACAGTGACAAATGAGCTACCACCCACGGATGTTGAGGGGCATTTGGTGTTGCAATTAGAGGCTATTATTGATACCAGGGAGAGGTAGCTGCGGAGCAGGACATTCCGGGATTTCTTGGTGAGGTGGAAGAATTTACCGGATGAGGATGCCACTTGGGAGAGGAGGAGACTGTAATATTCCTAATTAGCCATGGCTAATTGGAATATTCGATTTTTGCTCAATTTTGCCTTCTATAGTTATTTATAAATAAAAAGGGTGAGGAAAGCGGGACATAACTCACTTTTAGAATAAAGTCACTCCCTAGTAGCACAACGTTGTAATTTAAAGGGGAGCCAAGGGGGCCAAAGGACCACGCAAAGGAGGGGCCTACGTAGACACTTGGAGGGACTGCGCAGATGGAGAAGAACACATGGCAAGAGAAAGGCTACGTTGGAGGAGGTGGGCCTTAGGGTTGAAAAGGGCCAACACTATAAAGGAGAGAGGAGCCTCCTAATTTTGGTATTTGATTATGTGCATTTGAGATAGTCACTTCGACTTAGAGCACGTTGGCTGTTTAGCTTGTCTGCAGCATTGTTTAGTGCATCGAGTGTCTCCGATCGGAGATCTCACCCTTAGCCCCGGGGGACTTCGAGTGCCTGCTTGGGCAAGGTAGTTTTCAGCAGTCTTTGCAGTAGGATTGATCTTTGGCGTTGAGGAGGAGCTGAGCATTTGAGGACTGCGCAGTCTTGAGAGAGAGGGACGCAGTTCCTTTTGGTGGGAGTTCCGGATTGGGGTTTTGTGGAGGATTTGAGCTGGGAGATTGAGCAAGGGATCAACCCTTGCTTATTGGAGGATTTTGGCAGAGTTTCGGGCAGAGTTTTGGAGGGTTCTATTCAGTGGCAGCGTAGAGCCTGGAGGGACAACGCAGATCCCCAAGGGGGTGATTTTCGGGGGTCAGCCATTTGAGAAAAGCTTTCTGGGCTTTTTTGGGTTTATTGAGCAGAGGTTGATTCCAGAGTTTCAGCATTTTCTGAGGAGGGGAACAACCCCAAATCCTCATTTGGTTCCAGCAGTAGTAGCAGCACAACAGTTCTCCGGTAGCTTGGACGCAGTTTAGAGAGGCCATTCCTTTACTATTCTGAGTGTATTTCTTCACTTGCCGTGTGCAAGTCGAGGTGCTATCTTCTGGATCACCACCTGTACTCTTTCCATTACTCAGTGTAATAAAATGGCTTAGCATTTCTCTCTGCATTTCTTGAGTATCTGCTTGTATTCCGTGTTTATATTAGTGTATGTTGCATTACTGTTATTTATATCACTCTGAGCTTCCCGGTTACTATATCACTTGTACGTATTTGGTTGGAGTTTACTGGGGTTTTGGGGAATATCCCTGAAATGGGATATTACAGCATGCTTATTCTGATGTTGATTGGACAGGAAGTGTGGTGGATCGCAAGAGCACTTTTGAGTGCTCTTTCTCTTTGCGTTCTGCTTCGATATCCAGGATGAGTATGAAGCAGAAGTCGGTTTCTTTAAGCACTGTTGAGGCCGAATACATAGTTGTGAGTATGGCCTCTTGTGAAGTTGTTTGGTTGAGGAAGCTCTTCAGTGAGCTGTTTGGACATGTGTTGGATACCATCATGATCCTCTGCGACAACCAGAGTGGGATCCGATTATCAGAGAATCCCGTATTTCATGATCGCTCCAAGCTCATAGACATCAGGTACCACTTTATTCGAGATATGGTACAACAAGGAGCAATAAGGCTCCATCACATTGGGACTGATGTGCAGGTCGCCGATATTCTAGCGAAGCCCTTGGGAAAGGTCAAATTCTTGACTTTTTGAGAACGACTAGGAGTCGTGGAGAGACCCTCTCCTGAGGGTCCTGTATGATATGGATATTGAGCTCTGGGAGCTTCGGGGGGCTTGGGGTACTTCTTGGAGCGATGAGCAACCATAGGGTGAGTGGTTCAACCTTCCCCTAGTGGTTTGCTATGTAGGCAGGATGAGTGGTTCATCCTTCTCCTGCTGAGACACAATCATAGGGTGAGTGGTCCAGCCTTCCCCTAGTGATTTGTTGTGTACAGGGTGAGTGGTTCAGCCTTCCCCTGGGATACCCCATGGCGACATGTAGGCAGGATGAGTGGTTCATCCTTCTCCTGCTGAGACATCCTACCCATGTAGTCTGGGACTCATGGGAAGTACCTCTCATATGGCCAACGAGTAGGGAAATGAGAATAGGGACCATAGTACTACCGATGGACGCATCGTGTACTACCGCACTCCCTATGCTAGGATGACCTATATTGATCTGGGATCAATGGCACTGATTTTGGATCAGTAAGAGTGGTATGAGACACTCTCTTTATTTGGAACTGATTTCGGATTAGTAAGAGTGGTATGAGACACTCTCTTCTTGGGACTGACTTCTAGTCAGTAGAGAATGGTATGATACATTCTCGATCACTTCTTCTTTTTCATAGTTTAGCAGAGCAGAGAAGTGCATTGTTGGTAGAGATAGTACCGACTGGCAGATGGATTAGCATATGGAGTTCTCCCTAGTTGAGAGGGAGTGTTAAAATTGGCAACTAGGGCCAAACTCCATGTGGGTCATCTTATTTATGGCAGCTCAATGTTACTTGGGAGCGGGAGCGGAAGCGGGGAGCGGGAGCGGAAGCGGGAGCGGGAGCGACCATTTTCAGAAGCTCCCGATTTGGGAGCGAATCCCGGAGCGATTTTTTAAAAATATATATATTTTTTATATTTTTTAATTTTTGATACATATATGTCAACAAAAACATGTAGAATGATGAATTAGATATAAAAAACATAAAAAAGCATAGATTGAACCATATAACAACAATCATCTAGAAGTTATAATCTTCATCAACCACGTCCGCAAGTTAGTAACATAGTAACATACAACATATTGAGTCTCATGATTCATCAATCTTAAAGTTTCAAGCTTTCAAAATTCAATATATAACATTTATCATCATTGATCACCAAAGTTGTACTTGTAAGCTAAGTGTAACCATTACAACAAATAATATCTAACATGAAATGAAATGTTATAAAATGAAATGAAATGAAACAACTTTCAACTTTCATGAAGCATCATATTCATAATTCATTACTAATGAGTTATAATTGCCAACTTCAAACTTAAATTGTCATATATTGTTTAAAAAAATATCATAATAAATATGAAAGAGTCAATAGTTATAAAAGCTACTAGAAACTAGAAAAGAGAAGTAAATCTATTATCTATTTCTTATGCTTGGGCCTCTTGCCACCACGAGAAATGTCTAATTTTTTAGTCTTGTTGCAAAATCAGGATCTTTGTCATTAATATCACCCTCCAAGCATTAATATCCAGAGGTATCTTTGTCATTACCTTTGTATCTGTATAGGGATCTTTGTCATTAATATCACCCTCTAAGCATTAACATAAGATAGAAAAAGCATAGCATGTCAAGTCAAGATTTTGTTTGAGTGATGCGTACATTTTTAGAAGGGTCATGATAGAGGAGTTCGACAACCAATGTCACTAACATCAAGGTACATAGAGGGATTGGTACTCTTGATTAAATATGAGTTCCATACCCTAATACATGACAAAATTCAATGGAAACATTGCAATCCCCCAATCCTGAAATCCTGAAAAACTGATAAGTCTACTGGATTTTGAATGAAATCTAAAATTCTACTTTCTCCATATGAAATCCAATGAGGACGAAACCACTCTCAAACATCCTGAGTCATTTCATGGTAATGTTAAAAATTTAAGTAAAAGGATGAAAATGAAAATTAAAGAAAATGTCACTTTTACTTTAAGAATTTAACATTACCATGAATAGCATATCAATACTAGGGCCTAGACTTGATCATTAAGTTGCCCCACTCAAAAACTATTTGTTTCTTTCAAAAAAAATTGCATTTCGAACATTACTACAAAAAAAAAATGCAAAAAAGGCAAAACGCTCCCGAAAACGCTCCCGAAAAGGCAGGGAGCGAAATTTTTTTTAGGGAGCGTGCTCCCGACCCGCTCCCGAGTCGCTCCCGCCCGGAGCGCAGATCTGGAGCGGGAGCGAGGGGGGGGGGGGGGGGGGGGGGGGGGCGCTCCCCCGCAACACTGTGGCAGCTGATATTTTTCTGGATTCCTCTCTCCGAGAGGTGTAGGATTGATCTAAATATCATCCGATTCCGACATGTATTTATGGAGATATGAATTTATTTGTGTTATTTGACAATTTGCCAAGGTCGGCCAATAAGCAAATAACCCCAACTCAACCTCAACGTTGCATTATAAATAGAGGTGACCTCTAGTCATTTGTGACACACATCGCTTGTGATCTCACTCCACTCGTTTGGGTTTGGTGGAAAGAGAGGTCTAGAGGGAGAATCCTAGCTACTGTCCTAAAGGAGATCGAGCTGCAGTTAAGATGGAAAGCTCCCATACACAGCGAAAGTAAGAAACCCTAGTCGCAAATCCTAGGAGCACTAATACACATTTCGAAGAAGCCTCATATCCGCAGTAAGAGGAGTTCCAATTCGCTTTCTAGAGAAGCTCTTAATCCGCAATAAGGAAGAGGCTCAATATGTTGTCCATGAAGGTCCTAATCCGCAGTAATTAGAACCTAATACACAGCTAGAGGAGGATCCCTAATCCGCTGTTAAGAGGAGCTCTCATCCGCTGTCTAAAGGAGGTTTTAACGCAATCTAGAGATACCTAATCTAAGGTCATCTATCTGCAGTCAAGAGGCCCTAATTCGTTGTCAAAAAGGAGGCCCTAATTCCGCAGCTAGGAGGAGCCCTAATCCGCAGTCGTGAAGGAGACATAGTCGCAGTCAGTGAAGGCTCTAAGCCTCAACAAGAGTAGGCTCTAGTATGCAGTCAAGGAGGCTTTGATCCGCTGTCAAAAGGAGCTCTATCCCACAGTTAAAGAAGCCCTAACTTGTAGTTAAGAAGAGGCCCTAAGCTACAGCCAAGAAGAGCCTTGGCTGTAGCAAAGAGAGACCCTTATCCACAAGTTAGAAGTAGCCTTAACAACATAAGGAGGCCTGGAAGGAAAACTATGAATTTCGATTGCTGTAGATGACAACATGATGGAAGAAGCATGGTGACAACACAGTGATAAAGGTTGTTCCTAGGCATACCTTAAGGACTGTTTTCAAGGTTGGTAAGCCACCGTCATAATGCATTGAAATCTGCCCTAGTCTAAGATCAGATCAGCATATGGCTACAGTTAAGTGTTAGAAAGTGTTGACAGTAAAGCTGAGTCCTTGTAGGACTAGATATTGTTGCGTTGATGTTATTGGTTGCTACTTGTTTGAGGATCATAGGCCTAACTTGCCACTGGGCTAGGCCGCAGGCCATAGTCAGCAGCATAGGCTTTTCCACCAGTCTTGGATAGCGTGGAACATCGCAGACTTGAAGGCCTACATTATTGATTGTGTGAAGGATAAGGACTAGAGCCATGATAACTAGTACAACAAGAGGGAGACAACATTTTGGGAGATGTATTGGGTCAAGGTTTTCAGTTTAATGAGCATCCTGTTGGTGCCATATGGATGATCTTCCTGGGAGCAGAACCAGCTGTGTAGTTTTTGGGTGCATTGAGCTTACTGTCATAAAATCTCAAATTTGTATATTTGTACTATCTCTATCTCTCTGCTGAACTATTGAAGAATATAAGAAGATTTGATCAAGGGTTTCCCCACATTAGGGTTTGTCCCTAGCTGGTGCCACATCTTGTGTCCTCTTGTCTTGGCTTGTCTTCTACTGTTTATGTTTATGTTCTATCTGCATTTTACTATCATGCTGATGTGATTTCTAATATGAATATTGACATTGGGCTAATATGAAAACTTGAAGTAAATTGCTGTAAGCATAGAACATCCCAAAAATTAACAAGCTTCGACCTTGTAGTTTTGGACTCTTTGAGCGAGCTTTCCTCCTTCAAACCTATGCGAACCAAACAATAGAAGAGAGAAGAGAGTGCTTGATGATTGTGTCCAAATGAGCTTGAGGTATCTTCTATATATAGGCTTTCATGAGGGTCCACTTGATGTTGAGGCCGACCTGTCCAATTATACATGTGCTTAGGGCCGACCTAAACCAATATACATGAGTAAATAATTAAATTCAGAAACCAATTTCTACTTGTCCAAATAAGGTGATCTTTAGGTCGATTTTGGTCCTCTTGAAAAGAGGAATCTATTGCAACTATTATCTTCATCATATGAGCTGTCCAAAGTGGAATTTTTGATTACGGTTGCATAATTTTAACACTCCCTCTCAACTAGGGAGAATTCCACCTGCCAATATATGTCCATCAATCAATATGCCATTTTGGTATCTTCAAGTGTCATCATGCATCATCACTGATCATCTTTGTCATGTAGTCGTCATGCCATGACCATCTCAAGAATCTCATCATCACAAATCATTAATGTACATATCGATCTATCCCTTGCTTATTCCTGCTTATCTCTTGATTGTTTCTGCTCGTATGCTGAGCATTCTTGAATCTAGAAGAAGAAGAATTTGTTTGATCGATGATCTGAAGCTACCACCCTCTATCCATCAGGCTACTACCCAAAATCTCTGCCAGCGGGCTACTACCCGGAATATCATCATCAATCATCATCGAAAAGCATATCATCAAGGAGCACATCTCAACCTGTAACCACATCGTGGAGCACATATGGACCAAGAGTCTCATGGGGGGGCTATAGGATATCCAAACACACAAGGGAGTACGTCTCGACCCTGTGATCACATTAGGGAGCTCAATGTCAACCTGGAACTACATAGGGTTATCTCAACCCATCCTATTGCGTACAGATATTCCCATGGATGACCCCTAAATAGTCATGTGGTAGAACACTTGTATCATAATCGACTTGATTTGTACACCCCAAGTACACTCTCAACTTGTTGGCCAAACGAGGAGCGATATTCCCGACAAGCCCTATTTGTGGGTATGATGCCAACTGGGTTATCCTCTGCAAAGACCAGACAGGGGAGAAATATTCTCCAACCCTATGAAGATAGGGGAGTAGCATCTCCAACCCTATGCATAACAGATAGGGGTCATACCCTATTGTCCAGAGTTCCCTCAACCCCAGGAGCCCTCTATCTCAATTCCTCACCCTGGGAGCTCAAACAGGGAGAAGAGTTGGCTCAGTGTTCTCGATCAGCACTGCTCTCATCATACTCAAATCTGGTATCTTCTTGTCTCAATAGCAACTGTTTCCTGTTCATAGAGGATATCAATCAAATATCATGTTAGATCATAAATAATCATATAAATCACAAAAGGATACCACAATCATCCTCCCTCTCAAGGAGGTGTCAATCACAAGCCTAAGCTTGTCTCGACAACTGCACTGTCTCAATATATGGAAGTATCTTAGTCCCAACTATATATATGGGATTCTCTGTCATCGCAATGTATCCATGTCATATTCAGATCCTGATCAGATGGATCTCTAAGGAGCTTCTACATCCTGCCTCTAGCCATGCTAGCAACTTCATACTCAATCTTGGTTGAGTGTAAAACTATGGACCTTTCAATAATATCATGGCATATCTCACATTAAGGAAACACTCATATGTGCTCATCAACAATAATCTCTATTAACAACAATACATCCATGTAGTCACATATCATAGGAGAAATATCTCAGCCTCAAAAATAGAACATCTCATGCAAATATTTCAAAGGATGTTCGGTGGCAACTCTATGTGAATGAAGCGGCTCAATCATAAATTTATTCAGGTTCTATGCACATCAAGTATATATACAGATGGATGTTCAAAGTGGAACATCAATGCTTCAATCAACTATTGGATGCCATGTCAAGTTCAACAACATCTTGAACTTCAAATCAGAGTATCCAAGGATTTGCATTTCCATTATTCAAAAACATTTTTCCACAACCTTGCAATATAGAATTTCTTTCCCAAATTTCAGAAATCGATTCATCATGCCATGATACATCATTTCGAGCTTCAGAAGTCATCTCCCTCTTACTTAGATCATCAAAGGCTCATCACCTATCAAGAGTAGACCATCAGTATGTAAAACCAAAACCATAATCAAAATCAAGGCCATACCTTGGAACTCATCATCCTGACTTCATTAGATAACTGTCAATTATGGACATATCTGGATCGGGGAGCTTGCTTCATGCAATGCTCTCTGCAAGCATAATGCCTTACTAAGCCAACATAATCAGCCTTACATAAATTAATGTTGTATCAACAAAGTCAGCTCATCAGAGTTTAGAAGTCAGATCAAAACTATTATCAAAGTCATCAATATCACAATATCAATTCTTTCAGCTAGGTGACACATAGAGCTCATTTCAAGACTTGACTTCATTTATTATCACGCCAACAAGTCTGCCATCTATCATGCAATATCAATCCAAAACTTCATCAAGTCATCCTCATAATCATAATGCAAGTCATTTCTGTCACTAGATGCAAATGCATACACCAAGGATAAGTCATGCAAGTTCCATCTTCATATTGAATCACAACTATCAATACTTCAACCATTGTGCTAGGAACAAGGAGGTCAATACAAAACCATTTTTTTTAATACTCACATAAGTCATTGAAGGTCACTATGCCCACATAGCATTGACATTGGGGCAACTCAACAATCGTCAAATCAAATCAATCAACATTAGGTCAAAACCAAATTTTCTAGTGTAGAGAGATCTATGCTCCAAAATATATCTCAATATCAAGTCAGAGTTCTAAGTCATTGTCAAGCATCATGTCAAAGCTCCAAACACAACTCATCTATATCAATCAGCCAAATCATGCCAAACTCTTGTAGCACAAACCTCAAACATAATGACATATCTATATGTATGTCCTGGTCACCTGCAAACACAAGTTTAGTCTTCATGTTCATATTATGGCAAACATTCAAGCTTTTCTTGCTTTCAGCTTTTACTTTTATCTACAACACATCTGTAATATAAACATCTTCTAGATGAACTTCTGATTTCATGCACAATAGTTCATTGTGATCGGCAATTTAACCCAACAACTTCAAAAAACAGTTTACAGTGGCAAAATATGTCAGAGACACCTAGATTTAGAGTTCACACAGCTCAGAAAACTTCAGATGATGGTCAACTGTAGTCAAACCCCTGGACGTTGCCTTCAAGTTAGCATGGGAACATATTTAGCATCCTGGACTCTCTCAAAGCCACTGTGTGAGGGCATTTGTGTTTGACACGCACTGTCCCAGGAAGACTGTATGCTGGCGTCCAGGTCAAACTTACCCAGAACCGCTCCAAACCCCCAGACGCTCTCTTCCAGTTACTGTGCCTACGTCTGGGACTGTCCAAACGCTCCCTTGACCACTCTATGCAAGCGTCCAGGGACCAATACTATATGATCTGCCTCAGAAACCCTAATTTTTGTACGGGCTTCAGATCTGTGACTTGCTGTAGTTTAGATGCACATAAATCATACTTCAATAGTACAAAATGTAAATAGTAATATGAGTAAGAATCTTGAGAAGAGATTCTCCCTCTGACTGGGAATCTACTTCATTCATCTTCATTCATGTCACCAACCTATCTCTACTAGAGTCATGCAACAACAGATCTGTTAGATCATAACCATATATCTATCATGGTCATCAACATCATGTCATCAATCTTTCATCAAGGGTTAGACTAGAAATATTAGGGCAGCAGATAGATGTGACATCATATGAGCACAATAACACTTTCTATCAAGACAATCCATCAAGTTAGGGCATTCAGTTTAACCATATGCCATCAAGCCATGACCACAGGTAGTAAGAGATCTAGAATATCAATCTCATAGTTATACCTCTAACATTAAGGTTACCATGCTTATCATGATCAATAGGATCAAGTTAGGTCATACAATAAAACTTTTACCAAAACAACAAGAGTGTCAATCTCTCTTTCCATTATCATGCTTATCACAAGCATTATCAATAGTATCATGTATAAGAATTAATGAGTTAACCTTCTATGTGAAATCCATCATCAAGTATCAAGAGTATCATCTACTAGAGTCAAGGTGCTAGCCTTCTTTATAGGATCAAGATATCCAACAGATAGATGTTAGCCAAACATCAAGTATATCAATGTATCAACATTAGATAGCCTCATAGAATTCAAGGAGATCAAAATGTTCAACACCAGGTGCATCATTTCATCATGGGAAACATAGATCCAAGTCACTTTCATATGCATGTATGAGCCATTAAAGAAAGAGACACTCTCATCATACCTTAGGGCTTACCTAGCCATCAATGTTACAGTTGAAATACAACATACCATGCATACCTTATGGTATTCAAATACCTGTGCACCTTTTCATTAGACATGGGCAGCTTGAAGCACTTTGTCATCCTTTCATATAGTGCCTCTTAACCTTTTCCAACTTTAGCCATCTTTCCTGCATTTCAAATGATCCTTAAGAAGGATCCACTCATCACATCTCAACTAGGAGGTTAGAAACATCCATATACTCAAGTACATATGCAGTGTAAGAACTGAAAAAATAAAGCTGAAATGCAGGAACCGTAAAATATTTAGAATACCTACCTGAACTGTTGCCTGCTGCCTGCCCTGGTGATGATTCTGCGGCTACTCTAATCCAATTACCGGAAGACCAATTTCCACCCATCCAGACTGAGCAGAGCCTGGCTGCTCAATCCAGTAAGCTTCCCAACAGAAGCTCACTGTCCCCCGTGCCCAAAACCTCAGACAGATTAAAGCTCTTCCAATGACAGACCTCTCTCACTGCTGAATTCCTCCTCTGGTTTCTAACTCCCTTCTTCTCCCCCCCTCTCGGTTCAGACCTCCGATTTTTAACCCCGGGCTTGGCGGTGGCCGCCCTCCCGCATGCAACCACCGCCTCCCTCCCTGTTGCCACGCTTCTGTCCACGTCTCTGAGACCAGAAGCTAATCCCTCAGTTCATTATGAATCATTCACTTTATTTACATGGTTTTGCCTTTAAATCGTATTACGTTTAATTTAATTGATTTTGGTATTCAAATTTTAAATTTATAAAGTTTGATTTGTATTTTTAATATAAGGTTTGATTTACATATATATTTTAAATATGAAGTTTATTAATATTATTTTAAATATAAAGTTTATAACTTTATATTAATTAATTATTTTTATTATTTCTTAACTTTTATAAATGGGTCGTTACATACACTCCCCTTTAGAAAACTTCGTCCCGAAGTTAGAGTTTTATCTTATCTGATTACTTATGATAGTAATTAGTACCCCCTTCTTAGGTTTAAAATTTTATTTTAATATCAAGAGACTACAAAATTAGAATTTTAGGTTTATGATTTTAATGGACATATCGTGCTCCATCCAGGTTCCCAAGCTATTCTAAAATCAACTTATCCTTCCTAATCTCTTCCACTCCCATCCTATCCGTCCTCTACTGGAGTATGCCATGGCGTCAGTTTTACTGACCCGACCATTCATAAACTCTAAGGTGACAGCGTCGGTTATACCGACCTGATTCCCAGGATGCATCTGGCAGTCATCATCACACGTCTAGGGGAGCGTGACTCGCACAGTCCTCCCATGACTCCAGGGTTCGGAGGATAAACGGTGGGTAACACCTCCACCCCTCCTAGTAGAATTAGGGCTAGTACCCCATCAAAGAATCACTTTGAGCTTTAATTGTTTTGAGGTTCTGTCATCACGTGGTCATTCCGGTAACTGTTTATTATCTGCAATCATACACTTATCCATGCATCCGTAAAATGTGCATCAGCATATTCAAAATAACTCACATATTATTCCCTTATTAATTCATTTATGATACTACAGTACAACATATTTTTCCATATTCCATGCATGTCTTTTGACTTTCATCTAGAATGTATTCACTTCTTGATTTCTATCCCATTGATCATATTGACATGTATAAATAAATCAGATCTATAATATCTTAATTTCTATCAGAAGTAAAATCATTCAACTGTCTTAACTTTACTTCGACAACCATAATTTAGTAAAATGAACCGCATATATTGTTTTGGTATCCATGTACCAGCAGGAATTAAACATATATTATGCCACAAAATTTCACGTTTATCCATAATCATTCAAAATGTTTCCGAGTCTCTGATTGTAGTGAAGTAAATATATACTGAACATAGTTTAAAGTTCTTCAAAATTGACATAGATTAGGGTATCTTTGGCCTATGTCCTCTGTATTTTCCCAAGTTGCTGATCCAGGACTATATTTGTCCCATTGGACCTTAACTTGGTCCACCAGGCGGTTCCTCAGCTGTCGAACCCTACGCTCCAGTATACGTAATGGTTCGACCGTTATGATTCCCTTGTCCCATACCTGAAGATCCTGCTATAGTGGGTTGATGCGCTGCTTGGTCGTTGCTGATTACCGCATGAATTCTATGATTACCTTGATTGTTTGATATTGGTCCCTCTCCAGTCCTATGTGACATATTCGATGAAGCTTCAGGGCAATCCCGTTGAAAATGCGGTCCCCCACATCCCCAACAATTTAGCGGTGTTGATACTCTTGACTTAGGACGTGAATTTCTAGAGAATGAGCTTCGTCCTCTCATGTTGATTCCTCTCGAATTTCTTCCTCTGCTGGCAGTCCCTCGAGATGACCATGACCTGGTGTTTGATGATTCTGAGGCTATAGTGTTTACTGCCATGGGAGCTCTTGTTACTATATTTCTCGAGGTAAACCTATTACCATAAGGTGGCCTTGAGCTACCTCCGTTGAAAAAGTTTCGAGGAGTCTTTCTAGGAAATCCTGATTGTAAAGGTTCTGCTAGCCCTATCTCTTTTTTGATTCCAAGGTGCACTTCTGCATTATTCATACTAGGATATAATACCCTGCATTAGGACAAGGAGGTTGCGAGACCACCCTCCTTGACCTCGGTACCAGTAAGATCCGCCTAGCGGATAAAAAAATAGCAAAACTATACCCGTTTATGAATGTGAAGTTGTAAAAGGAAAATTATGTATTAAATTCGGTTGTCTACTTGAATTTTTTTATATAATTTTATTATGTGTTCAGGAACCATTACAATGGTAAGGACGTATGAGCGACGACGATGTGATCGGGCAGCATCACCACCAATAATGCCGCCATCGTCGCCATCGTCATCTCCATCACCATCGTCACCACCAAGACCATCATCAACATCAATCGCCCCAGCGCTAGAGTTAACTGTGATAATGAATTCTTTGGAAGCCTTATTGGAAACATTAAAAGAATCAACTAAGGCCAAAACCAAAGGGGAATTTCATCATGTAGCCACCAGTTCAGCGGAACCAAATAATTTTGAGCCCAGAAGTTCGAAAGAAGACATTTCTAGGGAGCTTCAGAAAATTAAGCTCCCAGAATTCTCAGGAGGTCGAGCAGGTGAACGCGCTGAAGCATGGTTAGAAGGAATGAACAGATGCTTTAGGTTAAGTGTAAGAACCGAAAAAATAAAGCTGAAATACAGGAACCGTAAAATATTTAGAATACTTACCTGAACTGCTGCCTGCTGCCTGCCCTGGTGATGATGCTGCGGCTACTCTAATCCAATTACCAGAAGACCAATTTCCACCCAGCCAGGCTGAGCAGAGCTTGGCTGCTCAATCCAGTAAGCTTCCCAACAGAAGCTCACTGTCCCCCGTGCCCAGAACCTCAGACGGATTAAAGCTCTTCCAATGGCAGACCTCTCTCACTGTTGAATTCCTCCTCTGGTTTTTAACTCCGTTCTTCTCCCCCCCTCTCGGTTCAGACCTCCAGTTTTTAACCCCGGGCTTGGCGGTGGCCGCCCTCCCCCATGCAACCACCGCCTCCCTCCCTGTTGCCATGCTTCTGTCCACGTCTCTGAGACCAGAAGCTAATCCCTCAGTTCATTATGAATCATTCACTTTATTTACATGGTTTTGCCTTTAAATCGTATTATGTTTAATTTAATTGATTTTGGTATTCAAATTTTAAATTTATAAAGTTTGATTTGTATTTATAATATAAGGTTTGATTTACATATATATTTTGAATATGAAGTTTATTAATATTATTTTAAATATAAAGTTTATAAATTTATATTAATTAATTATTTTTATTATTTCTTAACTTTTATAAATGGGTCGTTACATGCAGGAAGTATAAACATAATAATCAGATCCATAAGTCTAAACAAAAGTAAGAGGCATCATAAGTCAAGAAATACTTATCTTCAATGAGAGGTGATCCTCTGTGTCTTGAACTAGCCATCACCATCCATAGTCTGCATACCAATGTTAACTTTAATCAACCAACCATGCTTACTAGGGATTATCCCATCTAGGGCTTCATCAAATCTTTCACAAGTGCTCGAGCCTCCTCAGATTGACCATGCTATATCTCATGTTTGTTCCATAAACCACAGTTTTCTTTTCAACCCTAACCTCATAGAATCCATCAAACCCTAATAATAAAGTTGCATAGGGTTTTCTTCAAACCCTAGAATTCTTTTAGGTCTCCACCATCCTCTTCTTGCTTCCATCAATGGTGTCATCATTGGGGTGATCTCCATGTATTTTCTTCAACCTGGCTCTGATTCTATGCTAATTTTTCATAGCGATACAATGTTATTTGATCTGATAATTGCATTTCTTCATTAACACATTGAGTTCACCCCATAACATTATAACAATATTCAGATTTACATTATTATTCATCAGCATATGCAACTATGTAGAAAGAACAATATCATCAACATATATGCAGCGGAACATAAAGGAACAATAGAAGAAAATCATGCACACATAGAGACACCAGGATTTGTCAGAGACCAGGGAAAAACCCACTATGGGGAAAACCCTTGGAAATTCTTTTTCTTCTTAGAGCATCATCAAATGATTCAATAATTGAGAGTACAATGATCCATATCTTTATCTATGCAACAAAACAACTACAATATCCATAACATGACCTCAATCATACTTATACTCAAAGATCCTGATTCTGAGCACTGTAATGCACTGTCACTGACTATAGTTAACTGCCGGTTACTGCTGTCACTGTGTTGAACACTGTTGCATACTGATAACTCATCTTTTGGTCTCGGACAGATGTAGAGATATTGTGTGTGAGCGTCTAAGGCGGATCTGGATGCTCTCTGGAGGACTGGATGAGTGCTTTTGGGACAGATTTGGACCGCGGAAGCCCTAGCCTCTCGGACACTCCCTTAGATACCGAGTGCGAGCGTCTTATACTGATCTGGACGCTCTCTAGAGAATTGGATGTGAGCGTCTGGGGACCAAACAGAATTGCAGAAGCCCTAGCCTTTTAGACGCTCCCTTGGACACCCTATGCAAGCGTCCTAGACTTCCCAACACTCTTAGGACCATAGTGAGGCAGTGTCCAGGGACGAAAATCTTAGTTACATGCGAGCATCCATGGCTCAGAAACGCTAGACACATGCAAGCTTCCACCCTGTAGTTTTAGACCCTTTGTGTGAGTTTTCCTCCGTCAAACCTGTGCGAATCAAAAAATAGAAGAGAGAAGAGAGTGCTTGATGATTGTGTCCAAATGAGATTGAGGTCTCTTCTATATATAGGCTTTCATGAGGGTCCACTTGATGTTGAGGTTGACTTGTCCAATTATACATGTGCTTAGGGTCGACCTAAACCAATATACATGAGTAAATAAATAAATTCAAAAACCAACTTCTGCTTGTCCAAATAAGGTGATCTTTTGGTCGATTTTGGTTCTCTCGAAAAGAGGAATCTATTGCAATTATTATCTTCATCATATGAGCTGTCCAAAGTGGAATTTGACCGCAATTGCATAATTTTAAAATCTTGCAGTGAGAAAGAATTACACTGCACCGTAAAGGCCTCATTCATAGTCTGACAATAAGGAAGGCTCATTAACAGTCTGGGGTTCTTGGCTTGGCACCGCATACAACCAGTCAGTCTCCTAGGATCCTAGCTTCATGAAAGGATAGAAAGAGGGATAGTTCAACATCACAAGTAAGAGATTTGAATGCTTATTGTACATTGTAAATACTCTTAGCAATAGTTACTACTAAGCTTTGGATTAATTCAATGGCAAGCAATCCTTTCTCTCCCTTTTTTATTCCTTGCCTAACTGTATTCTTTCTCTCCCTAGCCAGTGGATGGTAAGGGTTTTCGTGTTAAGGAGAGGGGAGTCAATGAAAGCTTTGGTGGTGGAGGACTTGTTACTGTAAAGACTGGTACTGGCCAATAGGAAAAAGGGGTACTGGTACTGGCCTTCACTGCATTAAAGAGCTTTGCTTATGTAAAGTCCTGTAAGGCTAATAAGTAAGGCAATTGGCCAATAAGTTAAGGCTAATAAGACCAACCAAGCAAGGGGATATTTTGTAACACATAATCCTATGCCTGAATTAGTGAGTGTCAAAGTCACTGAATATAAAAAACGATATATATATATATATATGGGATGATATTGTCATAATAAAAGAAATATAAAGGTCCCTTTCGTCGTTCGATCCAGACATCGAGTGGGAATGAATATGGGAGTATATATAATGTTGATTTTGGGTAGCATCAGATGTGCTCTAGCCATGAAATTTGGTGGAGAGGCTAAGGCACATGAGATCTCCAAGACCCAGAAATCATTTGGAGAAATTCCACTCGGATTGTGAGTTATTAAAATAATTAATATTTTTAATGGGGTTCCTAAGTCTAAACTTAGGAAAATAAAAATATTAATGTGTATTAATATAATATGGGTGAGAAAGTTCTAAGTGACGAGGATCAAGCTAGTTCTAATCTTAATCGTTGATTAGGGACTTAAGCTTGGTCGTTGGTTTGTCAACAGGAAAAGTATAAGAGGAGGTTTGAGGGTCAGTTGGAGACACACCAAGTGATCAAAAAATTCGATTTTCTGGGGCGAGGTTTGCTGAGGAAATTGAGTTAGTGATCAAAGTTGTAGTGAGGGGTAGTTCAGCAAAGGATTTTCATTCGAGGCTAAAGAATACATAGTAGAGAGGCAGCGCAGTGCCGGGAGAGACAGCGCAGGCCTTAGAAGGGTTGATGCAGAGGCTGTAAAGCTGATGCAGAGGATGCAGAGGGCTGACGCTGAGGCTGTAAAGCTGACGCAGAGGATGCAGAGGGCTGACACAGTGAGACGCAAAAGTCGCAAAGGTTGACGTTGGGCCTTAGAGGCAGCACTAGGTAGATTCAGTGGGGCAGACTGGGAGAAGATCAATAGATTCTGAGCTGAGAGAGGGTGATGCAGCTCCTGGAGGAGTGACGCAGTTCCAGAGCAGTGCTTGGAGCAGCTTTCGCTGTCTAGCATAGGGAACAGCCGGAGTCGCTGTGGGGTTTGATCATCTGGTTGCTGATTTGCTGGAATATCTATCTTCAAATAGAGGTACTATTGCCAAGGATATTCTCTGTTGGGTGAGCCATTTCTGGCACCCTAGTTGTATTCACGAAATCTGCTTAATAATACAAACCCTCTATATGCTGCATCAGTTTTCCCGAATTGGGTTTTTCCGGGGACGATTGTCCAAAAATAACAGTGTCCCTTATGTTATTGTCTCAATTTATTTCAGTGCATGATCTGTATATTTGTGAAGGTTGCAATAGTGTTTACTTCGATGTTTATGCAATTAAATAACTTGTTAATGTAAAGAACAAGTAGGAGATTGTAAACCAGTAATTGCAGTAGGGGTTCCTGATGTGTTAGATTCAGGAATTTTCACATATAAGAGGCTTCGCCCTTGGCCCATATTTATAAAGGATCAAACATAACCCAATTGTTCCATTGCTATTTTTACCCACTCCTGTAAGCCGTTTCTATGGTGTTGTGTTTTCTTTTTATTCTATCTCTAGTTACCAACATAAAGGATATGAGCTCGTGGTCAAGGCCAAGGAAGTAAGTGAGTAAGTAAAAACAAATCAAGTGCCTTAAAAGAAAGAGATCCATCGTAAATTGCAAGGGTTTCCACTCTCTATATGGTGTTCCTCTAGTGACTTAATTGAAGTCTATATTTCTTCCCCAAAATAGGAGGGGAAATACCATGTGGTTTTAGGTGATAGAACGCTAGTAGTCAAGACATCCATATGGGCATGCGGGCGACGAGTCTTATAAAGGGTATTCTTAATGTGAAATCCACTAGGGCCATGGTATCGTTATATCAGGAGGGAGGCAGGGAATTTTTTGTTTGGTTGGGGCCGAGCCAGCCAGATTCGATTCAGCCTTGCCAGGAAGATTGCCTTTCATCGCTAATTAGTTGAGGAAGGGCTAAATATAGAAGTGAAATAACCCTCCTACTGGGCTACAGAGATAATGCGTTCCATAGATTGAAGATTTCAGAGATTGAGTACATAGCGATTTAGAGAGTGAATTGCGGGAATTACACATCCAACAACCCTTTGTTGGATTGGGAGTGAGAGAAGAGCTCACACACTTAAGGGAATATCCTAAAGCCACTCTCCTACTTTAGTAATGCCAAAAATGCTTGGGGTAACAAACCTAGGATACTCGGTCATAACGACTTCGATAGCACAGGCAACAACACTACTCGACTGACCTTAGCACAGGCGACTTGGATTATGCTTTGAGAAAAAAAACCTCAAGAGGCGGGATAATGAGTTCCAACCAACTTCAACCCTTATGTTAGTGAGATTGGAGATTGTGTGAAATGCTTTAAGGCAAGTGAAAGAATGGCCCTCTAGGGAATAGACTTTGAAAGTAGAGAGGGAGTAGACATCATTTTACTAACTAACCAAAAAAAGGAAGGAGAATACATGAATAGTTTGCTTTTAGACCTGAAAAAGGAAGGGATGACATTTATCATAGTTCAGATGAACTAGATGTGTGGTTATTTGGCTAACTGACTAGCTAACATATTCTCTTTGGCTGCCTAAAGGGTGCGCTTATTTTATGATATGCATGGTGGGTTGCGCTGGCTGTCTCCTTTGTTTTTAGTAGGTGTTTATGATATGCATCCCTATGTTGAATATGCCTAGTCTAGCTTAAGCGTAGTGAGTGGTTTGAAGTCTATGGTTGTGGTTGTCATTGCCAGGTATGTAGTTGTGGGTGGGATAATTAGCTAGTGATGCAGGTGATGCTTTGCAGTGCAATTTGGGATAACCTCCATAAACAAATGGTCCCATTTCAACGTGCAAACCAGCAATCAAACCATATGGATGGAATGGCTAGCGTGATCAGCGAACAAGTACTTATTTTTGGGCCGATCGCTCACTTCTTCTGTCTTATCCTCCTAATCTGACTAGGTGTAGTTTGTTACCAATGGTTGGTTTGGTTTTGACATCAATTCTTGGTTCGTTCCAAAAGTACATTCATGCATCGGGATGAGCCGTGAGAGCGTTATGATTTGTAAAGATTATACCTACGAATTGATTGACTCGTATATAGTAAGCGAATTAGAGAACCGAGGTGTGGAAAGAAAGGTAGGATCCTTTGGGAGAAAAGTGGAATGGGTCGGGGACTATTTTCGGGGAGGGACAGACTATACAAATTTTATTATTACTCACCACCTCTACTATGGACCATTTAACCATTTGCCTCACTATTATTTTCTAAATGATGCATGACATCCATCCTAGCTACTCTACTGGAGCTAGCTAGTAGCTATTGGAAAAAAATAGAAAGTATTATATATATACTATACTGTATTGCACTTGAACAACCCTATAATTGCCTACGAGCAGATACAAGCGAAACCCGGGTTGATGACCCGTGCGATCACACATGAAGCCATTTCGGGTATCTCGAAAGAGTGCTTGACAAATATCTCTTGTGCTTTACTTAAAGGAACATTTTGGTTCTCTCCAATGCGGTGTATATTCATGCCAAAGCCGAAATCTATAGAGAATAAACCCATAACTATTTATTTGCCGATGGATCAGGTTGTTCACCGATCCATCACAAATGTATTGGAAGCAAGATACGAAGACATATTTCTTCCCGTATCATATGGGTTTCACCCCTACGAAAGCCTTTATACGGACCTTATACAGATTGGGAAGGCAGGCAAGGCAGGCAACTCGATTTCACTTTTCCTATAGGAAAATCAACGTTTGGCAATGATAAATAGACATTCCCAAATTACTGTCCTCATGGAAATATTTCTTTTTTTAATCTAATCCATTATTCCTTGACTTATGGATGGAGACCCCAACTTTCCCCTGGAGGAAGATCTATCAAGGGAAAGGCAAGGGCTTGAGGAGTATCTATCAAGCTTAGTTACCTACCCTTATTTATATTTTTCGATTTGTCCTACTGATCACGGGCACCTTTCTTCCTTTAGTACCCATCGTTTTCAATTTATAAGAACTTTCGGAAGATACAACAAAAAAGGGACAGGAAATGAAGAGAAAGACATAAAGGCAAACAACGAAGCCTTGTCCGCATCGGGCAAGGGCCCATTAGAACTTGAGCTTTATAAAGGCAGAACAACAATTGGCGTTCCTCCCCTTCCTAATGTCAGGGGAGCCACATACCTATTCAACAAATCTAAGACAAACATAGAGCCTTTATGCAGGGACACACTTAGAACTTTTGTTACGTCATGGAAATATTTCTTTTTTTACTATAAATCTAAGCTCTTTTCCCTTTGACAACCTTACTCCAGTGGACCTTTGCAACCAAGTGAGAGATTCAAGGAAGGCGTAGCCTTACAACCAGTTCTTTCTCTTGCCTGGTGAGGGACTAAATAGGAAATTCCTTTTTGACATCCCAACCATCTACGATCTTTTATCTCTCTTGCGATGAGACACAATTACCCTCCACCAGACATTTCCATGATTTGTCCTCTCGAGGCTGGGCTCATCTCCTTACCTTATGCCTTAGTTTACTCATGGAAATATATCTTTTGCTCATATAATCTCTTAGTCTTTCCTCACCCTTACTACAAGCTTACCTGCTTACAAACAAGTCAAGCCTTTATGTGTCCTCCGGAGGCCGGGCTCCTCTATCTCCCTTATCGGTGGCATACTAAGATGCTCAAGATTGAATAAGATAGTTTTGTTTCTGTCGGTTTAGAGCCTATTGCTTCTTAATCATGCCACCTAGAAGAAAGCCTTATTTATACCTAGCTACCTCTACTCTTCCAAGGCTAAGCTTGTCTATACTGAACCTCCACCCATCTCAGTTCATTTGTTATGGACCACTATCTTTATACTAAGGATCATCTTAATGAAATCCTACAAGTCTTCCATTCCACCTATGTTCCTCATAAAGATTATCTAACTAGCTCGTGAGAAGAGGAGATTAGTGTAGAACTTACCCAATTGACGTCCATCATGCTCGACCTTAAAACCGTACCTCTGCATGTATTATAGGTAGTTGAGTATGATACCTAACATGTTGATCCCTCCACCTTACTTTAGTACATGTATTCTTATACCCTACTTAGAGAGATGGCTCGTCAAATACTTAACCCTCGCTAGCCTATCCATGCTCTAGTTCACTTGCCACCTTCTTAGGATGTGACCACTTCTATCGAGTCTTCCAGGCAATCTATTACTTATGTAGCCTCCTTACTAGCTTAAATCCTCAAAACCCAATAAGCCTCTACCTCCACACAACCTCCTCCAACTCATGTTACTCTTAGCTCATCACACATAAGTGCTTCTACTGGTCCATTCCATGCTACCATATTTACACCAGGAACTTCCTAGCCCACTTATGGTTGCATTCCTTCTACAGTTAGTTTGATACATCATGCTTAAAACTTGATTATCCCCAAGGAACAGGCCAACCCTTACATGTTAATTGGCCTATCAGAGCCCACCCAATAAGAAGTAAATAAAAATGAACAAAATCGATCTTATCACAATTGCATAATTACATATATAATGTATAATGACTGGAAGAACCGAGAAAGAAAGTGAAGAGCATATATGTTTACGTCAACTTCACCGAAGGGATGTGTAGTGAAGGTAACTGTGAAGATAGGGATGTAAGGAATAATAAAACCCAACAATTAGAAGTTTGGTTCACATCAGGTTCACTAAAGAGATACGTGCATTGTGAAGGAATAAGTGCTACATAAGGGGCATGCTATCTCCTTCACAAGGTACCCTAAATAATGTAACACTTAACCACTCTAGTAAAAAGGCAAGTTGAAAGCCTGTCCAAAACACCTCCTCGGTTTGTGCTATTCGCCAAGGGGACCTTATCTCTATGCCTTTGGATTTTCCCTTCTGATGATTGAAACTAGGGTAGGGAATCCACTAACGTTCCTTAGGTTCTCAGAATGACGTTTGCCCCTTTTACTCCAAGGGCAAGGCCACGCCACCTTTGAAATCTCAAATTTCACTTTGACAAGGGTGCGCTAGCATGCTCGACCATCATGAGAGCAAGGTGAAACTGCCTGCAAGGTTATACCATACCTTCTTACCATTGAAGGCTCATATCCTTTAGGGTGCTCTGCGTGCTACTGACTAATAGATAGACCAATCATTATTATTTCCATTGGTATCAATCTTTTCTTAACCCTATATTCAAGGAAGTAAGTAGCTATAAGATAAGGTAGGAGATATCTCAACCTTACTATGCCCTTCCCTATTTCTATTAGTAGGGTTAGTTGATATGGAGATAGGGTTTGACCTTACAATGACCTTCCCTTATCTTAGATGGAGATAGGGTCATACATACGAATATATAAACCGATGCTAAGGAAGAACTACGCATTCAGGCAAAGAATCAATTGTGGGCGTTGATTGGATCAAGTATCGAGGAGCTTCCTTTCTTATGAAAGAAAGTATTGATGCCTCTTCGAAAGCTCCCCTCCTAGCTAGTGCCTCCCGGTATCCCTTCCCTATAGAAGTTCCCAATCTTGATTCTATGAGGTATATACTCCAACCTAACCAAAGACAACACATTCTTATCACATAGGTAAGGGAAGCAAGACTTTTATCCTATGCTATGTTCAAAGACTTATTCCAGAGCATGTGATATCTGTCAACGGGTCGAAAAACCCTCAAGTAGATGAGCTACTGTTGCAACTTGTCCGCATGCATTTTCTAAAAGGGCAGTTTGTTTCATTGGACCTATACACCCTTCGACATGACACTCCAAAGCTCGGAGTATCATTACCGCATCAGACTATCTAACCCATTGGGTTGAAGTTGCGGCAGTCAATCACTGTTCAACTAATACCACTGCCAGGTTCATATTTGAAGACATCATCACTCGGTTTGGATGTCCTAGAAGACTAACCAGTGATCAGGGTACTCATTTTGTAAGTGAAACAATTGAGACATTGACCAAGGATGCGCTTGAAGGCTCGACCAACGGGAGAGGATGCCCCCAGCAGGGCTTGACTGTTAAGGAGAGGATGCTACAACATGACTCAACCAACGAGAGAGGATGCTACAACATGACTCGATTGAAAGGAGAAGACGCTACAACATGGCTCGACCACCGGGAGAGGATGCTACAACATGACTCGATTGAAAGGAGAAGACGCTACAACATGGCTCGACCACCGGGAGAGGATGCTACAACATGACTTGACTTAAAGGAGAGGATGCGCGTGCAGGGCTCGACCAATAGGAGAGGATGCCCTCGACAGGGCTGAAAGGAGAGGATGCGCATGCAGGGCTCGACCAATAGGAGAGGATGCCCTCGACAGGGCTCGACTATAAGGGAGAGGAATGAAAATTAGTCGACTAACAGGAGAGGAATTTATTGCTCTCTTGATGCTAGGAAAGCGAGGATGTGCAAGTAGGCTCTCAATCTAAGGAGAGGATGCGCAAGCAGGGCTCGACCAATCAGAGAGGAATATTCCATCTACTAAAAGGAGGGAGGAGATCAAGGGGATTACCCACCCTTCCATATATTAGGTCGATCAATGTGGAAAGAAATCACCCTACAACATGAAAGCAAAATAGAGGTTTTATTCTCCCAATATTGCCTTATATCTATAGATCTATATGCTCCTCAGATTAAGGCTTGAGCTAAGTAGGTTGATCAATCAATCTCTAACTAAATACTGTGGTTTTGTTTTGTATCATCTCAAGAGATCAATCATCACACTTGGTAGTTATCTCTTCTAATATTGAAGATCATCTTCTCTAGACTTGAGCACTGATTCGAGTGAGCACTCATGATCATCAAACCTGATGGAAGGTCTGATCGACCCATCGATCGAGCTCATGAGGTAACTTTCTGCTTGCTCTAACATGATCAAACAAATTTAGGAAGAAATTCTGCTATGATTAAACTTCCCTTTTGATTGCACAATCTTAGATCTAAGTTGATATAAGGTTGAGCTTCGATCGTAGCACCTGCTCTATAATAGTTAGAGGAATGAGTTGTACCAATGAGCAAACACAGTGAATGTGAGTCAAAGTTTTCACTGTGTTGAACAAACAATTTCCAGTTGAGATTAGCGTGTTCATAGCTTTGGTCTTGACTCCTTCCTTGAGCTATTTGACTTGAACCTGGTCTAGATATCTTGAAGGTAAGGGTGCCTTTGCAGTCTTGAACGATTATGAAATATTTGGTATAGGATCAGTGTTAATTTTAGGTATGTTCTATGCTTAGAGCAATTTAATTCAATTTTCATAGTTAGCTCAATATCTTTTCTAGATTAGCAATCACATCAGCATTTAAAGTAAATTGTAGAAAGAACATAAACATAGATCACAGAAGACAAGCCAAGCCAAGAGGACACAAGATGTGGGGCTATACAGGGACAATCCCCAATGTGGGAAAACCCTTGATCAATTCTTCTTATATGGTCTTCAATAGTTCAGCAGAGAGAGAAAGAGATAGTACATTTACAACAGAAGTCAACACTTTGACTTATCTAAATAAGAGCATAGATCATCTCTAAGAAGATGATACATGAGATAGCTGAACTTAGTTGAAGACATGCTGCTTCAACTGATTCTCCAAGGTGACTCCTTCACCTATCATTGTGCTGCACCTCGTCATCATGCTACACCTCACTGTGCTGCACCATGTTGCACCCATCATCACTATGCTGCATCTCATCATGCTTCATCAATCATTACTGTACCCATCACTGTATTGCATCATGTACCATCATGTGCCATTGCTGCACCATGTTTGCCATATTGTCCCATGTGCTTGCTGCACCATGCTTGCCACCATGTGCTTACTGCACCTAGCTTACCATACTGTTGTTTCATTGTAAGCATGCCTTTGCTACTGTCCCATTGTTACATTGCTGTCCCATGCCATCATTGTAACATTGCTGCTATCATGTTGTCATTGTAACATGTTGCCCATGCATCTTGCTTACCGTATTGTTGTCCCAATTGGCTATTGTTGCTGTCCCATCACAACTGCTATCCAATTGTGCCATGACACAACTGCTGTCCCAATTGTATTGCTGTTGTCCCATCAATTGTGCCATGCCATAACTGTTGTCCCAATTGTATGCTTTCACTGTTGTTTATACTGTGACTGGTTAGGGCATCTGGTCATGCTGCAACAACCCTTAACCATCCACCAAAATGGCTCTTAATCTTTGCGGCCCTACTAAGGAAGAGTCCTCCACATACGTGTTGCTGTTCTGGGCACAAATCTGACCCAAAACCTCTCCACGTTGTCCCTGTTTTGAAGTGGTCCCATGCTGTCACCTACAGCCCACTCAAAACAGACTTCCCTTACCTTTTCACTGCCCCAAACAGTCTTGCGTTCACCCTTCTTCAACTCGGCCTCCAAGCTCAGATCCTCGGTCCTCTAACAGCAACTCGGTTAGCCCTGAAACATACCTTAACTCCTTCACTGTCCTAGCCTTCTTGTTGCGACTTCCATTTAGCCGAGTTCCTTGGTCTCCTTTGATGAGATCTTGTGAAGGGCTTGCTAGGACTGCGGTTAGGGCTTACTAAGGACAACGTTTAGGGCTTCCTTAGGATTGTGTTAGCGCTGCTTTAGGACTGCGTTAGGGCTGCGGCTAGGGCTTCCTAAGGACAATGTTTTGGGATTCCTTAGGACTGTGTTAGGGTTGCTTAAGGCCTCCTCCATGGTTGCGTTAAACTTCTTCCATGAGCTCCTTTAATTCAATGTAGATCCCTTCCACAGCTTTGCTGGCATGTCTTCTTTGCTGCGGCTAGGGCAGACTCCTTTCCTCCAACGTCTAGGGGCTACTTCCTCCTAGATTTCTCTCGCACTAAAACCCAAAGTGAGTGGAGAGAAATCAAGAGAGAAGTGTGTGTGAAATGACTCTCAAGTCATCTCCTTTTATACTAAAATGTTGAGCACATGTGGGTGTTATTTAGTCGTTGGCCAACCTTGACGAATTGTCTTATAACACAAATAAATTCATAACTCCATGAATACTTATCGGAATCGGATGATCTTTAGATCAATCCTACACCTCTCGATGAGAGGGATCCAAGAAAAATATCAGTTGCCATAAATAAGATGACCCACATGGAGTTTGGCCCTAGTTGCCAATTTTAACACTCCCTCTCAACTAGGGAGAACTCCATCTGCCAGACTGTACTATGTTTTCCATCAGTGCCCTGCACTGCTCTGCTCTGCTCTACTGAACCATGAAGAAGAAGAATTGATCGAGAATGTCTCATACCATTCTCTACTGACCCGAAGTCAGTTCCATATGAAGAGAGTGTGTCATACCACTCTTACTGATCCCAGATCAGTTTCAAAAGAGAGTGAGTTATGTCACTCTTACTGATCCAAAGTCAGTTTCATTGATCCCAGATTAATATCACAAGAGAGTGTCTCAAACCACTCACACTGATCCAAGATCAGTTTCAATGATCCCAGATCAATAGAGGTCATCCTAGCATAGGGAGTACGGTAGATACAACGATGCGTCCATCGATAATACTACTATGGTCCCTAACCCCATTTCCCTGCTCATTGGCCAGATGAGAGGTACTTCCCATGAGTCCCAAGTTGCATGGGTAGCATGCCTCGACAGGAGAACCACTCATCTTGTCCATAAGACGCCACAGGGAATCATAGGGTAAGGCTAAACTAGTCACCCTGTACATAGCGCACCATTAGGGGAGGGTGAGTCACCCTATGGTCATTTGTTGCTCCAAGAAGTACCCCAAGCCCCCTGGAGCTCCTAGAGCTCAATGCATCGATCATGCAGGACCCATAAGAGGGTCTCTCAATGACTCCAAGTCGTTCGGGGAAGTCACAAATTTAACCTTTCCTCGGAGCTTTGACAAAATGTCTGCGACCTGTACATCAGTTTCAATGCGACGGAGCCTCCTTGCTCATCCACGCACCATATCCCAGATAAGGTAGTATCTCATGTCTATATGCTGGAGCTATCATAGAATACGAGATTCCTGAACAATCAAAGCCCCCTCTGGTTGACACAGAAGATCACAGTGGTATCCATCATGTGTACAAACAACTTAGTGAAAAGCTTCTGCAACCAGGGAGCTTCACATGAGGTCATACTCGTAGCTATGTATTCGGTCTTAGCGGTGCTTATAACAACCGACTTCTGCTTCCTACTCATCTAGGATATCGAAGTAGAACCCAAAAAGAATCAACACTCAGAAGTGCTCTTGCGATCCTCCACACTGCCTGCCCAGTCAACATTCGAATAATCATGCAGCTTCATATTTCTGGCAGTGTATCTCAATCTATGAGAGATTGTGCCCCGAAGATATCTCAGAAGATCCTTGGCACCAATCTAGTGAGGCTCAACCATATATGAGCTCACCATGCTAACTGCAAAACATATATCCGAACAGGTGTTCACCAAGAACATCAATGCTAGTATGAGTTTGTGAAACTCAGAGGCATTTCCCAAATCAGGTCCGGTATCCATACCACATAACTTCTTGAAAATTAAGCTCCATCGAGGTAGTCACGGGCTTGCAGCTCACCATTCCAAATCCGGAATCCAACTCCCTCTTACTTTTGCAAATGGGAGGGTCTACACCTATCAGAAAGAGGTTGTCCTTAGAGGGTGCCGGTATGAGAGGTCTATCATCCATAACCTTCAAGCAATGGTTTGGATCGAATTCACTCCTACTGAATCTCAGCTTCATCAGAAAGATATGAATCCTCTCATATTAAACCCAGGGTATTTTGCTTCAAGCCATAGAGGGCTTTCTTCCACCTGCATACATGAGATTCTTGATCATGAATCTCAAACCCCTCAGGTTGTTTCAAACCTGTGGACCCGCTACATGAGGGGAATGGTCCCCTTGTAAGATTTTCCTTCGGTACATCTCAGACATGTACCTTCATGCTCCTTTTGAATTCAGGCATCCCTATCACAATTTAACTCACATCGGGTAGGGTCCTATATTAAGTAGACCTCTAGTGCTATAGGTAAGATATGTCAATTGACATGATCCCTAATGGACCATCCTGCAACTTGATACAAATTTCCAACCCTGAACCCATGAGTAAAAGCATCTTTGAAAATTCTATTTTCAAACACGTACCCTTCCATCAATGAATGCCACCCGGAAACCTTTGATTTCCATTGCCGGAATGGAGACCAGGTTCTTCTTGCGATCAGGTACATAAAAGAGATTCTTGTAGATGAATCGAGTTACCCTCATTCAATTGAGGGTTAACATTCCCTACACCCTTTCCGGGATAGGTAGCATTGACTCCAAGTATAATCCCACGATTGTTTCCATCTCTACCAAATTAGAGAGAGCACCGTTCTATCTGATGAAGTGCCTTGAAGCACTGCAATCAATAAGCCAGATTCCCAAAGAGTCTGAAAGAGAGGGCCAATATAAGATAACACTTCTTTTTCTTATCAGAATCAATATTTGATTCTTCATACCTGGGGTTCGTTGCTTTCTTTGAAGAGTCGGCTATTTCCTTGATGACCTGCATTACCTGTCATTCCTTCGATCATTGAAGATGTCCCTGGAATGATTGTCATCTTCATCAAGTGATGTGTCCCTGCTATTTGGACACTCCTTCGCATAATGGCCGGACTTATTATAACCAAGGCATCTGCCTTTCCTTCCACCCTTAGATCCGGACTTCCCATTGAAGTGATCTTTAGGTAGGCCATTTGATCCAAAATGGATCTAGAATAGACTTCTAAGTCTAAAGTGTTCCTCACAGAGGAAAATGAAAGTCTAGGGCTACTCCTAGAAATAGTCCCATTGTGTAGATCTTTTCACTCTGAATCTACTGCAATTTGAATGGGCTAAATTGGATTTCGGATGAAGAAGTTATCGCAGAAAGAAGATTGCCATTGTCCTTTGAAAAGGAGGCAAATTCTTATAAAAGTGGGCTTAAGGCCTTATATGGGAAAATCACATCAGAAGGGTTAATATTAGCCTTATGTGCTAAAAACCTTTGTTAAGCACTAAACCTTTATAAAGTGCGTTTTGCATTGAAATTTGGATAAAGCACGTGGGCAGTAGCGACCAGACGGACCCGAAGAATTTATAGAAAATAGGCTAAAACGTCTGAGTTCCGAAAGGAAGGCAGTAAGTGGTATTTTGGGCGGGCTTCAAGCAGTAAGCGGTATTGGACGGGCTCCGCCCGATTCCATACATTGACTAACGCGTGGCACAGCGGAGGAGAGAGGAAACCGCTTTTTTGGGCGGTTAATCCCTGTGTAAGTTATGCGCCCTAAATGGACTGTCAGCCGCTAGATTAAAGGTCACGGATCAACAGTCAGGATCTGATCGGCGATCGGCATGACCAAAGGAAGGAACCCTTGGGCCCTTACCAATGCGATATGCCGATAGCGGTATGCGATATCGACCCTCTGATTGAGGAGTCAGATCAACGGTCCAGATTCAATTGGCAATCGGGAGATCGACGAATCCCCGATACCAAAGGGTGGTTGCCAATGCAATATGCCGATAGCGATATGTGATATCGACCATCCGATCGAGGAGCAAGATCAACGGTTCGGATTTGATCGGCGATCGGCGACCGGTGATCCCCGACACAAAGGCCAATGCACCATGCGATTTGCGATAGCAATATGCCGGTAAAAGGCGGACCTGATAAGAATTATGGACGCGATTTCATAAGTTTTGAAATCTGGATTTTCAGATTTTCTGTGTATTATCCAAATATTGGGTTTTTTGGCCATTACGCCATGCAATAGCGATTTACGATAGAATGGCGGACCCGATGGGTTTATAGATGCGATTCTATATTATTTGAAGTCCGAGCTAAAGGCCCATGATGTGTTTTGCGGGCGTTTTCCTGTGTATTTCCGTTATTTGGCTGTCACGGCCAGAGGAAGGCAAAACGATCGGGTTTCCCCACGCCGACGATTCCTTTCCATTGTAAACGGATTCTTGTGGTGAACAGTCGGGTTTTCCATGATGGAGGACTGTAACCAACGTGTTACAAAGGCACAGAGCGCACAATTGCAAAAGGGGGCTGAGAGAGTTGGAGGACTGAAAAAGGTCGTTGGAAGGTTGCTGAGAGTCGCTTGGAGGTCAAGCGAACTATAGAGGCACATAGAGGTCGAGAGAAGCTCAAAGAGAGCCAGAGCCAGGGCCGAGAGCCGAGAGCTGAAGTGAGAGCTGAGAGCCAGAGCCAGAGCAATAGCCAGAGCTAGAGCCAGAGCAAGAGAGCCAGAGCCAGAGCCAGAGCCAAGAGCCAGAGCCAGAGCCAAGAGCCTAGTCGAGTTGACTAGAGCTCAAGGAGATGTAGCCCAAGAGTTTTGGGTGAACTCCATATTATATTGGTGTCTTATGTGTTTGCTCATTTGCTGTTCTATTTACTATTATATGTATTTTATATCAGCATAAGCAAGTGAACTTAAAGCACATTAACAGTTAAAAAAAAACACTAGCATACAGCTAATTTCAAGCACTTTTTAATTTGCAATTTCTTAATCATAAGATCTGGGAAATATTTAAGCTTTGGAAGTGGGAGAGGTTCTTGTAAGCTGACAAGAAGCCTTTAGTGCCCCATTTTCATATCACCATTAGAAGCTTCTACTGCGCCATTCTGATAATGCTCTCTGCTTCGACTTCACCCTTGGTGAATTTGAAGAGGCATGAGGAACCCATTGAGCCTTTTGTCCTTTCCCAACTGTCTTCGGTGATTGCTCTTTCACTCTTGCTTGGTATTTGTCTTCACCTCACCTCTGATACCATGTTAATTTTAGGTATGTTCTATGCTTAGAGCAATTTATTTCAATTTTCATAGTTAGCTCAATATCTTTTCCAGATTAGCAATCACATCAACATTTAAAGTAAATTACAGATAGAACATAAACATAGATCACAGAAGACAAGCGAAGACAAGAGGACACAAGATGTGGCGCTAGCCAGGGACAAACCCCAATGTGGGGAAACCCTTGATCAATTCTTCTTATATGTTATTTAATAGTTCAGTAGAGAGAGAGAGATAGTACATTTACAACAGAAGTCAACACTTTGACTTATCTAGATAAGAGCATAGATCATCTCTAAGAAGATGATACATGAGATCAGTTGAAGACATGTTGTTTCAACTGATTCTCCAAGGTGACTCCTTCACCTATCATTGTGCTGCACCTCGTCATCATGCTACACCTCACTGTGCTGCACCATGCTGCACCCATCATCACTATGCTGCATCTCATCATGCTTCATCAATCATTACTGTACCCATCATTGTACTGCATCATGTACCATCATGTGCCATTGCTGCACCATGTTTGCCATGATGTCCCATGTGCTTGCTGCACCATGCTTGCCACCATGTGCTTACTGCACCTGGCTTACCCAATGTTTTAAAAATCGGTCGGTCTGAACTGGTAACCGGTCAAGTCTGCCGGTTAGCAAGCCCACCTGGTCAAACCGGCGTAAAAGCCTGGTTTACCTCCTCATGTCGCCTTTTTTTTGCCCTAACCGGTCCTAACCAACCGGTTTAGGACAAAACTGGTTGGTTTGTGGTCAAATCGGCCAGTTTTGTCCTAAACCGGCCAGTTTATTGCCAGGGCAACTATAACCCCCACAAAATGCATTTTTGTGAGTTTTGAAGCTGGTTTGAGGGAAATTTGGGGTTGTTTTCCTCCAAAAATAGTCCCTCCAAGAAAAACATGCCTACCCTCTCATTTTCTTTACACATCTCAACCCTAACAATGTTGGCAATTAATGGTAATGTTAAATTCTTAAAGTAAAAGTGACATTTCCTTTAATTTTCATTTTCATCCTTTTACTTAAATTTTTAACATTACAATGAAATGACTCAGGATGTTTGAGAGTGGTTTCGACCTCGTTGGATTTCATATGCAGAAACTAAAATTTTAGATTTCACTCAAAATTCAGGAGACTTGATGGTTTTCAGGATTTCATGGTTTGGGGGTTTGCAATGTTTCCATTTGATTCTATCATGTGTGAGGGTATGAGATTGGCATTTGATCAACAGCATGAAGACCTTTAAGAACCTTGATCGTGGTGGCATTGATTGTTGAACTTTGTTGATGTTGGTGGTACTGATTGTTGAACTCCTCTACCATGGCCTTAACAAGAATGCACCCTTCACTCAAAGGAAAACAACTGGTTAGGCATGCTAATCTTTTTCTGCCACATTATAAGGTTGAGGAGATGAACCCTTCACTCAAACCAAAATCATTGGTTAGGCATGTTAAACCTTTTCAATTTCTATCATGTTATAAGGTTGAGCAATCCAAGTCTAAAGACTTTGAGCTAGATGATGTTCATGTATCTCTTGTTGATGATGTTTATGTATTTCTTGTAGCGTTGAATCAATGATGAGTTTCATGAGTGACCATGTTGATCAGTGATTTGTAGTTTTGATGTCTATTTTTCCTACTACTAAAGCTGTAGAGGAGTTTTAGGAGTCCTAAAACTCGGAGGCATATTATTTATGTAGCTCATGTTGATGATCTCTTGTCTAATAGTGGTGATGAGCTTGATCATGATGAGGAGTGATCATGTTGTTGATCACAGATATGTAGACTTGTAGTAGTTCAGTGACCCCATAGCATAGAGAATTGTTTTCAGACTCTAGAGGCCATTTAGAGCCTCATTGATTATGTATTTTGTTGCGGATATGTATTGCACTCGATGCCATTTTGATATATTCACCTTTACATGATATATAGATGAGAAAACCTTGCATATTTTGTTTCTATTGGCTTGGAATCATGGTTTTAAATCTTAAAAATAGTTTTTTTCATAAAAAATTAATTATTTAATGTATTTTTTTTAAACCGGTTTGTTTAGACCTGACTAGTCCTGGTTCGAAACCTGGTTCATTAGGTGGACCGGTCCGGTCATCAGTTCCAGTTTTTAAAATATTGGGCTTACCATACTGTTGTTTCATTGTAAGCATGCCTTTGCTGTTGTCCCATTGTTACATTGTTGTCCCATGTCATCATTGTAACATTATTGCTATCATGCTGTCATTGTAACATGCTGCCCATGCATCTTGCTTACCATACTGTTGTCCCAATTGGCTATTGTTGCTGTCCCATCACAGCTTCTATCCAATTGTGCCATGACACAGCTGCTATCCCAATTTTATTGCTGCTGCCCGATCAATTGTGCCATGCTACAACTGCTGTCCGAATTGTATGCTTTCACTGTTGTTTATACTGTGACTGGTTAGGGCATTTGGTCATGCTGCAACAACCCTTAACCATCCACCAAAACGGCTCTTAATCTCTGCGGCCCTACTAAGGAAGAGTCCTCCACATACGTGCCGTTGTTCTGGGCACAAATCTGACCCAAAACCTCTCCACGCTATCGCTATTTTGAAGTGGTCCCACGCTGTCACCTACAACCCACGCAAAACAGACTTCCCTTACTTTTTTGCTGCCCCAAACAGTCCTGAGTTCATCCTTCTTCAACTCGGCCTCCAAGCTTAGCTCCTCGGTCCTCTAACAGTAGCTCGGTTAGCCCTGAAACAGACCTTAACTCCCTCATTGTCCTAGCCTTCTTGCTGCGGCTTCCATTTAGCCGAGTTCCTTGGGCTCCTTTGATGAGCTCTTGTGAAGGGCTTGCTAGGACTGCAGCTAGGGCTTACTAAGGACAACGTTTAGGGCTTCCTTAGGACTGTGTTAGGGCTGCTTTAGGACTGCGTTAGGGTTGCTTTAGGACTACGACTAGGGCTTCCTAAGGACAATGTTTAGGGCTTCCTTAGGACTGTGTTAGGGCTGCTTAAGGCCTCCTCCATAGCTGCATTAAACTTTTCCATGAGCTCCTTTAAGTCAACGTAGATCCCTTCCATAGCTTCGCTGGCCTGTCTTCTTTGTTACGGCTAGGGCAGCCTCCTTTCCTCCAACGTCTAGGGGCTACTTCCTTCTAGATTTATCTCACACTAAAACCCAAAGAGAGTGGAGAGAAATCAAGAGAGAAGTGTGTGTTAAATGACTCTCAAGTCATCTCCTTTTATACTAAAATGTTGAGCACATGTGGGTGTTATTTAGTTGCTGGCCAACCTTGATAAATTGTCTTATAACACAAATAAATTCATAGCTCCATGAATACTTATCGGAATTAGATGATCTTTAGATGAATCCCACACCTCTCTATGAGAGGGATCTAAGAAAAATATCAGCTGCCATAAATAAGATGACCCACATGGAGTTTGGCCCTAGTTGCTAATTTTAACAATTAGGCTTAACCAACTATGCTCCTCTTGGTCCCTTAACAATCGCCTGAAACAACAACCCAGATTTCTACATTTACTCTTCTAGATACAGAGGGGTTAACAACAACACACCAATGGAACAGAGACAAAGAGAGAGACATGAAATGATTCTGATCAACCCCATGAGGTGAGAGCAATGCAAGACCAAGTCGTAATATCCCTTTCGAAATATTTTGTAGATTTGCAGAAAACTAATTCAACAAAAATTTCTCCATAAGATTACCATTCAATTTACAGAAGATTGCCATGTAAAATAGAACAAGGGAATGCATGCAATTTAATCACACAATGAGCAGAAATAATCTCAGCGTTTATTATAATATATAAACTGGGGTTTTACATGTTGATGTAACAAAATCGCTGATATAGCTGAGATAGAACTAGCCTCAAGGATTTGCTCCAGTGCTGCACGGGCCCTCCACCAAAACGGAACTGAACTGCCACTACTAAGATCTCTTGTGAATTCTGGATGAATTCACCAAGGGGAGATGGGTACTCACCCAATCTCACTAAATCACCCGAGGGTTTTCGTTCTGGGGCTACCAAGGAAGTAGAGAACCGGGTTCCCAACCTCTCATACAAGAAGCAATATCAAATCCAAGATGTCCTTCCAATGGCCTCCTCCTCCTTTTTATAAATTTGACGGACCCCTCTAGAACCTCCTGTTTTATTATTATTTTAATCATTGAGCTCATTTCCCTCTTTTGTTTCAATTAAAATATTCTTTTTAATGTGGAAAAGGGTAAATCGGCCATCACGCCTCCTCAAGCCACTGAAAATCCCTGCTAACCATCCCATCCTGTAGATCTTCTTGTTTCGGTTCTAACGAGCTATTACAGTAAGGTGTTCCATCACGTATTCCTCTCAGAAGGCCACCTTAAGCGTAATTAAATGAGTTATGCAAATAATAACCCCATTTTGCAGGAATTGGCAGAATGCAATGGAACGAGGAGCGAGTTGTGGGGAATCAATCCTGATGATGGAAGATGGCAAGTGAACTCCTCCAAACCCCATAAAACATCTCCAAAAGCCCTTAGGCCCGCTGATGAAGTAGACCTGGACCTGTGACTTGTTTGCCTCCAACCCTGGAAGGCCATCATAACCATGCCATAAAGAACCCCAGAAAAAGGAACATCACAAATCCTCCCGCCCCAAGATTGCTTGCCCTCATGCAATCTAAACCTGTGGCCCAGGCGGGTGGCCCAATGCAACTGAGACCCAATTCCCGGATCCCATACAAACCACTGGGTGACGCTATGCCTCTATGTCAACCCACCATGAACGAGTCGCTCAATGCTTGGATCCCAGTCCAACCTCTGACTGACATCAACAAATCCTCCTGAATGCCAATGCCACCAAGAACAAGTATCAATGCTCCATGGCTCCTACGGTGCTATAGCTATGACTGTGAATGTTTCTCCACCAACCGCGTAGCAACTCATCACCTCTCTCCAGTCCAACCCCTGACTCAATCCAATGCTAATCCCACTCTCCTGCTATCGGGATGGAATGTTGAAGAGTTGTTGACCTATATCCCACTGCCAACTGGGGCATGCAGTATCTGACATGTCTAGGGGTCCCCGCTCTACTATGCCCCTGACTAAGAATATCACACCATCAATAGGATACCAACTCATGATCTCTCGCCAATCTAATGTATGGACACCTATGCAAGGAATATGTCTACTAGGTTGATACTGGTCCATGCTCAACTCTTGATGCTCTACTCGGTCAACCAACAAAATCTGTCCAAGAAATCCTGCCCCTCTCCCTATAATGGGCAAAAGTGGGGAAGCTATGCTGCAAGCCCTATCTATGTACTCCTGGAGAGGGCTGCTGTCTGAAAATGTTGCAGCTATGCTGGTTGCCACTACATTTGTTTGCACCTCATCAATGGGTAGACCCAAGGATGGATGCACTACCATCTCTCTCCTCTGATAGGAAACTCCACGCTCCTCCAGTCTACCATCCTCCTACAAAACTATCCTGTCAGACCCTCACACCTCCTGAGGACATGCATCTACGTACACTGTCACCCTGCTAGCCATTTGTACATCTACCTGCTCCTCATTAATGGTTGGCCCCATGGATGGCTGCTCATCCTCCTCCATCATGGGATCAATATGAATCTCCAACTGGATCTCCCCAAAAAGCTCATCATGCATATTGTGCATATCGTCCCTCTCAGTTGACTGTTGCTCCTTTATGTTCTCTCCACGCCGAATCATTAGTCGCTCACCTGACAAGTCTGCTTCCCTGACAATATGCTGCTCATCGTACTCCATCTCACATGAATGCATACCTGGGCCGCTATCAACATGCCCATATGACTGCTCATGCTCCTCAGGGGTATCTTCATATGAACTCATGGACTCAACCATAGAAGCAGAACCCTCACCCTGAAAGTCAAAAGGGGTCTACCCCTGTCATCTCCTCTGCATTAATCAAGCATGAGTGGTAAGGTTCCCAAGGTTTCTTGTAGATGAAGCAAAGACACCTCCTCCTCAGCTCATTCCTGCTACATGTTTGGTCACCATAAATCCACTGTAGCTCCTCTTGGGTCAATCGTTTCCTGAACAACTCAATGTTCTGCTCAACTAACCTTTCGACTAGTTCATAAGCAACAGGTGAAACCAACTGTTCCTCCCTTTAGATGACCACCAACTTAGACTGCAACCTCCTACAAATGACATCATGGCTCCCATACATGAGGACAAAATGGACTACATGTGTGTTATGACTGTGTCAGGATGATGTCTCCTAATGTTGAAGAAGCATTGGAACATCTTTAGGACCAAGTTGTCACACCCTAGCTCAAACAACAGGTCATAAGATCTAACCAAGGCCATGACTTCTAGAATCTCTAGCCTCTTCCCAAAGGTAGGGCCCTCACTGTTATCCAAATCCTGAAAGGTCTCCACTATCAGTCTGAAGACTCTCCTCATAAGGCCATCATTGTAAGGAGGTATAGGTGCAGTCAACATCATGATACTACTAAGACAAGAAGCAACTGGAAGTTTGACCCCTACACAAGGATGCTCCAAAAATTTGTGTTGTATGAGAGCAAGCATGGCTGGTTTTAGAGCCCAAACCAAGCTCTTCCCATCTGACTGATGCACCTTGGAGAGGAGTGAAGCAAGTTCTTCTAGTTTGAGAAGGGCTTTTGTTGTAACCCCCATGCATCTCAAATCTGTTCCAAGTGCATAAATTTTGTATCCCAACTCATGTTTTTTTTGTGGCTCTCTTATTGTATCAAATTAAGTATCCCTTTGGAGAATGATCGGTTGATTGTTGCTACTAGCTTATGAAGGGATTTTGTGAAATTTTCATCCATGTTTTCTTTCAATGACAACAATTACATATATAGGACTAGGATTGACAACATAACAAAGTATATAATAAATGACCAACTGACTCAATATAATCCCCTCACCTTTTATGAGTAGCATACATGGTATGACAACCCAACACTCAACTTGACACCAATTCCGTTCATTAAATCCCTTCAGCAATACAAACGAAACTAGGACACATAGCCATACAATGGACAATAACTACTCAGACCTCCAAGAGTCACACTCAAACATGCAAAATGCTACTTTAATATCAATTGTAGCAAAATATAAAGCTACAATAGTATGCAAGACACTACCCTATCATTCAGTCATATACAACTTGATCCAATGGCTTCTAAGATTCTGGCCATACACCTATCAACCAACATGTAAATACCCAACAACTCTGCCACTCATGGCAATTGTAGAAATATAAGATTACAAGGCATTTTAAAGTAACTCTGATATAAGGTACCATGCATACTTGTTAAATTGGCAACTAGGGCCAAACTTCATGTGGGTCATCTTATTCATGGCTAATAATATTTTATTAGATTCCTCTCGTTGAGAGGTGTAGGATTGATCTAAAGATCATCCGATTCCGATAAGTATTCATGGAGATATGAATTTACTTTGATTATGGAATTATTATTAAGACGACCTACACTCATGTAGGCTCAGAAGCCCAACAGTGGCATCTATTCAAACATCAACGTTGTGTATAAATACAGGAGGACTTTTCCTCATTTTCACTCACTCATCTCATCACATCTCTCTCTCTCTCTACTGCGCAAAAAAGAGTCTCTTCTCTACTGCGCAGAAAAGGGTCTCTCTCTCACACGTGAAGCCGGAAGTTGCTTAAACTGAAACTGCAACTGCAGATCCAAACTTTGACCAGCATGGACCATAAAACCTCCTCTTCTGATTTGCATTGTAGGTTCATCTGAACCTCCTCTGAAGGCTGCAACTTTTGGTGGTGGAATCAAGTCGATCCGATGGATGGCTTGTGAGATATCCACTGACATAGATTGAAGGCAGCTGCTGAAATTGAAGCTGCAACTGCAGAAGTGAAGTTTGACCTACGTGGACCAAAATATCTCCTCATCTGATCTGCGATGTAGGTTCATCTGAACCTCCTCTGAAGGCTGCAACTTTTGGTGGTGGAATCAAGTCGATCCGACGGACGGTTTGCGAGATATTGACTGCCCTAGTTTGAAGGAAGCTGCTGAAACTGACGCTGCAACTGCAGAAGTGAAGTTTGACCTGCGTGGAACAGAAGATCTCTTCATATGAACTGCGTTGTAGGTTCATCTAAACCTCCTCTGAACGCTGCAACTTTTGGTGGTGGAATCAAGCCGATCCGACGGTCGGTTTGTGAGATATCGATTGTCCTAGTTTTGATGATGAAGTCGCTAATGCTGATGCTGCTGATCTAGGGTTTGCTACTGCTGATATAAATTAGATTTATTGTACTATTTCTCTTTGTTGAATTATTGAAGATAAAAGAAGATTTGATCAAAGGGTTTCCCCACACATTGTGGGGTTTGTCCCTGGCTAGCCGCCACATGTTGTGTCTCTTGTCTTGGCTTGTTTTCTGTCGATCATTTAATGTTCTATCTGCACTTTACTTCTGTACATGTGATTGCTAATCTGTGGAATATAATAAGAAAAAGAAGTAAATTGTTATAAGCATAGAACATACCATAACTTAACATGGTATCAGAGCTGAGGTGAAGACAAAGCCTGGGCAAGAGCAAGAGCAATCACCGAAGAGAAGATTGGTAAGGCTATCCTAGAAGAACAAGGAGTGTTGGACCATGTGAGAGGCAATATTTTTGAGCCTCCATCAAATACATCCGCTGCTGCCAGGAACAAACGGAAAAATGGAGAAGTCAAAACAAAGAAGATCATATGGGACTCTATCGACAAGCACTTGGTGGCCTACATCTCTGAGCTGGACACCTCCAAGGAAATCTACGATAGACTGTTGAGTTTATTTAAAGTCATTGATGCAAATCAAGTTTTGTTTCTTAGAAATAAGTTGAGGGAAATCAAGAAGGGTAAAGATGAGAGTATGCAAGCATACTTTTTAAGAATCACCGAGATCAAGAACGATCTCCTATCTATTGGGGAAACTATTACTGACAGGGAAATGGCACTCACAACTCTTGGAGGATTACCATCCGAATGGTACGTGTTCAGGACTACTCTTTTGAACAATAATGTAATTCCTGGTTTCGAGGAATTAATGGCTAGATGCATTCAAGAAGAAACAAGGGTAGAAGAGCAAAAAATACTCTTGCCTAAAGGTCCTCTTGTTGCCTTTTCTTCTCATGCTAAGAAAAGAAATAATTTCGGGACTAAATAAAAAAGAAAGGCTAGATCTAAGGGTAGAAGAAAAGGACGACGTTAAATTTGCAATAAAGCAAGTCACTATGCAAGGGATTGCCCTGATAGAAAGGACTCTCACTGTGACGATGATCAAAATCCCTCATGGTAATCAAAGGGATGGGAAATTCAATAGAAAAGGTAAAAGGAATGCTGGAAATCAAGGAAGAGGACAACCATTCAAAAAGGCTAGAAATTCTAGGATGTATTAAATGCACTTGACCTCCGAAAGAACCTGGTGTCCATCTCGGCAATGGAAGACAAAGGCTACAAGGTAACTTTCAGCGATGGCAAGGTACTTGTATCAAAAAATAATGTTAAAGATGCCTTTACTCTTGGGTTTCGTGTTGATTCATTATATCAGGTCGATGAAAGTCAGGTAGGTGTCATGTCTTATGACACATCTCTTTAGTCCGAACTTTGGTATTAGAGGTTTGCCCACCTTCATTACAAAGATCTACCTGATATAAGACATATGGTAACGGGGATCCCTGAATTCCGAGTAGAATAAGAAGGTGTATGTTCGGGATGAGCCGAAGGAAAGCTCAAAAGGTGATCATTCCCCTCAAGCCTAAGCAAGACCTCTGATATATTACAGTTGGTTCACTCAGGCATACCTGAGGTTGGCGTTAAGAGGGAGACTACTACTTCAAAATGGCTTTACAAGATAAAGCTGCAGCAGATGGAAGTATGGAATAGTATAAGGCTTGTTTTGTTGCTCGTGGTTTCTCCCTGAAGGAAGGTATAGACTATGATGTGATATTTGCACCTGTTGCCAGATATACGACCATCCGCTTAATCATAGCCCTTGTGGCTTCACAAGGATGGAACCTACTTCAGATGGATGTCAAGACCGCGTTCTTGCACGGTTCGATCAAAGAAGAGGTCTATGTGGAGCAACCCGAAGGATTTGAGATTTATGATTGAAAATCTCATGTATGCAAGTTGAAGAAGGCTGTTTATGGGCTGAAGCAAGCACCCCGAGCATGGTATGAGAGGATCGATAGCTACTTGATGAAGTTGGGATTCACTAGGAGTGAAGCCGATCCTAACCTTTACCATAAGGTTGAAGATGACAAGCCTCTCATACTGGTGTTGTATACGGATGACCTCTTTCTAACAGGTGCATACCCTCTCATTCACAAATGTAAGAGGGAGTTGGCTTCTGAATTTGAAATGAAGAACCAAGGACTTGAAGTGTGGCAGAAGCCAAGGGAAATTTTCCTATCTCAAGGAAAATATGTGGTGAAGATTCTGAAAAGATTTGGTATGGTGGACTGCAAACCTGTGACTACCTCGAGGATCTTAACTCTTAGAAGTTATATGCTAGTGATGTCAGACCAGATTTGGGAAATGCCTCTGAGTTTCAAAAAACTCATTCGCATTGATGTTCTTGGTGAGCCTCCGTCCGAACATATGTTTTGTAGTTAGCATTGTGAGCTCATATTTGGTTGAGCCTCACTATATTGGTGCCAAGAATCTTATGAGATGTCTTCAGGACACAATCTCTCATGGATTGAGATACACTGCCGGAAATATGAAACTGCATGATTATTCGAATGCTGATTAGGCAGTTAGTGTGGAGGATCACTGGAGCACTTTTTAGTGCTGTTTCTATTTGGATTCTGCTTCGATATAATGGATGAGCAGGAAGCAGAAGTCGGTTGCCATAAGCACCGCCGAGACTGGATACATATCTACGAGTATGATCTCGTATGAAGCTGCTTGGTTGGGGAAGCTCTTCAAGGAGCTATTTGAACACATACCACTGTGATTCTCTGTAACAACCAGAGGTGGGATCCGATTATTGAGGAATCCTGTATTCGTCGATTGCTCTAGCAGATAGACATCATCTAGGATATGGTAAGTCGATGAGCAAGGAGGCTCCATCGCATTAAGATGATGTATAGGTCAATACACCTTGTCAAAGCCCCGAGGAAAGATCTAATCTGTGATTTTCCCAAACGACTTGGAGTTGTCAAGAAACCCTTGTACAAGGGTCCTGCATGTTGCATACATTGAGCTCTGGGAGCTTTGAGGCCTTGCGATTCTTATTGGAGCAACATACGACCACAAGGTGACTCACCCTCCCCTGGTGGTGTGCACTGGAACAAGATGATTTGCTCTTTTGTGGGACAAGATGATTCACTCTCTTGTGGAATAGGATGATTTGCTCTCCTGTGTAGCAGGATGATTAGTTCTCCTGTGAGGCCTAGATTGATGTGGTCTCCATGGCGATTGTAGCAGGATTGATGTGTTCTCCTGTGAGGCCTGGATTGATGTGTTCTCCATGGCGATTGTAGCAGGATTGATGTGTTCTCCTGTGAGGCTTGGATTGATGAGTTCTCCATGGCGATTGTAGCAGGATTGATGTGTTCTCCTGTGAGGCCTGGATTGATGTGTTCTCCATGGCGATTGTAGCAGGATTGATGTGTTCTCCTGTGAGGACAGGATTGATTAGTTCTCCTGTCGAGGCATCCTACCCATGCAGTCTGGGACTCATGGGAAGTACCTCTCATCTGATCAATGAGCAGGGAAATGAAGTTAGGGACCATAGTAGTACCGATGGACGCATCTCTGTATCTACCGTACTCCCTATGCTAGGATGACCTCCATTGATCTGGGATCAATGATACTGGTCTAGGACTAGTGGTAGGAGTGGTACATTCTATGACACTGACTTCGGGTCGGTTGTTACTGGTCTGGGACCAGTGGTACGCACTCTGAGACTGACTTTGAGTCAGTGGAGGATGTTACTGGTCTGGGACCAGTGGTAGGAGTTGTACATACTATGACACTGACTTCGGGTCGGTTGAGACTGGTCTGGGACCAGTGGTACATACTCTGAGGCTGACTTTAAGTCAGTATGATACATCCTCGATCATTTCTTCTTCTTCATAATTCGGACAAAAGCATAGCAGAACAAAACAAAGCAGAGCAAAGCAGAACATAGCAGAGAAGTACAGATCAATACAAGGCAGAACAAGACAAAGCAGAACAGGCAAAATAGAGCAGAGCAGGGCAAGGGTTAGGCTATATAGGGCAGTGCATTTGATGGATGAATAGTAGCGACCGATAGACATATTACATATGAAGTTCTCCCTAGTTGAGAGGGAGTGTTAAATTGGAAACTAGGGCCAAACTTCATGTGGGTCATCTTATTCGTGGCTAATAATATTTTTATTAGATTCCTCTCGTAGTGAGGTGTAGGATTGATCTAAATATCATCCGATTCCGATAAGTATTCATGGAGATATGAATTTATTTTGATTATGGAATTATTATCAGGCCGACCTACAACTCATGTAGGCTCAGAAGCCCAATAGTCGCATCTATTCAAACATCAACGTTGTGTATAAATACAGGAGGACTTTTCCTCATTTGCACTCACTCATCTCATCACATCTCTCTCTCTCTACTGCGTAGAAAAGAGTCTCTTCTCTACTGCGCAGAAAAGGGTCTCTCTCTCACACATGTGAAGCCGGAAGCTGCTGAAACTGAAGCTGCAACTGCAGATCCAAACTTTGACCAGTGTGGACCATCAAACCTCCTCTTTTGATTTGCGTTGTAGGTTCATCTGAACCTCCTCTAAAGGCTGCAACTTTTGGTGGTGGAATCAAGTCGATCCGATGGACGGTTTGCGAGATATCGACTGCCCTAGTTTGAAGGAAGCTGCTGAAACTGAAGCTGCAACTGCAGAAGTGAAGTTTGACCTGCGTGGACCAGAAGATCTCCTCATCTGATCTGCGCTGTAGGTTCATCTGAACCTCCTCTGAAGGCTGCAACTTTTGGTGGTGGAATCAAGTCAATCCGATGGATAGTTTGCAAGATATCGACTGCCCTAGTTTGAAGGAAGCTGCTAAAACTGAAGCTGCAACTGCAGGAAGTGAAGTTTGACCTGTGCGGACCAGAAGATCTCCTAATCTGAACTGCGTTGTAGGTTCAACTAAACCTCCTCTGAAGGCTGCAACTTTTGGTGGTGGAATCAAGCCGATCCGACAGTCGGTTTGTGAGATATCGACTGCCCCAGTTTTGATGATGAAGCTGGTAATGCTGATGCTTCTGATCTAGGGTTTTCTTATGCTGATATAAATCAAATTTATTGTACTATTTCTCTCTGCTGAATTATTGAAGATAAAAGAAGATTTGATCAAAGGGTTTCCCCACACATTGTGGGGTTTGTCCCTGTCTAGCTGCCACATCTTGTGTCTCTTGTCTTGGCTTGTTTTCTGTCGATCGTTTAATGTTCTATCTGCACTTTACTTTATGTACATGTGATTGCTAATCTGTGGAATATAATAAGAAAAAGAAGTGAACTGTTATAAGTATAGAACGTACCATAACTTAACAATACTAGCATATGACAAGTCATTACAAGGCTTGGTGCGTGGTTGAGAGTTTTGTCAACACTTCATTTGAGAACCGTTGTGGGTATATGTGCATTGATTGATTTTACTTTGCCAGTACAGGGGTGCAAACATACTAGAGTTCAAACTTAGTTCAAACTTAGTTTGGTCTTCATAAATGTACTTTTGATATTTGTACGTATTCAGGAAAAGAAATATTATTTTTATAATATATGTCAATGAGTTTCTTCCTCATTGAAATAGGTCTATCACATGTCAAAGTGCTATAGGAAAGTCAATAAGTCAAAAGAATTATGTTGAATACTTTAAGGGCATGTTACATTATGTATATTTATGTATAAGAGTCAAAGAAGACACCTCCAAGCAAAGTCAAGTCTCCTCCTAGCAAAGACACCATCAAAAGAAGCAATGGCACCATTAAAAGCACCTATTGCAGCAATGAAAGTCAAGTCGGCCTCAATGCAGCAAGTCGGCCTAAAGGAGGGACAATGCTCTATATATAGACTCTATCCACTTCTCCAAAGATAGCAAAGATCATCTCTGAGTAAGTGCAGCCAAGTAAAGGGTGGAAAAGTCAAGTTTAAGGGAGCCTCTAGAGCAGCGAAGAAGGAGGAAAGATAACTGAAGTATTAAGGATTGTTTTAGGGTAAGTTGCAGCCACACGTGCAAGAAATAGAAGGGTTGACTGTGGTCACTACAGCAACAACATTAAGGTTGCTCATCCATCATTGTTTGGGCTTCAAACTAGGCTTACTAGGCCTCCTATCCAAGCGAAGAGAGAAGGACCTCAAGCGAAGTTAGAGGGAGCCCTATAACTACAACAAGAACTCTCACACGTGCGAAGATTAGGGCTGCAGTGCTGTCACACTCAGCCTACCACCATACATCAAGAAAGAACTCGGATGATCTAGAGAAGGAATGAGTATCCTTAGGTGAAGGATATCACTAAGTAAAAGTATCTCTCCTAGAAGATCTACTTACAGTAGAAGGAAGAACGAAGTGCTGGGGAACAAAGTGCCGGAAGGAGGTAGACAAAGTGCCGGGGAACATAGTGCAGAGAAAAGGAAGGACTTGACTTGTGCTTGGAGGATCTTCTAGTCAAGGGTCTAGGGTTTGGCATTGATCAAGAAAGAAGCTTCAATAAGAGAAAACTTACCGAAGGGTTTTCCTCTCAAGAGAAGAGAGGTTTTGGCCTTGGCAGAGAGCCAACATCTTGTGTTCTTGTTCTTATGTTTTGGTAGTAGTTTGATGAAGTACACTCACATGCATTAATAATAAGAAGAAGAAGATTAAGCTAACAAGAAAAAGTAAAAAGACTCCACAAATTGTTATCAAGTAACGAAGAATCCTACTATACCTAATTGCCCTAGATTCTTCAACATGGTATCAGAGCTAAGGTGACACATCAAGGAAAGGGCAACTCAAGAACACTCATCAAGGAAAGACATCTACAAGGTTGAAGCATCAAGCCTAGAAGTCTCAATCACTTCAAGGACAAGAAGGTCTACAATCCATCATTCATCAAGGAAGTCTACATAGCAAGAAGAAGAGCCTTACTCAAGGGCACCTACAAAGAAGAGCAGATTGAAGCAGGACCTACATCAAGCTACAAGTCATCAAGCATGTCCACTTGAAGAAGGCAACTTGAAGAGCATCAAGATCCTAGGAAGGCAAGCCATCAAGTATTCAAGGAGAAAGCAAATCCACATCTAAAAATCTATCAAGTAAGTACATGTCCCCTTATGAATATACATCGATGTCTTTTTGCAAGGAAAGCAATAAATTGGTAGGTACCAATAACTTTCTTGCATGGAAGAAGAGGACTGATCTACTTCTCAAGGAGAATGAACTCCTAGAACATGTCAAAGGTAATATCGCTAGCCCTGCTAAGGAACAAACTCAAGCCTTAGCTAAGTACAATAAGGATGAGACAAGAGCTCAAAGGATTCTAAGAGAATTAACCAAAGACTCAATCAAAGGCTCTCTCATTCCCTATGTCTCCAAATTTGAGACATCAAAAGAAATTTATGATAGGCTAGTAGAGGTATTCTTGGTATCCACAACCGGAGAAGTAATATCTCTAAGGAATGAATTGTACAAGATGAAGATAACAAAGGAATGAATAGCTCCCTACTTCATGAAATTCTCTGAAATGAGAGATCAACTTCAAGAGCTTGGGGAAGTCATGTCTGACAGAGAAATGACAACTGCAGTACTCAATGCTCTACCTGAGAATTGGGGCAACTTCACATCAAGCATATATGCTAAGAAGGAAGCAACCACTCTCAGTGAAATGTGGTCTCTATGCAGGACAGAGGAAACCAAACTTAAAGCAAAGGAAGATGTGGGATCAAAGGAGCAAGCATTTGCTACCATAGCCAAGAGAAAAGGGAAATTTGGCAAATTTGGTCCACAAAGAACAAACAACAAAGACATGTCCAAAATCCAATGTTTTGGATGCCAAGAATATGGACATTACAAAAGGAATTGTCCTAAGCTTAAGAAGGACAACAACAACAAAAGAAAGAGGGAAGAAACTCACATGACTCAAGAGGTGAAAGAAGAAGAAAAGAAGCAAAAGAAGGAAGATCCTTCAGATCTCTACTATGACTAAGTCAAACTATTTACTTCAAGTCTTCTTTCAAGGTTTTGAGTAGGATAGGAGCATGTAGGAATAAATAAAATTGCATGGCTAGAAACAACTTCTAGAATCTAGAAGCATTTAGTACATAGAGTTCGAAATACTCGAGAAGAAGTAGCACTTATAATAAAAACAAAGTGCATGGTTATAAATATCTTCTAGAATATAGGAGCATGATGAACATAGCTCAAGATATTCATGTAGAAGGAGAATACCTAGTATAGGACCTCATCCATGATAAAAGAAGATTTATCATGATTAAGAATCTTAGAAGACGTCCATCATCAAAAGAAAGGAAACATTTGCAAGGCAATGGTCTTTAAGATCCTATGATGGAATCTTCAAAAGAAGGTTCATAAAGCAAAGTAGATGTCTCATTAGGAATATCATTCACGAGATTCAAGAAAAGGATGATATGCAGGCAATCTAAGATGAAGTAAGCAGGGCCACACCAAGGACAACCAAATGAAGCTAAGATGATCAAAGGAGAATCAAGATGAGGTATGTATGCATCAAAGTTTAAGTCATGTTATCATTTGTATATTATTGAGTCATGGGAATAGTTCTACAACATGATCAAGTATGAAAGAATCTCTTTCACCAAGGACATGCTCGAAGGCATGTACTACATTGCAATGAAGGTCAACAAAAGAATATGCTCACATAAGGAGTATAAGATTGTTGACTAAGAAGCAAGAAGAAATGCTGACGAGTCCAGGAAGCAAGCAATAAAGGAATGCTCTCACAGGAAGCATAAGATGGTTGACCTATCTATCTAAGAAGAAGCAAATGAAGAAAGAGATCAAGCATGTGAAGAACACCATGATCACCGAGAATCACTATCTGACAAAAATACTTTGAAGATATCTCCCGAAAGAAGGCAGGACAAATCTGACAAAGGAAGGAAGGACCCTTGACACCTATGAAGGCCTTGGAGATACGAAATATGCAAATAACTAATTCTACTCTACAAAAATGTCGTGATGAAGAAGCCATCCAACAAAAGAAAAAGCAATTTTAAAGCAATATTAGGATGAAGTCACAATGGGATACTAGGTCGAAGCATGTAAACAAGTAAATACGACGAAGCATCCATGAGAAATGTATTCCAAAGCATGGACATATGACAAAGGAGTAGCCAAATGACATGAAAGCCTGATATATTATAAGAAAACCACTTTCCACGAAGGAAGCAATGACATGAAAAACCAGGAAGGAAAGTGATCGATGGATGGTGCCTTACCTAGAAAAAGTTCGAACAAAGACTTCATGACATCAAAGAAAGGAAGGAGATCAAGCAGTTGAAGGACCCCCGAAGAAGAAGTTGCTGATGAATGAAAGAGTCCCTAGTTAAGAGGAAGCTCTGATAACTCTATGATCAAGAGGGAGTTTTGGATCACCCCTAATTACAAAGGAGTGACATTTTTGTTTTTCCATCTCATGGGTCATGCACTAGACCAGGACTAACAACCGTAAGTCTAGATGGAGGCCATGAATGGAAATGTAAACACAAGATAGACACAACATTCTTGTCTTCACTTGGGAAGAAAGAATGGGAGGATTGGATAATCATGTGGCATCCGATACTCTTTGAGGATGTGTAGGGCATCCAAGACAAGAGTAGGCAAGAGGACCGATATTCTTTGAGCGCTGGGAACCCAATATAAGAATAGTCCTAGAAGGTCATACTTAGTGAACACCCGGGTGGGTATGTACCTTGAGAGACAATGATGAAGGTGTTTATAAATAAGTGGTCTCGCCAGCATCATAGCTCATGATCTCATGAAGATATGGAGCTGTTAGTCAAGGCCTTGCACTATGACAATGCTGATTGATATGATGCTATAACAGATGGATTACTAATTCGGTTTCTCTTATGTGAATTCTTCAAAGATTGATAATAGCCATGTGCATTCTTCAAAGATTGATAATAGCCAAACACCTTGTAATGTTGTATGAATACCTCCCTAGTTAAGAGGGAGTGTTGAAGGAAATGTAACTAGGTTCGGTCTTCATAAATGTACTTTTGATATTTGTATTTATTCAAGAAAATAAATATTATTTTTATAATATATGTCAATGAGTTTCTTGCTCATTGAAGTAGGTCTAGCACATGTCAAAGTGCTATAGGAAAGTCAAAGAGTCAAAAGAATTACGTTGAAGACCTTAAGGGTATGTTACATTATGTATATTTATGTATAAGAGTCAAAAAAGACACCTCCAAGCAAAGTCAAGTCTCCTCCTAGCAAAGATACCATCAAAAGAAGCAATGGCACCATTAAAAGCACCTATTGCAGAAATGAAAGTCAAGTCGGACTCAATGCAGCAAGTCGGCCTATAAGTCGGCCTAAAGGAGGGACAATCCTCTATATATAGAGGTTGTCCACTCCTCCAAAGATAGCGAAGATCATCTATGAAATAAGCGAGCAAGTGCAGCCAAGTAAAGGGTGGAAAAGTCAAGTTTAAGGGAGCCTCTAGAGCAGCAAAGAAGGAGGAAAGATAACCGAAGTTTTAAGGACTGTTTTAGGGTACGCTGCAACCACACGTGTGAAAAATATAAAGGTTGACTGCGGTCACTACAGCAGCAACATTAAGGTTGCTCATCCATCATTGTTTAGGCTTCAAACTAGGCTTACTATGCCTCCTATCCAAGGGAAGAGAGAAGGACCTCAAGCGAAGTTAGAGGGAGCCCTATAACTACAGCAAGAACTCTCACACATGCGGAGATTAGGGCTGCAGTGCTGTCACACTCAGCCTACCACCATACATCAAGAAAGAACTTAGATGATCTAGAGAAGGAATGAGTATCCTTAGGTGAAGGATTTCACTAAGTATCTCTCCTAGAAGATCTACTTACAGTAGAAGGAAGAACAAAGTGCCGAAAGGAGGTAGACAAAGTGTTTGAGAACATAGTGTAGAGAAAAGGAAGGACTTGACTTGTGCTTGGAGGATCTTCTAGTCAAGGGTCTAGAGTTTGGCATTGATCAAGAAAGAAGCTTTAATAAGAGAAAACTTACCGCAGGGTTTTCCTCTCAAGAGAAGAGAGGTTTTGGCCCTGGCAGAGAGCCAACATCTTGTGTTCTTGTTCTTATTTTTTGGTAGCAGTTAGATGAAGTACACTCACATGCATTAGTAAGAAGAAGAAGAAGATTAAGCTAACAAGAAAAAGTAAAAAGACTCTACAAATTGTTATCAAGTAACGAAGAATCCTACTGTACCTAATTGCCCTAGATTCTTCAACAGAAGATACTACTACTCTGCCTTTCTTGTAGGTTATCTTTGGAGAACCTCACGAACAAGACTGATATATACTCCCAGCTTCAACTTGAAACTGTCACAACCAGCAACAACTCTAAACTCGGCCTCAGCACGTCCAACACTCAAGAAAATACCACAGTCCTTTGTCGGCCCAGAATTTGCAGAAGGTCAGTGCCCAATTCTAGAAACAAATTAATGGCTCCCTCAAACGATCTGTCTGCATCAATTATGAAATGGAAAGCAATGTCTTGGCACTCAACCCTTCAACAAGACCACTTGGCCTTGAAGAATTTGATTGAAATTCCGATTGTTAGGATCCTCTGCTAATTAGAAATTATGTAGAGGTTTAGCCTATAATAATTTGATGAATTCAACCCTCTCGCTGGTGGAGGAATAAACCTTGTGCATAAACTGGATCTGTTGAAGAATAAGGAGGGATGCAGCCTTCTCTTGAGAGATAAATTTGACCCACATTTAGTGGAAATCTTAGCCACACAATTTAGTGAAATTCTGAAGAAATAAACCACTCCTCTTGGAATACAAATTTCTGAGGAAGCACAGGATACTCTAGTCGTTCCACAGGAATCTTCAACTTGGCACCTTTGGAAATTGTTGCATTTAGTTTGTACCAAAATCGACCCTAGAGTGTTGATGAAATGAGATCTTCAAAAAATCCGTCCACCTGTAGAATAGAAACTCATCCCAAGGATAAAATCTATATATCAGTCTTCAACTCAAAAAGAATTCTACCCTTTTTTTTGTTGAACATAAGTTGACCTTAGAATTGGAAATTCTTAACATGAAACCCTTAGTCGTGGGTCTCAAATTGGGCAAGATGAGTCTCTGAAAATGCTCCTTTTAATTCGGATTTGAAAATCTGCTAGGGCGATAGTCTGCACAGTCAGATCTTTATATGAGTCTAGAGTCGCCACAAAAATTGTGGAGAATTTGGGCTTTGTCTGCAACGAAATTTTACTTCGTTCCTGGAAACAATCATGCAACCCTTGAACTTGAGTCGACCTCCAACAAATAAAATAATACAACTTGAATTTCAAATGGATTCAAAAAATATTGGACGACTCTTTAAAATAAAATTTTACTTTAATAACTTTGGCTACTTAAAATAATTTGAAGAATGTGTCCCCTTTTCTAGCAATCATAATTAAAGACATGCGATTTCTAGCTCAAATATTTGCGTCCTGCAGCTTAAACCCTGGCTCCCTTAGAAAAATAATTTTATGCTCCCCATCTCTTCACAAAGTACCTTCACGCTCACGGCTCCTTTTGATTGCTCACGACTCCCTTTTAATAATAAACCCTGGGCCCGTCGAAAATTATTTGATATATGCTACAACGCCATAAAAGCTTGATATAATTTGATCGACGGTTTTGGCACTCTCTGTCCATATGAAATTTGTTTCACGATCTTTCAGTAATAATTTGGACAAATAAAATTTTGGTCCTTAGCAAATTTGATATGAAATATGAGTGGGCTCCACTTCAACAATTCTTGCCCAAATAATTCAATAATTTCAAATAAAAATTGTTGAATATTTAAGTGACGATTTCACACAACTTTTAGGAAAATGTCTTCAATTATTTGATCACGGACTTTTTTCGAAATTTCTCTGCAATAAACCTCAGCCTGGCAGGATGCACAACTCTGATACCACTATAATATCCCTTTCGGAATATTTTGCAGATTTTACAAAAAACTAATTCAACCAAAATTTCTCCATAAAATTACCATTCAATTTACAGAAGATTTCCATGTAAAATAGAACAAGAGAATGCATGCAATTCAATCATACAATGAGCAGAAATAATCTCAATTTTATTATAATATATAAACTAGGGTTTTACATGCTGAAGTAACAAAATAGCTGATATAGCTGAGATAGAACTAGCCTCAAGGATCTGCTCCAATGCTACACGGGCCCTCCACCAAAACTGAACTAAATCGCCACTCCTAAGCTCTCCTGTGAATTTTGGATGAATTCACCAAGGGGAGATGGGTACTCGCCCAATCTCACTAAATCACTTGAGGGTTTCCTTCTTGGGGCTACCAAGGAAGTAGAGAACTGGGTTCCCAACCTCTCATACAAGAAGCAATATCAAATCCAAGATGTCCTTCCAATGGCCTCCTCCTCCTTTTTATAAATCTGATGGACCCCTATAGAACCTCCTACTTTATTATTATTTTAATCATTGAGCTCATTTTCCTCTTTTGTTTCAATTAAAATATTCTTTTTATTGTGGAAAAGGGTAAATCGGCCATCATGCCTCCTCAGGCTACTGAAAATTCCCGCTAACCATCCCATCATGTAGATCTTCTTGTTCTCGTTCCAACAAGCTATTACACTAAGGTGTTTGTCAAGTATTCCTCTCGGAAAGCCACCTTAAGCATAATTAAATGAGTTATGGACAATAATAACCCCATTTTACGGGAATTATCGGAATGCAATGGAACGAGGAGTGAGTTGTATGGAATGAACCCTGATGATGGAGGATGGCAAGTGAACTCCTCCATACCCCATAAAACATCTCCAAAACCCCTGGGCCCGTTGATGAAGTAAACCTGCACCTGTGACCTGTTTGCCTCCAACCCATGAAGTCCATCATAACCATGCCATAAAGAACATTGGAAAAAAGAACATCATAAATCCTCCCACTCCAAGATTGCTTGCCGTCAAGCAATCTAAACCTGTGGACCAGGCGGGTGGCCCAATGCAACTGAGACCCAATGCCTGGATCCCATACAAACCACTCTGTGACGCTATCCCTCTGTGTCAACCCACCATGAATAGGTCCCTCAATGCCCGAATCCCAGACCAACCTCTGACTATCATCAACAAATCCTCTTGAATCCCAATGCCACCAAGAACAAGTATCAATGCTCCATGGCTCCTGCGGTGCTATATATATGACTATGAATGCTGCTCCACCAACTGCGTACCAACTCATCAGCTCTCTCCAGTCCAACCCCTGACTCAATCCAATGCTAATCCCACTCTCTTGTTGCCGAGATGGAATGCTGAAGAGTTGTTGACCTATATCCCACTGCCAACTAGCGCATCCAGTATCTGACATGTCTAGGGGTCCCCGCTCGACTACGTCCCTGACTAAGAATATCACACCATCAATCGGATACCAACTCATGATGATACTGGTCCATGCTCAACTCCTGATGCTCTACCTGGTCAACCAACAAAATCTATCCAAGAAATCCTACCCCTCTCCCTATAATGGGCAAAAGTGGGGAAGCTATGCTGGAAACCCTATCTATGTACTTTTGGAGAGGGTTGCTATTTGAAAATGTTGTAGATATGCTGGTTGCCAGTACATTTATTTGCACCTCATCAATGGGTAGACCCAAGGATGGATGCACTGCCATCTCTCACCTCTGTTAGGAAACTCCACGCTCCTCGCACCTTGTTAGGCCCTCGCACCTTTTGAGGACTGTGAAAATTCCTACACTGAAGGAATGCTTACTGTACCAAATCTGAATCTAATTCACCTACTTGATTTTTAAATTACATTCATCATGTTGTTCTTATGAATACTGAAGCAAATTACTTGTTCAGCCGACACTAATTAAATATTTGATCCCATGAAATAGAAAACAGAGCAAAGAAAAAGATACACAGGACATACTTATTTTTGGACACAATAGTCCCCGGAAAAACCCAATGCGGGAAACCGGTGCAGTATTTTTGAGGGTTTATTATTATGCAGGAGAAATATCTGAATACAAATCTAGGATGCTCATCTAGCAATCCTTTACAGAGAATATACTGGCGGAAAATCTTAGTGACTTTTACCTCACTTCACCTAGCAGAATTCTGGTTGATTTGACACAAGGTTGGCTAAAGCCGACCACTTTTGCGCTGGCCTTGCATAGGCCCTGCATTAGCCTTTTAGGCTCTGCGTCAGCCCTGCATCACCTCTTCTACCCTTTGCGTCAGCTATCCTGGTTGTTCCAGCAGTTCCCGACAGTTCCAGCTTCTGCGTGACAATTAACTTTCCCCTTTGCATAGTCCTTTCCGGTTCTGCGTCAATGCTGTGTGGGCCCAGACTGGCCTAGTGTCAGCTCTCCCGACTACTGCGCTGCCTCTCGGAAAGCTCTCTCCGCCTCTTTGTCAGTGTTCTCTGGAAAGTCCTTCTCCTGGTTTCTCTTTGCCCCTTCTCTGCTGAATGATCACTTAGTTCGAATTTTTCAGCTTCCTAGCCCCAGAAATCGAACTTCAGATCAATTCGTTCTCTCTGTGTGTGTTTCCAAATGAACCCGAAGTCTCCATTTTATACTTTTCCTATTGAGTCTTCAACGGCCAAGATTAAATCAACAGCTAAGATTAAAACATGACATGATCTGCCTTCTAGATCATTCTCACCCATATTTTGATTAATACGCATTAATATTTTAATTTTCTTAAGTTTAGACTTAGAAACCCCATTAAAAATATTAATTATTTTAATAAAATACAATCCGGGTGGAATTTCACCAAACGGTTTTCTGGGTTCTTTAGAACTCATGTGCCTTAGCCTATCACCAATTTTCAAGGCTAGAGCACGTCCGATGCTACCAAAAACTAACACTCCCTCTTAGCGAGGAAAGTGCTCTAACAACAATATCCAGCTGCATGTTGCTCTGTCTTTGAAGCACTTCCTTTCTGCACTGTTGCTGCCACCAACACTGTGTTGATGTTGCTACTGTACTATTGCCCATGACACTGCCACTACCACTGCCACTGTTGCATCTGTACTACAGCTCCCTGTCAAACGCTGCATCTACTATGTTGATAGCACTGCCACTGCTAACATTGGATACGTACTACAACTCAGTTGCTGAGAGAAGCAAACTGAAAAGCATCCAAAGTTAGCTGAACTTAACTGTGTTCAACATAATACAATGAATGCTGGAATCTGACTGCCGCTGATCCTCTGAATCTTCTATGCTGCTGTTGACTTCTACACTGTGCCATCTGCACTACTACCAACCTTGCTTTGCACTGATCAATATTTGGTCCCAAGTTATTGCATCTGTCCTCCAAACACTCCTCTGCATCATATGACACTAAGTCCATCTCGTTGCTGTTGAATCTTGGGCTCCCGTAGCAAGGAATTGATCCAAGAGGTGGACTCCTCAAGGATCCTGCCCACATGTAGTCCTCCCGACTACAACTCAATATTGCCCCATCTCCCTCTTGGAGATGCATGGACACTCATGGCATACTCTTCCTTCGCCACATTTGAAACATTTCACCTTCGAAATGTCCTCCTTCCGCTTTTGCTTATGTTGTCCCTTCGATGCTAGAGCTGCGTTTTCCTCCTCCTCCTTCATCTTTGTGCGACTCCCACTGCTCCCATTGATGTTGACCTTCACTAGGTCCCTCATTAATTCCTCCTGTTGAAGGACTGCCCACATCTCCTCCCATGAAGGTAGTCTTTCCCTGCCCAAAATACTTTGGACGAAGACTTGTCATTCATCCAAGACTCCATTCAGGGCCATCCTTACCATTGTGGTAGACTGAGGAGTAGACCTCACTGCGACAAGATGGTCTCTGGTGTCTTGAAGACGTTGAAGATAGGAGTTAACCCCTTCTCCCTTTTGCATCAATGTTCGTTGCAACTTTTTTTCTAGATACATCTTTCGCTGTTCGGAAGAACCTTCATACAGTGAAGACAATGCTTCCCACAACGCTCGGGCTATATCTTTGCCCTGCAAGTGTGAGACCACATGATCTCGAACTGCATCGAGTATGAACCTCTTCGCCTTCCCTGCTCGGCGTTGAACTTCTTCTTTTGATCATTGTCAGCAGGAACAACCACAACACTCTTGACGTAGGCTTCGAGATCATACTCCTCTAGAACAACTAAGATTCTGGTCTTCCATATGACATAGTTGGAAGCTCCTTCCAACCTGTTTTGATCTTTGAGCCCATGCGATGTCATCTCATCCAATTTTTCGAAACTGAGTCCTCTAGTCACTGCTCAGCACTGCCGCCCGACAAGTGAGAAATTCGAACTTTTGGCGAGAAAAGTTATTTGTGCAAACTCACGAATTGGATATCGTACCTCTCTGTCATCTCACTCAGAGAGAGATTTCCTCGGATCTGCTTCCCGGCAAGGATTGTGCAATCCCTTTAAGGGGATTTGAATTGCTACCAAGTGCAGCTTTCGTCCTCACTACTCAGCACTGGATCTGCTCTTCCCTGTTTCAAAATCAACGCTTTGATACCATGTGAAAATTCCTACACTGAAGGAACCCGTACTGCAACAAATCTGAATCTACTTCACCTACTTGATTTTTAAATTACATTCATCAAGTTATTCTTCTAAATACTGAAGCAAATTACTTCTACAGCCTACACTAATTAAATATTTGATCTCATGAAACAAAAAACAGAGCAAAGAACAAGATACATAGGACACACTTACTTTTGGACACAATAGTCCTCAGAAAAACCCAATGCGGGAAAACGAGTGTAACAGTTTTGAGGGTTTATTATTATGCAGGAGAAATATCTGAATACAAATCTAGGATGCTCATCTAGCAATCCTTTACAGAGAAAATAATGGCGGAAAATATGAGTCAGTTTTACCTCACTTCACCCAACAGAATTCCATTTGATCCGACACAAGACTGGCTAACCTTAGCTACTTCTGTGTTGGCTCTGTGTAGGCTCTGCGTTAGCCTTTCAGGCTCTGCGTCAGCCCTGCATCACCTCTTCTGCCCTCTACGTCAACTATCCCGGCTGTTCCAGTAGTTCCCGACAGTTCCGGCTTCTGCGTGACACGCAGCTTTCCCCTCTGCCCAGTCCTTTCTGGTTCTACGTCAAGGCTGCGTGGGTTCAGACTGGCCCAACGTCAACTCTCCCGGCTATTGCGCTGCCTCTCTGTAAGATCTCTCCGCCTCTCTATCAGTGTTCTCCGGAAAGTCCTCCTCCCGGATTCTCTCTGCCCCTCTGCTTTTGAATGATCACTTAGTTCGAATTTCTCAACTTCCTAGCCCCAGAAATTGAACTCCAGATCAATTCGTTCTCTCCATGTGTGTTTCCAAATGAACCTAAAGCCTCCATTTTATACTTTTCCTGTTGAGTCTTCAGTGACAAAGATTAAGTCTCTAATCAACAGCTAAGATTAAAACTTGACTTGATCCGCCTTCTAGATCTTTATCACCCATATTTTGATTAATACCTATTAATATTTTAATTTTCCTAAGTTTAGACTTAGGAACCCCATTAAAAATATTAATTATTTTTATACAATACAATTTGGGTGGAATTTCACCAAACGGTTTCTAGTTTCTTTAGAACTCATGTGCCTTAGCCTCTCCACCAATGTTCAAGGCTACAACACATCCGATGCTACCAAAAACTAACAAGGACATGCGTCTGCGAATACTGTCGCCTTGCTAGGCATTTGTACATCTGCCTTCTCCTCATCAATGGATGGCCCCACGGATGGCTACTCATTTTCCTCCATCATGGGTTCAATATGAACCTTCAATTGGCTCTCCCCAAAAGGCTCATCATGCATACTGTGCATATCGTCCCTCTCAGCTAACTCCTGCTCCTCTATTTGCTCTCCATGTTGAATCATCAGTCGCTCACCTGGAAAGTCTGCTCCCTGGACAATATGCTGCTCATCGTACTCCATCTCACATGAATGCATACCTGGGCCGCTGTCAACATACCCACATGACCGCTCATGCTCCTCAGGGGTATCCTCATATGAACTCATGGACTCAACCATAGAAGCAGAATCCTCACCCTGTAAGTCAAAAGGGATCTCCCTTTGCTCTGCCCCTGTCATCTCCTTCGCATCATTCAAGCATGAGTGGTAAGGTCCCCAAGGTTCCTTGCAGATGAAGCAAAGAACCCTCCTCCTCAGCGCATTCATGTTACATGGTTGGTCACCATAAATCCACTGCAACTCCTCCTAAGCAATAGGTGAAACCAACTATTCCTCCCTCCAAATGGCGAACAACTTAGACTGCAACCTCCTACAAATGGCATCATAGCCTCCCATACATGAGGACAAAATGGACTGCACGTGTGTTATGATTGTATCAGGACGATGTCTCCTAATGCTGAAGAAGCATTGGAACATTTGTAGGACCAAGTCATCACACCCTAGCTCAAACATGAGGTGATAAGATCTAACCAAGGCCATGAATTCTAGAATCTCTAGCCTCTTCCCGAAGGTAGGGCCCTCACTGTTATCCAAATCCTAAAAGGTCTCCACTATCAGTGTAAAGACTCTCCTCATAAGGCCATCACTGTAAGGAGGTATAGGTGCGGTCAACATCATGATACCACTAAGACAAGAAGCAACTGGAACTTTTCCCCTACATAAGGATGGTCCAAAACTTTGTGTTGTATGAGAGCAAGCATGGCTGGTTTTAGAGTGCAAACCAAGCTCTTCCCATTTGGCTGATGCACCTTGGAGAGGAGTGAAGCACGTTCCTCTAGTTTGAGAAGGGCTTTTGCGGTAACCCCCATGCATCTCAAATTTGTTCCAAGTGCATAAATTTTGTATCCCAACTCATGTTTTTTCTGTGGCTGCTCTTGTTGTAGAAAGGTAAGCATCCCTTTGGAGAATGATCGGTTGATTGTTGTTACTAGCTTATGAAGGGATTTTGTGAAATTTTCATCCATGTTTTTGTTCAATGATGGCAATTACATATATATGACTAGGATTGACAACATAACAAAGTATACAATAAATGACCAACTGACTCAATACAGTCCCTTTAGCTTTTACAGGTAGCATACATGGTATGACAGCCCAACGCTCAACTTGACACCAATTCTATTCATTAAATCCCTTTAGCAATACAAACCAAACCAGGACACATAGCCATACAATGGACAATAACTACTCAGACCTCCAAGAGTCACACTCAAACATGCAAAATGCTACTTTAATATCAATTGTAGCAAAATATAAAGCTACAACAGTATGCAAGGCACTACCCCCTCATTCAGTCATATACAACTTGATCCAATGGCTTCTAAGATTCTGGCCATACACCTATCAACCAACAAGTAGACACCCAACAACTCTGCCACTCATAGCAATATAAGATACAAGACATTTCTAAGTAACTCTGATATAAGGTACCATGCATACTAGCATATGACAAGTCATTACAAGGCGTGGTGCGTGGTCGAGAGTTCTGTCAACACTTCATTTGAGGATTGTTGTGGGTGTAAGTGCATTGGTTGATTTTACTCCACCATTACAGGGGTGCAAACATACTAGAGTTCAAACTTAGTGCTCAGTCAGCCACGAAAAATACACATGTCATGAAAAATAGCTCACTCAGACTTATTCAAGTATTGTCACATATTCAAAAATAATATCCTACACATGTATATATTACTTGTATGTGATCATTAAATTAGTAAGCATGCAACACAGTAAGTAGAAAATGGAACTTGGAGGTTTTCTGAGGTTCTGCTCATGTGTCAACCAGCTTGGACGTCGGTTGCTAGAAGTAATGGATTTCATTTGGTGCAAGGGAAAGAGTACGTTTAGCCACAATCCTTGGTCTTCTTCTGCATAGACTCCCTTTCTGTAAATAATACGGCCAACAAGAGCCTTTTTGTTGTCGGCGAAATACTGGAAAATATGCAGTAATTTCTCATGTCCTTGCTATCCACACCCAAGAATCAGTCCAAGCACACAAGATTGAACCAGGAACTCGTTATGCCTAGAACGCTGTTCTCTGAGTTAGCATGCACAGAATAGACGAGGCACCAATTTTGTCCAACACTTGCACGTTGTCCAATATGAAGATACTACTACTCTGCCTTTCCTGTAGGTTATCTTTGGAGAACCTCACAAACAGGACTGATATATGCTCCCAACTTCAAAATGAAACTATGACAACCAGCAACAACTCTAAACTCGGCCTCGGCATGTCCAACACTCAAGAAAATACTATAGTTTTTTTTCAGCCTAGAATTTGGAGAGGAATCGCGCTCAATTCTGGAAACAAATTAATGGCTCCTTGAAACGATCAGTCTGAATCAATTCTGAAATGGAAAGAAATGTCTTGGCACCCAACCCTTCAACAAGACTACTCGGCCTTCAAGAATTTGATTGAAATTCTGATTGTTAGGATCCTATGCTAATTAGAAATTATGCAGAGGTTCAACCTCTAATAATTTGATGAATTTAGCCCTCTCGCTGGTGGAGGAATATAACCTGTGCATAAACTGGATCTGTTGAAGAATAGGGAGGGATGCGGCCTTCTCTTGAAAGATAAATTTGACCCACCTGCACTGGAAATCTTAGCCACAGAATTTAGTGAGATTCTGAAGAAATAAACCACTCGTCTTGGCATACAAATTTTTGAGGAAGCACAGGATAAACTAGTCATTCCACAGGAATCTTCAACTTGGCTCCTTTGGAAATTATTGCATTTATTTTGTACCAAAATTGACCCCTAGAGTGTTGATGAAATGGGAGCTTCAAAAACTCAGTCCACCTGTAGAATAGAAACTCGCCCCAAGGACAAAATCTATATATCAGTCTCCAACTCAAAAATAATTCTACCGTTTTTTTTGTTGAACATATGTTGACCTTAACACTAGAAATTCTAAGCATGAAACCCTAAGCCATTGCTCTCAAATTGTGCAAGACGAGTCTTTGAAAATGCCCCTTTTAATTCGACTTTGAAAATCTGCTAGGTTGACATTTTGCACAGTCAAATCTTTATGAGTCTAGCATGGTCACAGAATTTATGGAGAATGTGGGCTTTGTCTGCAAAAATTTTACTTCGGTCCTGGAAACAATCGCTCAACCCTTGAACTTGAGTCGACCCCCAAGAAATAAATAAAACGACTTGAATTTCAAATGGCTTCAAAAAATATTGGACGACTCTTTAAAATAAAATTTGACTTTAATAACTTTCGTTGCTTAAAATAATTTGAAGAATGTGTTCCCTTGTCTGGCAATCATAGGTAGAAGACATGCGATTTCTAGCTCAAATATTTGCGTCCTGTGACTTAAACCCTGGCTCCCTTAGAAAAATAATTTTATGCCCCTCACCTCTTCACAAATTACCTTTATGCTCGCGACTCCCTTTTAATAATAAACCCTGGGCCTGTCGAAAATTATTTGATATATGCTACAGTGCCACAAAAGCTTGATATAGTTTGATCTACTACTTCTGATTGTAATATCCCGTTTCAAAGATATTTCCCCAAAACCCCAGTAACTCCAACCAAATACGCACAAATGATATAATAACCGGGATACTCAAAATGATAAAAATAACAGTGGTGCACATATAATAATGTAAACATGAAATATAAGCAGATACTCTAGAAATGCAAAGAGAAATGCTAAGCCATTTTATTATACCGAGTAATAGAATGAGTACAGGAGGTGATCAGAAATATGGCACCTCGACTTGCACATGGCAACTTAAGAAATACACTCTGAATAGCAAAGGAATGGCCTCTCTCTGAACTGCGTCCAAGCTGCTGGAGAACTGCTGCTGCTGCTGGTGGAAATCAAATGAGGATTTGGGGCTGTTCCCCTCCTCAAAAAATGCTGAAACTCTGGAATCGGATTCTACTCAAGAAACCCAGAAAACCAAGAAAGCTTTTCTGAAATGGCCGACCCCCGAAAATCGCCCCCTTGAGGACCCACACAATCCCTCAAGGCTCTGCACTGCCACTAAAATAAACCTGCCAAAACTCTGTCTGGAACTCCGCTAAAATCCTCCAATATGCAAGGGTTGATCCCCTGCTCAATCTCCCAGCACAAATCCCCCTGCAAAACCTCAACCTAGAACTCTTGCCAGAAAGAACTGCGTCATCCCTCTCAAGACTGCGCAGTGATCCAAGATGCTCAATCCTCCTGCCAAAATGCTGATGAAAGTATTGCAAAAATACTGATGGAAATACCTTTCTCGAGTAGGCACTCGAAGTCCCTCGGGCTAGGGTTGAGATTTCCGAACGGAGACACTCAGTGCACTAAACAGTGCTGCAGACTAGCTAAATAGCAAGCGTGCTCTAATTCGAAGTGACTAGCTCAAATGCACATAATCGAATGACGAAATGAGGGGGCTCCTCTCTCCTTTATAGCGTTGGCCTCTCCCAATCCCAAGGCTCACCTCCTCCAACGTAATCCCCTCTTGCCACGTGTTCCTTTTCCATCTGCGCAGTCCCTCCAAGTGTCTGCGTGGGCCCCATTTCTGCGTGGTCCTTTGGCCCCCTTGGCTCCCCTTTAAGTCACAACGTTGTGCTACTAGGAAGTGACTTTTATTCTAAAGTGAGTTATGTCCCCTTTTCCTCACCTTTTTATTTACAAATAACTATAGAAGGCAAAATTGAGCAAAATCGAATATTCTAATTAACCATGGCTAATTAGGAATATCACAGTCTCCCACGACAAAATGTTGCTTGTCCTCAAGCAATTGAAGTGATGGATGCTGTAAAATTTTCTCACTCTCCCAAGTGGCATCCTCATCCGGTGAATTCTTCCACCTCACCAAGAATTCTCAGACCGTCCTGCTTCGCAGCTGCCTCCCTGGTATCAATAATAGCCTCTGGCTGCAACACCAAATGCCCCTCATCATCTGTGGGTGGTAGCTCATCTGTCATTGTCACATGCTGTCCCAACGCCTTCTTCAGGCATGATACATGGAAAACGTTATGAATCTTTCTACCTTGGGGCAACTCCAACTCATATGCAACCTGTCCAATACTACGTATCACCCTGTATGGCCCATAAAAGCGGGGCTTGAGCTTTTCAGCCCCCTTCTGGTTCAGTGACGACTGTCGGTATGGCTGTAATCATAGGTAGACCAAGTCTCCTACCTCAAACTGTATCTCCACCCGACCCCTGTCAGCATACAGCTTCTGTTGGTTTTGTGCTATAGCCATATTATCCTTGAGAGCTCGGAGAATATTCTGACTCTCTTGGATCCAAATCTTGGCTCTCGGAGCCTTGCTAGCACCAAACATCATGTCAGCAAAAGATAAAGGATGATATCCATACAAAACATAGAATGGTGACATACCGATGGACATGTGATGTGTAGTGTTGTAGCAGTACTCCCCCAGATGTTGCCACTTCAGCCATGCTCGTTGCTGCCCACTGACATAGTTACGCAAGTAGCTCTCCAACCACTTGTTAACTATCTCTGTCTGCCCATTCGTCTGTGGGTGATAACTGGTACTCGGTGTCAACTCTGTCCCCACCAACTGAAAAAGCTCCTGCCAAAACCCACCCATAAAACGGCTGTCCCTGTCACTGGTGATGGTCTTAGGAAGACCATGTAGCCTGAAGATCTCTCTGAAGAACAACTCGGCCACCTGTGCTACTGTGTAGTGTGTGGATATGGCGAAAAAGTGTGAGTACTTTGTCAGTTGATCAATGACGACAAAGATGCAATCCTTGCCCTGTACCATGGGCAACCCTGTGATGAAGTCCATCGAAATACACTCCCATTTCCCCTCCGGAATGGGAAGAGGCTGCAATAATCCTGCGGGATGGTTCATCTCCCCCTTGTTCCTCTGGCAAACATCGCACTCCCGGACATGCTGGAGTACGTCCTCCTTGAGGCCCTTCCATGAGAACCTCTCTCTAATGGCCCTGTAGGTTTTGGTAAACCCATGATGGCCGGCCAATGGTGAATGATGTGACGCCTGAAATATCTTCTTCTTGAGTTGAGACCCCTCAGTCAAGAAGCTCCGGTCCTTATAGTAGATGATCTCATCGATCACCCTGTACCTGTCATCCGCCACCTGTCCATCCAGAACCTCACATGCAAATCTATCCGTGGAGTACTTTACTAAGAGTCGAGCCCTCCAGTCTGCGTCCAAGCTCATAAGACACAACATGGCTGGTCTACGTGAAAGGGCATCTGCTACCACGTTGTTCTTACCCTTGACATATTCAATGTCAAAGTCATATGCTTGGATCTCGCTGATCCACTTCTGCTGCCTCTCCTGTAGCTGTTTCTGCTCCAAAAAGAACCTAAGGCTATTGTCATCAGTCCTCACCCTGAACCTGTTACCCACTAAATACTGCCAGAACTTGGTCAATGCATGCATGATGGCCAGCATCTCCTTGTCGTATATAGAATACAACCTCTCGTGTGGAAGGAGCTTTCGGCTCTCAAAGGCTATAGGGTGACCTCCTTGCATCAATACTGCGCCGATCTCCTCTCCCGACGCATCACACTCCAAAACAAATGGCTGCGTAAAATCCGGCAATGCAATTACTGGGCAGATACTCATGACCTCCTTGAGCCTGTCAAAGGCTCGCTGCACTGTATCCGACCAACTGAATGCCCCTTCCTCGTCAGATCTGTCAGGGGTGCAACAAGCTGTAAGAAATTATTGACGAACTTCCGGTAGTAAGTACAAATGCCAATGAACCCTCGAAGTCATGTCACGTTCCTCGGCCCCGGCCAATCTATGATGGCTCGGATCTTCTCCTCGTGGACCCTCACTCCGTCCAACCCTATGATGTGTCCCATGTACAACATGTCCATCAACCCAAACTTGCACTTGGAGAGCTTGGCGTAGAACTGCTGCTCCTGCAAGATGCGCAACATTGTCTCAATGTGCTAGAGATGCTCCTCCCAAGTCCTGCTGTAAATGAGGATATCGTCAAAGAATACCAACACAAACTTCCTCAAGTGACTGCGGAAGATGTGATTCATGCAGGACTGAAATGTAGCGGGGGCGTTGGTTAGCCCAAAGGGCATCACCAAGAACTCAAAGTGCCCATAGTGACACCTGAAGGCGGTCTTGGGAATGTCTTGCTCCCTCATGCGAATCTGATGGTACCCAGATCTCAAATCAATATTTGAGAAGAACCGTGCTCCTCTCAGCTCATCCATCAACTCATTAATCCTGGGTGTTGGAGAGGTAAATCCCATCTACGGATAGAGGCGATCCCTACTAGCCCAGAACGGGTCTAGCAACAATCAGTCAATGCTACTATGCAAGTTCCTAATTGCAAATAAAAGGTAGGCAATGAACACCTACTTGGATTCCAACGCTATTGTTTGATGAAGAGATGTCGCTCTCGCTCCTTCGCTCTGACCGGTCACGATCTTCCACGATCTCCGTGAATAGATACCTGCACACACGAAGAGAAAGACAAACACAAGCGTGAAATCTAATAAAAGCAATGATACATCAGTCAGAAAGGACGTAACTCACATTAATCATTACAAAGACAAATGAGAGTGGAACCATAATAGTAGTCATCTATTATTAATCAATAACAGAGAAGAGTACAACCAAATGTTCTGACGTCGAATCCTTCTCAAGAGGGTCCAGCCAGCAAGTCTCTTAAGCATTCACCCTTGGAGGTAGATCTCCCAAGACAAGAACTCTCTCTCACACAAGCAACACTCCACAACCTTCCTTAAGCTATCTAGCAATTCCACACTTATCACACCAACTACCTACTAGCAGCAGCAATCTGAGCACTATCAACTCCACACAATCCAAAAACTAAAAACTAGCTGCTCATGGCAATGGTAGAGGTTTAAATAGGAGAAGGAGTCTCCATGAAAGGTGGGAGGATGAGCTTATCTCCAAGGAAGGTGGTTCAAATGATGAACAGACATGCCATAGAAGGGAGGGCGATACTCACAAGGCCAACAACCAAGTCTGGAGTTATCTGGAAGGCTGGCTGTTAGAACAAATTCGCCCAAACTGGATCAGCGCGGGTGTATAACTGAACTGGAGCGCTGACAGCGCATCTTAATAACGGAGCAGGCTGTGTCAGCGCGACTTAGTACAAGCATAGGATGCGCTGGCCCATGAAATTCGACCAGCGCGGAAAACCCGTGTGCTTCCGCGCTGGCAGCGCATCAGTTGCATTATCAGGCGCCAGTCAGCGCGGTTATTTTAATAACAGTCGCGCTGATCAAATAAACTTTGGCAAAGTGGGTCATTTGGCCAGATTAGAGAGCAGGAGCATGATTAATTGGAATTCATGACACAGTAGGGAGACTGACAGGGAGACAGTGACAAATTACTGTGTAACAGATGCCCCCTAAAGCATGAAGCCAGAGAGAGTGGGAGGGGTGAAATGCTTTACAAGCTCGCTGAACTGGAACACCACCAGGAAGGATCCGCACGTACAACTGATATCTTGATTACATGTAGTCTAGGCATGGGCGCAGCCATCCAAAAGACATATGAAGAAGGTCTGTGGTATGGACGCAGCCACCCAGCTGAAGAGACCATGATGATAATAAGGTATGGTCGCAGCCATCCTAAAAGACTCAGGTATGGGCGCAGCCATCCATCAATGAGTCATGTAATAATAATCCTCAAAATCGCAACCTGGTTTGTAGCAGACAAAAACCAGGGTCTTGCTCTCCAACCCAATCCGAACAAAGTACAAGTTCAAGCACGTGAATACATGAGCTGAAGTCGAACATGCATGAACATCGTCTGATTACCAGTCAGTGATGAAAACTGTTAACAGATGCGAGAGGTACCACCAATAATGACAATGGTCCTCAAGGTACTTATAGGTACAATCCACGGCGTGTGAATCAATGAGCTGGTGTCGAACACCCGCAGAATCATTCGATCGGAGGCCAATGATGAAAACCTTGCGTCGAACATGAAGAACCTGCCATTGAGGCATGCAGGCTCTAAGGCACCTGAAGGGGGGTCTCTAGGTCACTTTCTTGGATAATGAGCTGAAGTCGACAGGAAGTAACCTTGATCGAAGGTGGGCCATAATGTTTCCCACATCATCGACACGAGACAGAGGAAAATATTTTGTGTGAGACATCAGAGGGAGGTTGTAAGCTTGCAGAGGTCAACTTCTCTTGAACATATCGGCGGCACAACAGTGGAGTTGGCAGTATTTGACATCAAATGAGCAGAGGTCATGGTGACAAGGCAATGAGCAAATGAGAGGTCGAAACAGGATAACCCAAACCCACGGAGGCTAGTGTGAAACGAGATGAGAGATCCCCACCCAGACACGAATGCAGACGAGTGCCATGTTCAAGAGCGACATACTGCCGACACGACCATTATTATAGTTTCATTTTCCCCACCATTTCTGGCAGGTACCCCGATTATTTTTGGATGACAAGCTTGACGGGGATAGCATATGCTTGGAAAGCGTCATTTCGACGGTGTCCGATGTCATGAGGTTTTAACGAGCCTGACAAAGGAAGAGCTCGACGTCTTTTCCTGTTTAGAGAGTCTGAAAAGACAGCGGAAAAGAAAACTCCGGGGGGGGTCCTTTTTCGTAAAGTTGTGTCTCCCGAGCCCGAAAAAGTATAAAACGATGCTCGACAGAACCACCCGACCAGTATGATCGAGGAGTACTTTTCGTAAGTAGTGACTTCGACCCGAAAAAGTAAAAAAGCGGTCAGAAGCACGTCGTTTTGGAGCCAATAACGAGTGCGAAACGACAAACACCCGGCAATCTTTTTAAGTTAAACGGTCGAAAAAAGAGCTTAAAAAGTGACCGCCTCTCGTTCCTTTTAATGAGTCGAGAGGGAGACTTGACTATCTTTTCGTTTTTAAACAGTCAGAAAAGAGCTAAAAGCAGACCTCCATTTTTATTTTCTTTAACGAGTCAAAAAGGGAAAATACTCGGCAACCTTTTCATCTTTTACGAGTCAGAAAAGAGCTTAAAGGAGACTCGTCCTAGAGGAACGAGTGGTATAAAGGGTAGCAACTGGTTCCGGCAATGGTGGAACTGCTCAAAACATGTAATGGTCAAGAGGCTGGCTAATAAAACCACTCATCGCTACGGTTCCTCAGGAAAGGATAAACAACCAAGTGAAAGTATATGATCAGCCAAAGGGATGGTGGCGATGGAAAGAAACAACCAAGGCTCATCTAATTTTAATGGATAAACGACAATCACGAGATGTAAATCGAGTATGGGTTCATTTTTACACAAGTTTGAACCATGGAGAACTTTGCTTGGATTCGATTTCATGTTTACACAAGCTTGAAACGAAAAACTATGCTTGTTGGAGAGGTAAATCCCCTCTACGGATAGAGGCGATCCCTACTAACCCAGAACGGGTCTAGCAACAATCAGTCAATGCTACTATGCAAGTTCCTAATTGCAAATAAAAGGTAGGCAATGAACACCTACCCATGGGAGGGTAGAAATATCATTCCCAAACCAAGATAGGCGAATGCAAACACTAAGAAACACAATGCATCAATACACTAACCTCACAATGCATCAATACTACTAATGAAAGATTTAAATTTTGCTTTTCAATTTCTCAAACATGAAAATTCGTAATGCAAATGCACTTTCACTTTCGTATGCTAAATGAATGCAATTTTTTTTTGTGAATTTAAGAAGACAAACAAGCAAGTGTGAACTGATCGATCCAAACAATTGTGATCTATGCTTGGTAGTGAAGAAATCGAATCAACATAAAAAAGTGGTTCAATAATCGACACTAAAAATCAACCAGCAACAAGTAGTGAAAAAGCCTCAAGCAAATCAATAAGAGGGTTGTGGATGAACTTTGAATAGACAAGTAACCCAAGCAAATGGTTTCTCAATGAAACTTCTAAAGGGCTAGGTCACATGGTCTAAAAAACACAAGACTCACTCGAATGAAATCAAAGAGAGAGTGCCCCTAACCAAAAGCAATCAAAACAAGCTAATGAGAGACAAGAAACAACAGGGGATAAGAAAGATTGATGAATTCAGGAGATAAAGTTATAAAAAAAACTTTTCAGGAATCAGCGCAATTTTTACACACGCAAGCCGCGATGATCACAATGTCAGCGCAGATTTTACACAGGCAACCCGCGATGTCAGCGCAATTTTTACACAGGCAACCCGCGCTGATCCGATTTCCAAGATCGTCGCGACTGTTAGGCGTACTTACGCGATGAACAGGATGTTGCAAAAGGGTGAGCGCGATGACAGCGCGACTGTTAAAATTAAATCGGCGATGGAGCTCAAAAATAGTGACAGGCAAATCAAAACTCCCAAATCAAAATAGCCAATCTTTCAATCAAACATGGGCATTTCCCAGATCAACCCAGGAAACGCAAAAGACCGATAATTAATCCCCAAAATTTCAAAAGAGACCAAAACAAAAACTCAAGGCAAGAATGAACAAAAAGGGACAAAGGCCATCTCCCCAGCGGAGTCGCCAAATTGTTGGAGAGGTAAATCCCCTCTACGGATAGAGGTGATCCCTACTAGCCCAGAACGGGTCTAGCAACAATCAGTCAATGCTGCTATGCAAGTTCCTAATTGCAAATAAAAGGTAGGCAATGAACACCTACTTGGATTCCAGCGCTATTGTTTGATGAGGAGATGCCGCTCTCGCTCCTTCACCCTGGCCGGTCACGATCCTCCACGATCTCCGTGAATAGATACCTGTACACACGAAGAGAAAGACAAACACAAGCGTGAAATCTAATAAAAGCAATTATACATCAGTCAGAAAGGACATAACTCGCATTAATCATTACAAAGACAAATGAGAGTGGAACCATAATAGTAGTCATCTATTATTAATCAATAACAGAGAAGAGTACAACCAAATGTTCTGACGTCGAATCCTTCTCAAGAGGGTCCAGCCAGCAAGTCTCTTAAGCATTCACCCTTGGAGGTAGATCTCCCAAGACAAGAACTCTCTCTCACACAAGCAACACTCCACAACCTTCCTTAAGCTATCTAGCAATTCCACACTTATCACACCAAATACCTACTAGCAGCAGCAATATGAGCACTATCAACTCCACACAATCCAAAAACTAAAAACTAGCTACTCATGGCAATGGTAGAGGTTTAAATAGGAGAAGGAGTCTCCATGAATGGTGGGAGGATGAGCTTATCTCCAAGGAAGGTGGTTTCAAATGACGAACAGACATTCCATGGAAGGGAGGGCGATGCTCACAAGGCCAACAACCAAGTCTGGAGTTATCTGGAAGGTTGGCTGTTAGAACAAATTCGCCCAAACTAGATCAGCGCGGGTGTATAACTGAACTGGAGCGCTGACAGCGCATCTTAATAACGGAGCAGGTTGTGTCAGCGCGACTTAGTACAAGCATAGGATGCGCTGGCCCATGAAATTCGACCAGTGCGGAAAACCCATGTGCTTCCGCGCTGGCAGCGCATCAGTTGCATTATCAGGCGCCAGTCAGCGCGGTTATTTTAATAACAGTCACGCTGATCAAATAAACTTTGGCAAAGTGGGTCATTTGGCCAGATTAGAGAGCAGGAGCATGATTAATTGGAATTCATGACACAGTAGGGAGACTGACGGGGAGACAGTGACAAATTACTGTGTAACACTGGGTATGGGGTACCTGTTCTTCAGTGTCTTCTTATTCAGGGCCCTGTAGTCAATGCACATTCTCAATGTGCCCAAGAGCTAGCAACTCTTGAATGGCCCGCTCAATCTCATCCCGATAGGCCTTGGGATGCCTATAGGGGGTAGTAATCACTGCCTGTATGCCCTGCTGAAGCTCAATGGTGTGCTCAAATCCCCGGTCCGGTGGCTGTCCCGGCGGAATCTCCCCAAACAATATGGCATACCGGTCGAGGATGGACTGTATCTCTGGATGTACTGTCTGCCCTGTAGTCCTTGCCTCTGATGCACACAGCTCCACTTCCCACTCTATGTCTCCCTTTCGAAAGACTGCCTCCATCCGATGAGCTGAAACAGTCTAAGGCGGATATGTGTGTTGTCCCCGTATCTTTTCATGCCTCCCTGTCTTCTTATCATCCCACTCCATCTCTAGGGTCTTCCAATCTGTCGTGATCTTCCCTAGAGTGATAAGCCACTAAACACCCAGTATCATATTGGTGTCCGGAATATCGACCATGAAAAAGTGGTCAGTCAGTGTATAGGTGCCCATCGTCACTGATAGCTCTGGAACATAACGAACACACATCATGGTCTGATCTCCTGGGACCAAAACTGAAAACCCATCGAAGCTCTCTGTCTGTATACCTCTCCGCTCAACCATCTGTGCATCGATGAAGTTGTGGGTTACCCCACTGTTAACCAAAACTGATACTCGCTGGCCACGTACTGTCCCCCGTACGCGCAGCGTCAAATACTTGGGAAATCCTCGCAATGCTGCAAGGGCCCCTCCGGTAGGTGAAAAAGCTACACCACCTGTCGCTGGTGGTGGAGGTGGCAAAGGACCCCGCACGGCATGACTATCTCCTCCCTCCACATCATCCTCCTCATCCCCTTCCCCGCTGTTCTCGGAGAAGACCTCAATAAAATGTGCTTTGCCAGCAACACATCTATGTCCCGGTGCCCATGGCTCCTGACAGGTGAAGCACAACCACTTCTTCTTCAACTCCCTCCTGGCATCATTGTCAATCTGTACTCGTCTTGGATTCCCCTTCGGAGGCGGAATCCTCACATCCTTCCCCTTAGGCTGAAAAGCCTGTCGCTAGGGGTAAGGTGTTCGAGTCCTGTGTAAGACATCCTGTAAGTCCTGGGTCCTGCTAATAGCATCCTGGAGTGTGGTTGGTCTAGCGTATCTGACTAGACCCCGAAGTGTCTCTGCTAACCCCTCAACATACATGTAGATCCTCTGTGCCGTGGATAGATATGGCACCATCACTGAAACCCTCAAAAAGTCCGCAATGTAGGTCTCTGGGCTCCCTGTCTGTTTGAGCCTCGTCAGCTCAACAAAGTGCTGTTCTAGATCCCTTCGGTCAAACCTCTCCATCAATCTCCTAGTGAACTCGGCATACATCGTCACTGTGGAATGCCCAAGTGTAAACATCCCATGGAACCACCAATCCTAGGCCTCACCATCCAAATGTGATGTCGCCACCTTGATGGCCTCTGTCTCCGACATCTGGTTAAGCTGGAAGTAAATGTCTAGCTTCTCCACCCAAGACTTTGCTGAATTGTTTGATGAACCATCAAACGTAGGCAAGTGGAATCTACTAGCTGCATGGTGGGTGTCACCATCATGATAATGCTGGTACTCTCTGTGATGGTCGCAGGGTCTACTATCCCGCTGGAGCTGGACAAAGTCTCTGAATGAGAGAGCCTCCCTGAACTCCTGCCCATAGGCCTGGTACTTTGCAAAATAATCACCCATATGACCGAGTTCTGCCTCCTGCTGGGCTTCGGCCTCCGTGTCTGCTCCTAAGAAAGTGGGCATGGTAGAGCGTGTAGGGGCACGTGAGGCAACCTGCTAAGTAGTATCACGCTACTCTGGCAAATGGTGGGATGCCTCCTCCTCCTTTTTATAAATATGATGGACCCCTCTAGAACCTCCTATTTTATTATTATTTTAATCATTGAGCTCATTTCCCTCTTCTGTTTCAATTAAAATATTCTTTTTAATGTGGAAAAGGGTATATCGGCCATCACGCCTCCTTAGGCTACTGAAAATCCTTGCTAACCATCCCATCCTATAGATCTTCTTGTTTCGGTTCCAACAAGCTATTACACAAAGGTGTGCCATCAACTATTCCTCTCGGAAAGCCACCTTAAGCATAATTAAATGAGTTATGCACAATAATAACCTCGTTTTATGGAAATTATCAGAATGCAATGGAACGAGGAGTGAGTTGTGCAGAATCAATCCTGATGATGGAGGATGGCAAGTGAACTCCTCCAGGCCCCATAAAACATCTCCAAAAGCCCCTAAGTCCGCTGATGAAGTAAACCAGCACCTGTGAGTTGTCTGCCTCCAACCCTAGAAGTCCATCATAACGATGCCATAAAGAACACCAGAAAAATGAACATCACTCAAGCGAAAGCGAAAGCCAAGACAGATTCAATGCAAACCTATGAACAAGATCCACATCAAGAGCGGGACACGCCAAGATCAAGATCACTAGAAAGCGGCTTGCTTGCACAAATAATTAATATCCCAAGCAAGAAGGATAACAACAAGCAGATCTGGTAGACTTATTAGACTGCATTAGGATTACACACAATCTTATTAGCAAGCTTACGATAACATACCGTCTTATTATCTCTATTAGGTAGGATATTACCCAAGGCTTTAGCGTCACCTTATTTATCTAGTACAAGCCCATGTTTGCAAGACTTGCTAGATCTTTATTCCCCGGTGAGCTTTACAGATTAGGTATTACCTTTCGGCTTGCACCCCCAGATATACTATAATAGGCTCAGGAATCATATTGTAAATAGCCAGCATGTGATTGCAAGAGACAACCCAATGAATTGGAGACTCCATAAAAATCAGGTGATTCCTAACCAGCCAAATACCCCAACAAACAATGAGGGGCAGATTTCTGACTTTCTGGGAGGCGGAGGCCGACCACCATTGTTGTCAGGCATCATTGACATTTTGGCCTTCCCATTGAATATCAATAGAGAGCGCAACTGTAATAAGAGACCAAATCTCAGTCGAGGCCGGGCAATGGAGGAAGAGGTGATCCGTATCCTCAGTTCCAGCTTTACAAATGCAGCATCGGGAGGGGCCCTGCACCATATGCTTGCTCAAGTTTGCTTCAGTAGGAACTTTATTAGTGAGGATGCACCACATGAATAAACGAGTCTTGTGGGGGGCCTTCAATTTCCATAAATGACGCCACCACTAGCTACCCTCGCCCAGGACCCGAGCCTCCATGATCGTAACGAAGCCATCTTTTGGGGTGTACCTACCATTTGGGGCCTTAGCCCAAATGAGCTCATCTGCTCTATCAAAGATTCTGATGTTGGCTTCCTCCAATGCCCCCACAAAATGGAACCATACCCTGCTCCATCTATCCTCTATTCCCAGGTTCTCGAAATCCAACCATTGCAACCTCAGCCAATCAGGGCGCCCCACCACTGCAATGTGTGCTAACCGAGTGAAACCTGCCTCCATCAAGGCCTGTCACATATCTCTTGGAAGGATGTGCGTGTTCCCACTACCAACCCAAGCATACGAGCCAATTCTAACCTAAGAACCATCACCAATTTTCCAGGCCAAACCATCCTTGATAATGCTAAAGGAGTAAGCAATGGCTTTCCAAATGATCGAGGCACCCAGAATGTTTTGATAGGGGCTTCTAATCCATTCGGCAATAGATAGGGGGTAGATGTACTTGTTGTAAACCACCTCCTTCCATAGGCTGTTAGAGGTAATAATTTGCCACCCCATCTTTGCCCCCAGAGCTTTTGCAAAATCCTGGGGTTCCTTCAGTCCCCACTTTTTTGGTTATGCAATCTTGTCCCAGTTGACCCAAGCAAAGGTGCGTCCCAAATTTTGTCCCCGCCAAAGAAATCTGCAACAGATCTACTGAATCCTGCGAAGAATTCCTTTAGGTATCCAAGCAAGGGACATCCAGTAAATCGGGATAGCCTCCAACACAGATTTAATCAGAGTGAGCCTACCCACTCGAGATAACCATCTTTGCTGCCAGATGTTGATACGACTTTCAATTTTTGCTAACAGCCATGACCAGTCAGCAATTCGGTATCCATTTGGCTTAAGCCTGAATCCTAAATACTTGAGACCAAAATCTAGCTCCTGTCGGATGAAAGCAAAGGTTGGGTAGCAAATCTTTGTTCATTTTGCAGACATGAATTGAAAATGATAGTTGATTTGTCATAATTCGGCTCCATACTTGTCGCTTTACAAAATAGAGATAGGATGGACTTGAAACAAGAGGAGTCACAGAAAGAGCCATTTAAGAAAATAAGAACGTCATCGACAAACAAAAGATGTGAGAGGACAATCCTGTCAGTGACCAATACACCTCCTGTTGATTTGGGGTAGCATCGGATGTGCTCTAGCCATGAAATTTGGTGGAGAGGTGGGGGCACATGAGATCTCCAATACCCAGAAAGGGTTTGGGAAGATTCTAAACAGATCAGGAGATATTAAAATAATTAATATTTTTAATGGAGTCCCTAAGTTTAAACTTAGGGAAAATTAAATATTAATGTGTATTAATATGAACTGTGTTAGAATGGTCCAAAAGACATGGATCAAGCCAGATCTAATCTTAGCCATTGATTAGGGATTTAATCTCGGCCGTTGATATGTCAACAAGAAAAGTATAAGAGGAGGCTTGAGGGTCACTTGAAGAATACACCAGAGTGATCAGTCATTCTATTCTCTAGAGCGGGGTTTGCTAAGAGAGACAGAATTAGTGATTGGAGAGCAGCTGAGGAGCATTGAGTATAGAGAGACAGAGAGGCAGAGATAGTGTTGGGACAGCAACAGAGCAGCCAAAGAAAGTGAAGCAGGAGCAGCCAGTGCTCACGCAGGGCCATGCAGAGGCAGCTAAGTGTTGCGCAAAGCACTAGAGAGGCCAGCATAGCTGACGCAGAGGGTCAAAGAGCTAACTTAGGGCCTCCTGGGGCTGATGCAGGGCCAGCGCTGGGCTAGGAGAGGCTGACGCAGTCCAGATTGGGCAGACGCTAGGGTTTCTGGGGCAAATTGGTGCTTAGTAGCTGCCGGAAGGATTATCTGGGGTTTCAGCTTGTAGATTTGTCAAAAACTGAGAGGTATTACTGCCAAGGAAATTCTCTGTTGGGTAGTCCAGTTTCGGCACCCAAATTTTACTTTGATAATTGCTTAATAAGAAAACCCTCAGATAGTTGCACCAGTTTTCCCACATTGGGTTTTTCCGGGGACATTAGTCCAAAAATAATGGTGTCATATGGTTTTTTTGTTTCTATTTCTTTAATTGTTGATATGTAATATGTTGAGCATGCACTAGTGTTTATTTTTAGTACTTACATTGTAAATAACTTGTTAAAGAAAATAACAAGTAGGTAGGGATAAATCAAATAAAGTGCATGGATGGTTTCTAACTAAGTAAACTTAGAAACTTCAACATGGTATCGGAGCGTGATTGCAGATCACGGGAGGACTAAAAGACATCATCCGAGTGGAGCAATAGCAGCAGAAAACAGCTGTCCTGAGGTGACAGAAGCTGTTTCTAGCAGCACAACAACCAAGGAGAGTGATGCAGAGCCACGCAAAGGCAGCGGGGAGGTGCGCAAAGCCTCAGAGAGGCCAGCGTTGCTGACGCAGGGCTTCCCAGGGCTAACGCAGACCCATCCAAGGTGACGCAAGGCTAGCATGATGCAGAGAGGGGCTGACACAGTCCACAGATAAGCAGTTGTTAGGGTTTAGAAGGCTGCAGGAATATTGCAGAGTGGAACTGGTGAGGTACTATAGTCATAACAATACCTGACAGAGCAGGGCCAGAGGGGTTGCTACCGAGGGTTTCTAGTCGAGGAACCCGAATCAGTGGTGCGGTTGCACAAGACGATCAGAGTAGAGGGCATCTCGAGAAGCGACAGAAGGATTTTCGGGAGGGAAATCAGGACTCAGAGGGAGTCCAAAAAATAATTCCTAGACGGGAAGTAGAGACTTAGAGGAGTCAAACAAAGAAATTCCAGGAGGGAACTAGAGGAGCATCATGGCACTACACGGAGTAAGAGACCAGGATAGACTGGACGGAGCATCGAACTTCGCAGTCTGAAAGGCCAAAATCTTATACGTACTTGACAGGAATCGTGTCAAGAACTTCGCCTTGAAGGTAATAGTTGTCCCAGTCGACCCTAGTGATAATGACAAGTACAAGGAGGCGATGGCAAGGGCCAAGAGCATTATCCTTGACGGGGTCAAGGATCATGTAGTACCACACATAGCCGAGAAGGAAATGGCATTTGAGATGTGGGAGGCTCTCAAGAAGTTGTACCAGCATACTTCTGTGCAGAGAAGAATGTTGCTTGAGAATCATTTGAGGTCATATCAGATGAAGAAGGGACAATCGATTGACACCTTCCTCGAAGGACTGAATGAGATCCGAGACCAGTTGACTGCTATAGGGGTGACACTGGATCAGGAGCTAATGGTGAGGACAGCCTTGAATGCTGTCTCAGAAGACTGGGAAGTATTTGTCCAGAGTATATTGGGCAGAGGGACACTTCCACCTTGGGACGAGATGTGGGCAGCTCTTCACCAGGAAGAGATCAGACGGCAGTTGAAGACGGGTAGCAGCAGCAAGGGGATCAAAGTCAAGCAGGAGGAGGAAAACGTGGCCCTAGCATCTCAGGGAAATCAGGAGAAGTGGAAGAAGAAAGATCTCTCCAAGATCAAGTGCTTCCACTGTGGGGAGCTGGGTCATTATGCGACCTAGTGTCCAAGGAAGAAGAGTAAGGGAGAGTCTTCCGAGACTAAGGTAGCGCCAGCACGGGCAGAGAAGGAAGTTTTGACAGATGAGGACTGTGCCATGAGTGCACATGCGCCACTTGAGCGAAAGTGGGGAGACATCGAGCTATAGTCAGGGAGACTACAGGTGATGAGGGGTAGGATCCTCGAGGTACCCAGCCTCTTGGATTAATCCTTGCTACGGGAGCCCCGATGAGGAGTAGCAGAACTGGCTGAGTCGGGTAGATACGGATGCGGATGGAGCGACAGAGAGAGCTACAATGCAGGAGTCCTGAGACAGTGCGAGGCTAGCAGGCTGTAGCAGTGCGAGAGGCACAGGAGTGTTGCACCAGTGCAGGACGACACAGAGAGGTGTGCAATGGTGCGAGATGCAGGGAGTTGTTGCAGCAATGTAGAGGTTAGAGAGGGAGCACTTGTCAGCGGTAGAGGGAGCTTCAACATCAGTGGGTGTCTCTAGCCCAATAGAGAGGTCAGATTGGGAGATCAGTTACTGTTACTGAGTTGCAGTGCAGCAGTGGGCAGCACGATGCAACATGATAAGAGGCTGAGTTGCAGTGCAACAGTGGGCAGCACGATGCGACATGATGAGAGCATGAGAAGTAGAGAAATAGAACAACAATAAAATTATGAAGAAATAGTGATACCTGCTACTTCAATCAAAATTAAAAATGTTACCCTAGATCCAACAAACTGAATAAGATACCTGTGTTCAGATTATTCTAAGAGAGCTACTGATTGATAGTTTTCACATAATATTAAGCAGAAATTAAAACAATGTTACCATAAATTCATGAAGAGGAACACTACAGCACGTTGAAACCCCAAAGACTTTTGCATTAATTCAAAAAATTATACAAGAGAGCTTGAGAGCTTAGTACACGACGCACAGAACGGATGATCTCAACTGACAAATGACCTCCTATTTAAAGATAAATCTTCCAACGGCTAGTTCCAGTGATCCTCATCAAAGCATTATCGACCGTTGATGAGGATCAAAATTTCTTTTAATCTCATCCGTCGAAATTTTAAATTATTGAGGAAATTTCGGATTTTTCAATTAAATGCATTTTACTTAATTCAAAAATTAAATTTTTGAATTAATTTCTTCAAAATTTTGACTTTGACTTAACCCCAGGGGCCAAAGGCTTAAAATTTAGCAAAATAATCAATTAACCTTAGTCCTTGGACCTCTTTAAAATTTAATTTTTAAAGGACCCATGAATTTTGCCTTTGGAAAATTTAAATTTACCTAGGACCTATAATTAATTAAATTTCTGGCTTAGGATTTTAATTAATTTTGGTCAGAAAATTTAATTTATTAACCTATGAGGGGATAAATTATTTTTCTAACCCTCAAGACACCTTACATCATGATTTTTACATTTTTTACATCTCAAGGGGGGAAACCCATTTGAAATATACCCTCATAGACTATCCATTTCTGCGACACAAATATAATCCGGTAGACTAAGCAATTTGTAATAAAATAACCTAACCAAATAGTTAGGATTATTCCCAAATCACTTCTACAGAGACTCGATCTATAACACTAGGACTCCCTTAAGATCCCAGTGACTCAATCCACTCCGGATTTGGGGTAAGGCTGAAGGAAAACTCTTCCGACAATCCGAGAATGGATCGGTGAGACAAAAAACCTCCCGGAATGTAGATCGTCACCAGAAAAGTAGGTTTACCTAGGTGATTACATACACGACACGAATCTGCTAAGATTATTTACATTATACACATGTAGAATGGGTTTACATTATAACATGATCCTCAGGCTGACGATGATAGCTGGATGGCAGGAACACATTGATCAGGCGCTATCCCTTTTGTGAAAAAGGGGGTGTACTGCTATGGGTCGTTGACACGTAGTGGTCAACATCTGGCTCTACTTGGGGACACGTTGCTGCACTGGAGGAATGTGAGAATCCAGAATCTGCATCCACGCAACACACAACAAAACATAAGTAGCATCCATCCAAAAATCATCATATAACGTTAAGCACAGGGACGATATAAGCTCTTCATTTATTAACTAGTCTAACAACATGAAAAACCAAATCTAACTACAAAATGAAATACTGAAATAACAGGGTATAAGGTTAGAAATACAATACAAAGATGCCCCATGGCATCAGATGCATTTAATATAGTGCATACTGAGCATTTTCCTGCTTTCAGGAAAATCCGTCCGCTGTTTCTCAGATGTGCCATGTCCAATTCTGCATATGGTAGGACTTTTTCCTATCCGAAAATCACGTTGCTCGCGGCCATCTGATGCATCAAATCACTTTCTCATTCTCTTTCTCTTGCGTTTTTTCTTTGTGGCAGGCTGTATCACTGATGATGTGGAACATTCTGTTTCAAAACTCTCAGATGAAGTATGTAAGATATGCATGACATGTCTCTCTTCATTCTGCATCCGCTCTGTCAAGAATGGTGGATCAGTCTCACAGGTGTCATGAGTTATAACTTGATCTTCTATGACTGGTGGATTAACCGTGTGAGCATCAACCTGATTATTAATTTCCATTTTATCCAGGTCACCTTCAATTAGCCACTTTTCAATGGAACAAAGGACCTCATAATAAGATGGAGCTTGTTGCAGCAGATAGGGAGGCTTATGATCTGTTGACGTTTCCTTGTTTCTTTCATCCTCTGACTGATGCTGAAGTTTCTGTACCTATATTTTTATGGCATCCATCTGGTTAGAGTGTTTAACCTTCATAGCATTGACTTCCTTGGCATGGTCTTCCTCCATGCTCAATAACTTATTCTAAAGACATATATGACTACCTTCCATATCTTTTATTACTTTGTCATTATCTGCTTCATGGTCATCAAGCAATTTTGCATAGAGTTTATCTCTTTCTCATGATTTGCTTGTATGATAGCTAACTGATTATTATAATCGAATCTCATGATGGTCATTTCTTCATCCATAGTTGACAACTTGTTCTGAATCGCACTTATTTCTTCCTGATAACTTGCTTCCATGGCAGTCACTTGATTTGAATGATTGAATTCCATGATCGTCATATTTTCCTCTAGGGATAATAACTTGTTTTGCATAGAATTAATTTCCCTGTCATGATTAGCTTTCATGGTTTCCATTTCCTTAGCATGCTGACTTTGCATGTCGGTGTATAAAGTTCTCATATCCCTGACGTAATCGGTTACAAATTTTTCTTGATTAAGCTCCATATTTTTTACCAGCTGCGTTTGACTGAACTGCATGTCTCTAACCAACTGCTTTAGTTCTTCTATAATTTGCTTATCATTTTCCCTTTCATTGTCGACGCTGATTTGACAACTTGTCCCTGTTTTCCCACTATCATGGATTTGATCTGCAACGGTACAAGTGGACGACACATTGTGATATGGAGAATTGTCTTGAAATCTTTCATCGATAGCTAGATCCTTCACAAGATCACTTTCATTCTATTGCATAATTTTAGGGGCACAAAACGAGCTACCTTGATAACCATATCTATGTTTAAAAGCATTGACGATGTCTTGTAAAGAAGCAAAAGCATCTTCAGGACAATTATTAAACCAATTCAAAGAATCACCCTCTAAAGAAAAGGAAAAAAGACGCATTTTGACATCCTCATGATCATACTGGGGAGAACTACAATATATGAGCATTGTGTGAGTAAACCTGCATAGATGCTTTCTAACAGCAACTGAATCACCACCCGAGAACAAAGACATTTTATGAATGGCCATTTCCGGAATATCATGGAGAAAATCAGTAAAATGACATGGGGTAAACGAATCATCCATGATGACTTGCTTGAAGGAATAATAAGAGACCAAATGGATGATATAGAGAGACCCTTGCTCAAGAAAATCAAGAGATCCAGAAGAAGCGAGCTTCTAGTAGAAATTCTTGTAAAAATTGAAAGAAGTGGAGTCGCCACTTGAACATGAATCTAACTCTAGGATCCAAAAGGCAACAAACAACCGAATATAAGGGAGGGCTTCTTGTCTGAGAAATAATAAATGGAAGAAGTGGAGTCGCCACCCAAACAAGAAACAAACCGAAATGTCCAGGTGCTAAAGGTGTAGATGAAACGATTAACGAGATGACGAAAGATAATGAAAAGATCAAATGACGCCAGGAAATGTTGTGCCGCTTGACAGGCTAATGAATGGCGGAAAAGATGAGATGATTAAAACGATGTCGAAGAAACCAAGGACATAAAAAACTCTGTCCCTGGTGGCAATGCCAAGGAGTGTTGACTTTGCCAGCTCGAATGAGAGATGAGAAAGATGAAATATGAATGTTGAAATGCCAAGGCCCAATAAATCGGTCCTTGGCAACGGTGCCAAAAAATGTTGTCGCACAAAATGTCTAGGCACTGCGACAACGATCCAGATCGGGGGCTGTCACCCTGATCCCCAATCTCTTCGTTTAAGCTGTCTCCCTACAGTAGGCTAAGGGGGGTAGATCCTATGGAAAAGTGGAATGAAGAAGAACTAGTTGGGAATGTAATATCCTGTTTTAGAGATATTCCCCAAAACCCCAGTAACTCCAACCAAATATACACAAATGATATATTAACCGGAAAACTCAAGATGATAAAAATAATAGTGGTGGAACATATAATAATGTAAACATGAAATATACTCAGATACTCGAGAAATGCAGAGAGAAATGTCAAGCCATTTTATTATACTGAGCAATAGAATGAGTACAGGAGGTGATCAGAAAGATGGCACCTCGACTTGCACAAGGCAAGTGAAGAAATACACTCAGAATAGCAAAGGAATGGCCTCTCTCAGAACTGCGTGGAAGCTGCTGGAGAACTGTCGTGCTACTGGAAATCAAATGAGGATTTGGGGCTGTTCCCCTCCTCGGAAAATGTTGAAACTCTGGAATTGGACTCTACTCAAGAAACCCAGAAAAACCCAGAAAGCTTTCTTGGAATAGCCGACCCCCGAAAATCACCCCCTTGGGGTTCTGCGCAGTCCCTCAATGCTCTGCGCTGCCACTGAATGAAACCCTCCAGAAATCTGCCTGAAACCTCTGCCAAAACTCTCCAATATGCAAGGGCTGATCCCCTGCTCAATCTCCCAGCACAAATCCTACTGCAAACCCTCAATCCAAAACTCCTGCCAGAAAGAACTGCGTCATCCCTCTCAGTGCTGCGCAGTCCTCCAAGGTGCTCAATCCTCCTGCCAAAATGCTGATGAAACTACTGCTGAAATGCTAATGGAAATACCTTGCCCGAGCAGGCACTCGAAGTCCCCCGGGGCTAAGGGTGAGATCTCCGAACGGAGACACTCAATGCACTAAACAGTGTTGCAGACTTGCTCATAACTGAATGCCAAAATGAGGAAGCTCCTCTCTCCTTTATAGCCTGTGCCTCTCTCAATCCCAAGGCCCACATTCTCCAGCGTAATTCCCCTCTTGCCACATGTTGCTTCCCTTCTGTGCAGTCCCTCCAAGTGTTTGCGTGGGTTCCATCTCTGCGTCCCCTTTTGGCCCCCTTGGCTTCCCTTGGCTCCCCTTTAAGTCACAACGTGGTGCTACTAGGAAGTGACTTTCATTCTAAGAGTGTGTCATGTCCCCTTTTCCTCACCTTTTTATTCATACATAACTATAGAAGGCAAAAATAAGCAAAATTGAATATTACAATTAGCCATGGCTAATTAGGAATATTACAGGGAACCATCCAATTCGGGCGACACAGTGAAGCGATCAAGTATTTGATTCAGATTTAGCAAGACTTATAGGATTTGATTAGATTTTAAATTTTTGATACCAGTGCCTTATGGAGTCAATGATCTCTAGGGAAATTAAGGCCAAGTAATCGATTATCAACTGCTGCTTAAATGAATGACTATTTTATATAAAATGCAAATCCTAAAACTAATGTGAGATGCAAGAATCTTGGTTAATTTTAGTTAAATGCTTATTTAAATGTGAACCCTTCAATCCTTTCTGTGTTGAGCCAGATTTCGTAGTAATTGGCAAAGAGAAGATTAGGAGAAGCACACTAAAGTGTGATTAACGATACCTCTCCTGAAATTCTAACATACCCGATGCCTCCGGCGCTGCAGAGAACTGTGGCTCTGACGACTGCAAGGTCACCGTTTTAAGTACTAGTAAAACAGGCTTCTCAAGAAAAGACGGATGGAGATCTATCTGTCTGTCGACCAAGCTTATGCTTAGAAGTAAATTTTATCTATGCAAAGTTAACTTACATTCAAATGCACCGGAAGATGAGATGAAGTTTGACTTGAGAATGGGAAAACACTTATGCCGCAAAAGGCCTCAATTACCCAAATGAAATGCTCGCCTTTTTTTAGATGAAGACTTTGAAAATAAACTCTTGAAGATACTACAGTTAAAACCAGTGTTGCACTAATCGGGAAAAATCGCGATAATATCGTTTTATCGCGATTTTTTCAAAACAACAATAAAATCGGGCGATAAAATCAGTTTTTTTTTATAGCCGATTTTTTTCGAAAAAATCAGGAGTTTTTGAAAAAATAGTGATTTTTTTTCGGTAAAAGTTGCGGGCTCATCGGGCAGCGCTTGTTTTAAAGGGGAAAACCCGATTTTTTTAGTCATTTGGACAGCAAAAGGTGCGCTGGGGTTTGGAGACTTGGAGATTTTGGAGCTGAATCAACTAACTGGAGGAGAAAATCGAAGAGTGAGCTAAGGAGGAGACACATTATCTCCATAAAACCGGTATGGGCACCAACGTTTTGTGTTTTCATTGTTTTGTAACTTTGTTTTTGTTTTTTTCTATGTTTTTGGTTGGGTTTGGAATGGGGTTTTTGACATTTGTCCAATGTAATTTTTTTTTAGTTTTTTTGGTTGGGTTTGGAATGGGGTTTTTGACATTTGTCCAATGTATTTTTTTTTTTTTAGTTTTTTTGGTTGGGTTTGGAATGGGGTTTCTTAAATTGTATGTAATTTTTTTTTAGTTTTTGTACAATGTAAATAGTAAAATACTAAATTGTAAGTTTGTAACTTGTAAATACTAAATTGTAATCCTTATTTTCCCATAGGTTCACCGAAACACCATTCAAGTTTTCAACTTCAAAGTTCAAAATCAAACATGTCAAGGAAATTGGACCCTTTCTGGGAATTTGGTGAACCTGATGCTCCGAATGATAGAATAAACTTGTCTTGCAAGTTGTGTGGGCACCATATGTTCTGGGGGGTGTACAAATTGAAGTATCACCTTGCACAAATCCCTGGATTTGATGTAGGGCCTTGCACAGAGACAAATCCTGAAATCATCTGAAGAGCCATGAAAGCATTGGAAACTTTAGACCACACTAGAGAGGCCAAAGCAGAAATGAAGAGGCAACTAAAAAAGTCAGCTGAACAAGGAAGTGGCAGTGGTTCTACTGCAGCATCAACCAACCCGGTAGCTGCCTCATCATTTTTTGTTCCTCGAACCACACCTGGTTCACAACCATCTATCAATTCAATGCTAAAAAAACTGAGAAAGAACACGCTGACAAGTTGCTGGCAAAATTTCTCCTTTGGAGTGATTCCTTTCAGCATTGTAAGGAATAATCAATTTTTCCAGCTTGCTATTGATGCTATTGCAACTGTTGGCCCAGGGTACAAAATCCCTTCTTATCATGACATGAGAGGCCAGATTCTTCAAAATGAAAAGCTTGACTGCACCAAAAGATTGGAGGATTTTAGGGAATCATGGGCACAAACAGGATGCACTGTGATGTCAGATGGTTGGACTGACCAAAAGGGGAGAACCCTTATAAACTTCTTGGTTAGTTGTCCCAAGGGGACTATGTTTGTCAAATATGTTGATGCATCTTCACAAATCAAAGATGCAAGAACTTTATGTGATTTGCTGGATGTGTTTATTTTGGAGGTGGGTGCAGAAAGTGTTGTCCAAGTCATAATGGACAATGTTGCAAATTATGTTGCTACTAGCAGTATGCTTATGGACAGGCATCCTACTTTATTTTAGACACCTTGTGCTACGCACTGTATTGATTTGATGTTGGAGGACATAAGGAAAATTTCTTTTGTCAAAGATATTGTTCAGTCATCCAAAAACATTACAAAATTTATATATAGTCATACATCTGTGCTTAGCTTGATGAGAAGATTCACCAACAACAAAGAGTTGGTGCACCCCGCCATTACACGGTTTGCCACCAGTTTCATATCTCTTCAATCCCTCTTGAATTCTATGTGGGATGTGAAGAGAATGTTTCTTTCAGAGTGGCGTGCTTTGCCAATGAGCCGCAAACCAGAAGGAAAGGACATATGCAGACTAGTTTCATACCAGGAAGACTTCTGGGCAGGGGTGCAGGAGGTGTGCGCCGTTACTGAAGCTTTGGTAAAGGTTCTTCGGTTAGTTGATGGTGAGAAGCCCACAATGGGCTATTTGTATGAGGCCATGGACAGGGCCAAATAATCCATTTGGGCCTACTATGATGATAAGGGAGATGAGGGGTTTCAGAGACAACTCATCCTATGGGGAGTGATTGATGAACGATGGAACAACACACTCCATCGTCCCATTCATGCTGCTGGGATTTTCCTAAACCCTGCATTTTCTTACACATGTGGGTTCGTATTTGATGTTGAGATCATGGATGGATTCTTAACCTGTGTCCAGAGGATGGTGCGATCTCCAGCAGAACGTACAGAAATTTCTAAAGAAATTGAGACATATAGGATGGCAGGTGGCACATTTGGCTTTGACATGGTTGTGACTGATAGGACGATTAAAATTTCATTTTTTTCTTATGTTTATTTAAAATTGTATTTCTAATTTTGTTGTAGATGCGCAGTGGAGAATGTATGGTAACAGGGTACCCCTTCTACAAAAGCTTGCCATTCGAATCCTCAGCCAAACATGTAGCTCCTTAGGATGTGAGCGCAACTGGAGTGTATTTGAAAAAATACACAACAAGAAGCGCAACAGGTTAACACTTAAAAATTTAAAATATTGTAAATTTCCAAATAAATTTTTGAATTCATTAAACAATATTTTTTTTATAATTATTATTTCATGATCTTTGTATAGGTTGGAGTCCCAGTGACTTAATGACATGGTCTACGTCTACTACAATCTTCAATTGTGGGTGAGGTAACTTGAGAGGAGACCTGATATGGAGGCCATCTCATTGGATGGGATTGACAACACTACTGCATGGAGGGTTGAGGCCGAGAGGCCTCTCATGGAGTTTGCTGATGATTGGTTAGTGCAGGATGTAGTGGAGGAGGAGGAGGAGGAGGAGGAGGAGGAGTTGGAGCAATAGGAGGAGGAGGTGACACCACCTGCTCGGGCTATCCCTGCGACCAGTAGAGGACGTGGTCTACCTCCTATAGCTCAGCCTCCTACTCCTAGTTCTTCAGCTTCTAGAGCACAATAGACTCCACTGCCAACTCCACTAGCACCAGCATCTATATCTAGAGGGAAAGGGAAAGCTATGGCATTCTCTTGCAAGAGGGGTAGAGGAAATCAATAGTATTAGACTTTAGTTATTTTTTTCATTTCATTGTATATGACATTATGATTCATGAAATACATTATTATATTTTTTGTTGATATTTTGAGGCTGAGTTGGGACTCAGGAGTCAGGACTTATTATTTAGGACATGATTCACTGTTATGTGTGATTTTAGCACTAGAAATGATATTAAACATCTTATATATTAGTTCTTTTATCATATTTATGTGTCAATGTATTTATTTTATGTTGTAGATAGTTTAGATATTAAAAAAATTGAAAAAAAATGAATATTTTTGTATGTTATGATTTTTTTTTCCGATTATTACCGATTTTTTCCCGATTTTTACGATTTTTTCTGATTTTTTCCCCGCGCCAAAATTATCCCAATAACGATTAGTGCAACATTGGTTAAAACACTAGCTTATTTCAAATCTTCTTGATACAATTTAGCTCAAAGAGAACAAAAACAACTTTGCTATTCGATATCAATGTCAACAGATGCTCAAAAAAATACTCAGTTTATGAAACAAATGATATGCATTTGATCACAATTCCATGAGAGAATACTTAATTTTCAGAAATTAATTTTTAGGACAGCAGTAAGAAAAAAATTATGACAGCAGCAATATGACAATGAAAACAGTAAGCTATCAATGATATCTTTATGCCAAAAATTTACCGAAATTTTTCCAAATTTGCCTACATGAATTATAAAAAAATTCAGCCTGTTGTGATGTGATTTCCGGAATTATATCAGATCTGATATACTTATTACAGCCAACAATTAAAATATGAAATAAGCCTAATGATGAATGCCCAACTCAAGAAATTAATTCCTTAATGTATAGACAACTTAAGAACTGATTTTAGGCTAACACAAATGAAATTTTTCCACTATTATATTTTAGACTTCAGAAACATAATTATTTAGAGATAACAGTGACCCAAAATGTAGATTTAGGCCAAATACTTGATACACATCAAACATAAACGACTTATTAATGTATTTAGGAATTTTTTAGTTAATTTCAAACCACTCAAATGTGTTTTTCACCACTATTAAAAAGGTATATGACTGTTGTAGCAAACAGTGAGGAAAAAGGTAGTTTAGAAATCAAACCCTTAGGCCCTAGGCCTTGAAGATCAATTGCCGAAGTTGTCCAAAATTTTTATATCCCTGAAACACATATTTTTACCAAAGTTTTTGCAAAAACTCACCAATAATTAGCTTCAGAAAATTAAATATTCAAATCAGAAATGGAGCAAGGGGAATCTAGGCCCAATAGAACTAGCGTTGGGCTAGGAGAAGGCAGATCTGGGCTTAGGAGCCCCAAAACTTGAAACCCTTGTTTTGAAAAAAATTATTTTGCTTCAGATCTTCAGATTTATTGCAAAATCTTTAATGGTTGGCCTTGTAAAAAGATTTGGGATAAGATATTGCCCTCCAGGGCCTAGATCTGTCTCAAAACCCCCAAATCTGCTTGAAAAATCTCAAATCTGAAGATTTAATTGGCTGATTTCTCAGATCTATTCCTGCAAACAATCTTTGAGCCCAAATCTTGCCCTCCAGGTTCTAGATCTAGCTCAGATCTGAAGATTTACTTGGCTGATTTCTCAGATCTATTCTTGAAAACAATCTTTGAACCCAGATCTTGCCCTCCAAGGTCTAGATCTAGCTCAGACCTGAAGATTTTCTTGGCTGATTTCTCAGATCTATTCCTGCACAAATGAAAAGAGAAAAAACCAATACCCAATATGTACAAAAATAGAGAAAACCCAAAAACCCAAGTGTTAAAATTCAAAATTATGTTATAAAATTTCAGATCTACACAAGTGAATAACAGATCTACACAAATAATTTACAGATCTATACAAATAATTTACAGATCTATCAGATCTGAGGAGTATGAGTTCAATTCCGCTCCCAGATCCGATAATCTAAGACTTTTAATAGCCAAATCTATTAAAATTTCCACAAAATATATAAAATATTTTGAAATTCTAGAGAGGTACTAACCCAAAAACACCCTGCAGAAAAAAGATTATTGTTAGATAAATCCCGAGGCTTATATGAAGTAGGCTCTTCAGAAAATATGTGTTGAGAGTTGGCTGATCCAACCAAGAACTATCCCAAACGCTCAGTGAGAACCGTAGAGATCTTCTGCAAACACTAGATCAACCATCAAATCAAGTAGAGAAATAGAACAACAATAAAATTATGAAGAAATAGAGATACCTGCTACTTCAATCAAAATTAAAAATATTACCCTAAATCCAACAAACTGAATAAGATACCTGTATTCACATTATTCTAAGAGAGCTACTGATTGATAGTTTTCACATAATATTAAGCAGAAATTAAAACAATGTTACCATAAATTCATGAAGAGGAACACTACAGCACGTTGAAACCCCAAAGACTTTTGCATTAATTCAAAAAAGTATACAAGAGAGTTTGAGAGCTTAGTACACAATCCAGAGATCAGATGATCTCAACTGACAAATGACCTCCTATTTAAAGATAAATCTTCCAACGGCTAGTTCGAGTGATCCTCGTCAAAGCAATCTTGACCGTTGATGAGGATCAAAATTTCTTTTAATCTCATCCGTCGAAATTTTAAATTATTGAGGAAATTTTGAATTTTTCAATTAAATGCATTTTAATTCATTCAAAAATTAAATTTTTGAATTAATTTCCTCAAAATTTTGACTTTGACTTAACCACATGGGCCAAAGATTTAAAATTTAGCAAAATAATCAATTAACCTTAGTCCCTAGGCCTCTTTAAAATTTAATTTTTAAAGAACCCACAAATTTTGCCTTTGGAAAATTTAAATTTACCTAGGACCTATAATTAATTAAATTTCTGGCTTAGGATTTTAATTAATTTTGGCCAAAAAATTTAATTAATTAACCTATGAGGGGATAAATTATTTTTCTAACCCTCAAGACACTTTACATCATGATTTTTACATTTTTTACATCTCAAGGGGGAAAACCCATTTGAAATAGACCCTCACAGACTACCCATTTCTGTGACACAAATATAATCCAGTAGACTAAGCAATTTGTAATAAAATAACCTAACCAAATAGTTAGGATTATTCCCAAATCACTTTTACAGAGACTCGATCTATAACACTAGGACTCCCCTAAGATCCCAGTGACAAAATCCACTCCGGCTTTGGGGTAAGGCTGAAGGAAAACTCTGTCGACCATCCGAGAATGGATCGGTGAGACAAAAAACCTCCCGGAATGTAGATCTTCACCAGGAAAGTGGGTTTACCTAAGTGATTACATACACAACACAGATTTGCTGAGATTATTTACATTATATACATGCAGAATGGGTTTACATTATAACATGATCCTCACGCTGACGATGATCGCTGGATGGTAAGAACACATCGATCAGTTTCTCTCCCTTTTGCGAAAAAAGGGGTGTACTGCTATGGGTCGTTGACACGTAGTGGTTAACAGGGCTCAAAGGATTCTCATAGAATCCATCAAGGATCCCCTCATCCCATATGTATCTAAACTCAAAACTTCAAAAGAAATCTATGACAAATTGGTAGAGTTATATTCCGTAAGCACTACTAGAGAAATCATCTCATTAAGGCAAGAAATCTACAAGTTGAAGATGTCAATAGAAGATGGAATAGCCTCACTCTTTATGAGGATATTTGAGATCCGGGATCAACTACAAGATTTGGGAGAATTCATGTCTGATAGTGAAATGACTACAATTGTATTAAATGCACTACCAAAGGAGTGGGGTAACTTTACTTCAAGTATTTATGGGAAGAAATAAGCTACTCCATTCCAAGATCTATGGTCACTATGCAAGATTGAAGAATTTAGACTAAAGGCCGAATTTGATGTGGGAGCAGCTAAGCAAAATCAACCTTATGCTGCAATGACAAGAAGAAAAGGAAAATTTGGAAAGTTTGGTCCTTGGAAAAGGAAACGGACATGTCTAAGATTCAATGCTATGGGTGTCAGGAATATGGGAACTAAAAAGAGATTGTCCTAAGGTAAAAAGGACAACAAAAGAGCAAGAAAAGAAGCCCATATTGCCAAAGAAGTAGAGGAAGCTAGAAAGAAGTCCAAGAAAGAGGAAGTAAGAGATCTCTATTACTGAGATAGTCTTCCTCATCTAAGTTCTTCTCAAATTCCTAAGTCTTATGTTGTAAGATATGGCTATCATGATTCACTAAATGGGATGCATCAAGGCATCATAAAAGCATTGAAAGCAAGAGCTCGGGACATCATCATAGAGAAGCATGAAAGAGGGTTTAGAAGTCAAAGATATAGCTCTTGGGAATCTCATTGGGAACATAAGTGGCAAGGTCATCTAGTACAAGGTTCAACATACATCTGTCAAAAGGAAACATTTGTTGATGGGGATACTTTAGATCCTCAAGATTCTCGGATGGAATCTTCATTAAAAGGTTCACTGATCATGAGGAAAAGCAAGTGTTTCATTAAGAATTCCAATCTTGTGGAATTCATGGGATGATGGTATGATGACATAAAAGTGAAGCAGATCAAGGGATTGAATCTCTTTCAATCAAGGAAGTTGCTGCAGGAAGTTTGGATGACCCAAAGGAAAAATGAGGTATGTATACATTTGTGGAAGTCATGTCATATGGTTGCAGGTATCATGAACCAATGCTCTAAAGGATCTCCTCTCTTGAAGGAATGCAGGAATGCATGGGTCATATATTCACTAGATGAAATCAACATAATATCCTCATATGAAGTATGAGGTGGTTGACTACAATTGAGGAACTTTGATTGGAAGCTCCTGGGAATGAAATGTGTGAAGAAAGGAAGGAAGAGATCATGGAATATGCAACCATGGTAAAGGCAATCAACATCCAAAAGACCAAGAAGATTTGACTAGGATATCTCCATGGAAGATATGAAGACTCTAATGGAGTCTGAAAAAGAAAGAGACCCTTGACAATATATATCTTTGGGAGATGTGTCGATATGTATGCAGGATGTTGATGCAAACTAAAAGATGTCATGATGAAAGACCATCACAAAGGTAATGTTGATTTTAATGTTCATTCCTTTATTTTTGAACAAATATCTGGATGGGTTTATGCAGGGCTGCCAAGGAAGATCTATGGATATCTTCCACCACTGATGCACATGAAGTAGGATGAAATATCCTTAAGGAACTATGGCATGAAGAAGGCAACATGGCATGAAGGAAGGCCAGATATGGACTGATGGATCACTTTCCGATGATGACATGACTGACTCATGGATGAAAGTGATGGATGGTTTGTGCCCTAAGAAGAAGTCCCAAAATATGAAGACTCTTGAATGACGAAAATAAGTTCATGACATCGTGAGGAACAGTTCTTCAAGCAGTTGGTTGTCCCATCATCTCCACCTGAGTAGGTGCTGTAGGTCCCTCATTCAGAGGGAGTCTGGAAACAACTTTCTTACTTGGAAATTCCTAAGCCAAGAGGGAGCTTAGGTACATTCCTTCCATAGCAATAAGTACATTCCTTTATTGGAATAGATATGTCCTTTGTAATTAAGAGGGAGAGATAAACATCATTCTTGTCTTCACTTGCAAAGACAAAATGGAGGATTTGGTAACATCTGGCATCCGATGATCTTTGAGGATGTATTAGGGCATCCAAGATAAGAGTAGTCGTTGAGGATCAATATCTTCGAGGACTAGGAATCCAAGATAAGGATAGTCCTGGTGGAACACACCCTGAGAACCCAGGTGGGGTATGTTCCGAGAGAGACAATGATGAGGGTGTCTATAGATCGTTGGTCTCGCCAACATTGTGCTCAGATCTTGTGGAGATATAGATATGTTAGTCAAGGCCTTGCTATGTGACAATGCTGGTTGATATGATGCTATACAGGTGGGTTACCAATCCGACTATCATTATGAGAAATTCTTCTAATTGAGAATGACCAAGTACCATTATGAATAACTCCCTAGTTAAGAGGGAGTGTTGAAAAATGTAACTAGGTTTGGTCTTCATAATGACATGTGTAATTGTGATTTTATGTAATTGATGAAAAGAAGAAAAATAAAATTATTATTGTAATGCTTGTCTCATGGGTTTCATGAGCAAGGAATTTTATTTTTAGTTTGACTCCCATTGTGAGTCCTTAGGATTGGTCATAAAGTCAAATTGAGTCAATGTCATGTATGAAGGACCCTTCTTGGGTATATATTTGTATATGAGTCAATGAATATGTCAAATAGCCCTCCAAGACCAAGCACAAGCATTAACCTCAAGTCGGCTTCAAAGTGGAATTAATTGTCTCCTCCAACAGTCACGTCGGCTCACCTACATGTCAGGTCGGCTAATTACCTTGGGCAACAACTATAAATAGGAGTGCTCGGCATCATTTCAGAGGCAAATTTTCGCAGATCACAGTTTGAAGTATGAGGGTCATCAAGGGATTTGAGTTACCAGCAAGGAAGGAAGAAAGAGAAGCAAGGGAGTTTGTGTTGATTTGGGACTATTTTGTGGGCCATATTACCTCCACACACACGAAATTGCAGACCTGTATATTGCAGCTGTGAAGGCTGAGGAAAGGTGAAGTTATATTGCAACAGTCAAGGCCGAGGAAAGGTGAAAGTCTATGGAAGCAGTAAAGGCCGAGAAGAGGAGAAGTCTGTTGCAGCAGGGAAGACCAAAATATGTTGCAGCAGTGGTGCAATCCTCGTAGGGAGCTAAAGTGGAAGAAGGTTGAAAGTCTAAAGTAAGCCAAGGTTAAAGAAGAAGTCGAAAAGGAGGAAGGAGCAGAAGGTGGACTATTGTTGACAAAGGAGCTTTGTGTATTGGTCTTGGAGAGGCAAATAGGTCAAGGGTCTTGGTCTTGGTATTCGTCAATTGGAATCTCTATAAGAAGAAGAATTTGTTCAGGTTTTCCTCTCAAAGAGAGAGGTTTTGGCCCTGGCTGATAGCCTATATTTTGTGTCTCTTGCCTCTTTATGGTTTATGCATTGGTAGTTGTTCACTAATAACCTAAGTAAAAGAAGATCCTAATCTAAAGAGTAAAAAGCACTCACAAGCATTTACTAATAGAAGAGAAATCACATAATACTATGCCCTAGATTTCTCAACACTAGACACCTTCTTTACCCTAAGGGGAAAACAAACAAGCAAGAATGGGTCAAGTTTGTCCCATTCTCCTACTGTCTGTCTGTTTAGGGGTTGGTTCATTCACTCACGAAGGAGGGAGGGATAATGGAGCTTCACTCTATTGGGTTGGTTCATGCACTTACTCCTACACTCACAAACAGTAAGGAGGTGGGTCGCTCCCCCACTAGCCCAATCACTCTACTATCAGTACCTTATCTCTAGATTTACCTGTTGTAGGCAATATTCAGATTTGAAGAAGGAACCTTGTAACTAAGGCGACTTAGTTAGGTCCTGAACTAGTAAGGCAAGGGTTTGTCCCTAGCCATACAAGGCAATCTGTCAAGCTATCTTTCTGCCCTCCCAACTCATCTTTCCACTATAATTCCATCAGTGAGTCAGAGGTTATGCATAAGGGTTTTCTATGAAATAGATTTCATTCAACAGTAGGTAGAGCATGCATACTTTGTTTGGCCTGAGATCCGCTGGATATGTTCGCTAGCAATAAGCGCATTTTCACCCCTGAAGCCGAGAGGTAGGTCAGATTGGATAGACTTGGATAGACTCGGATTGGATAGGCAAGTTACCATACCCTACGGAATAGATAGGATAGAGTGGATAGGTAGGTGTGGTACCTTGGTACCGCGGATAGGTGTGGTATCTTGGTACCACGGATAGGTGTGGTACCTTGGTACCACAGATAGGTGTGGCATTTAAGATCCTTGGGTAGGCAGGATAGAGATAGTATGGGTAGCTAGGTGTGGTACTTCTTACCACAAATAGGTAGTTAGATCTTGAGATGGAGGCTTCCTTGCGGTGGTAGGGGCATAGAGGAGCATTTTAGGGCTGATGAGGGCTGTCCATTACGTCGTATAATTGTCACCCCTCTCTTGCATTGCTAGGTTCTTTTATATGGATTAAAATTTCACTCCTTCCTGAGAACTCACTGAGCTGAGCCAGTAAGGTCCTGTTCACTTTACCTCTATGCTTGAATTGCTGCAGGTGTCTCTAGGGAGAGAAACACATAAAGATGAGGGGGTTTGAGGGAGGGAGATTTGCTTCTTTCTTACTTATGTGATGGACGAAGATTTTGGAATGTTATCTGCCTCGACTGGTACTGCATTCAAGTTGCCTTATAGTTGGCCCCCCCTTACTCTTCCTTGGGAAAAATAAAAGAGGTTGCTGGTCAAACCTGAACGACTTGATCTTTTTCAATTTATTCCATTTCATTTTAGTTTCAGATATCGAAGCAGGCTTTGACCATGTCTCCTGAAGAAAATAAGTACATATGGCATTAGACGATTTCATATATCAAGGTTAGTATGGGATCAGGTCCTTTTCCCGTCTCGTCTTACAATGATGCTTGCCCTGGGTGACCTTTGTAGTGTCCCAAATCAATTAATTTTGGAACAGGCACTTCATATTAAACTATCATGCATTTTCCAGAAGATTGCCATGTAAAACCAGAACCATAAATCTATAAATTGCACAAAATCTCATTAAAAGATCACAACATGAGAAACAATGAGAAATGCAACAACCAAAATCCAGCTTTATTTCATATATATATATATATATATATATATATATATAGATGCTAATACAATAACTGGGGATGGCCCTCTGGTCTCCAAATTGAAACAGAAAAACAATCTCTACACCTGTGGATTCTGAATGAATCCACCAAGGGGAGATGGGTGCTCGCCCAATCTCTCTAAATCACCTGAGGGTTTTTGTCTTGGGGCTACCAATGGAGTAGAGAACCATGTTCTCAACCTCACATACAAGAAACAATATCAAAACCAAGATGTTCTCCAATGGCCTCCTCCTCCTCTTTTATAGATTTGATGGACACCTCTAGAATTATTATTTTAATCATGGAGCACCTTTCCCTCTTTTATTTAAATTAAAATATTCTTTTTAATGCGAGAAAAGGGTAAATTGGCCACCATGTCTCCTCAGGTCACTGAAACTCCCATCCAACAATGCCATCATGTAGGTCTTCTCGTTCCGGTTCCAATGAGCTATTACACTAAGTTGTTCCATCAATTAATCTCCCCGCAATGCCACCTCAAGCATAATTAATTAAGTTATGCCCAATTATAATGTTGATTTTTGAAAGTTTTCGGAATGCAACGGAATGAAAGGAAAATTGCGTTGATGATGGAATATGCCAAGCAAATGCCATCAGATCCCATAAAAACTCCTCAAAACTCCATCGGGACGCCTGATGACATAAATCTGCTCCATTGACCTGGCCATCCTCTGTCTTGGATACCACCCTTGCTGTATTATGAAGAAGAATAAAAATGGGGACATGACAGTCCTCTCGCCCCAAGATTGCTTGCCCTCAAGCAATCTAAATCTGTGGACCAATCTGGTGGCCCAATGCCACTGAGACCCAATGCCTGGATCCCATACGAACCACTGGTCCACGTCACATCTCCAAGCTATCGAAACATGACTGGATCCTCCAATACCTGGATCCCATGTCCATCTCTGACTCAACCTGCTGCCAGTAGATCCACTTGGATCCCAATGCCACCAAGAAGGAGCGTTAATGCTACATGGCTCCTGCTGTGCTATAGCTCCGGCTATGAATGCTGCCCTACCAACTGTGTACCAGCTCATCACCTCTCTCCAATCCAATCCTTGGCATACCCCAAGGTCAGTCTCACCATACTGATGCTGCACTGAGATACTGATGAGTGGCCAACCCACATTTTGCTGCCGACTGGAGCATGTAATATCCCCCACCTCTAAGGGCTCCTGCAGTACACTGCTCCCAACTAAGAATGATACTCCATCAATAGGATACCAACTCATGATCTCCTGCCAATCTAAGTCATGGAATCCTGTGTAAGGAATAAGTCTACTATGCTGACACTGGTCCATGCTCAACTCAGGCTGCCCTATTTGGTTGGTCAGCAATATCCATCAGGAAAGTCTTGTCGCTCTCCCTGTAATGGGTACAAGTAGCCGAACTATGCTGCAAGCCCTGTCTATGTACTCCTGGAGAGGGTTGCCGCCTGAAAATGTTGCAGCTCGGCTAGTTGCCGCTACACGTGTTTGCACCTCATCAATGGGTAGAGTCTAGACCCAAAGATGGATGCACTGCCAGCTCCCTTGACTGATAGGAAACTCCACACTTTTCTAATCCACCAATCTTTTGTCAAATTGTCTTGTCATACTCCAGCATCTCCTGAGGACAAGTGTTAGCGAATATTGTTACCCTACCAGCTGTCTATACATTTGTCTACTCATCAACGACTGATCCCAAGGGTGACTGCTCATCCTCCATCATCACGGGTTCAATATGAACCTTCAACTGGCTCTCCCAAAAAGGCTGATCAGGCATACTATGCGCATCCTCCTCCTCAGCTGACTCACACTCCATCATATGCAGCTCATGCTGACTCATCACCAGTGACACACTATCCTGAATGTCTCTCTTAGGACCCATAGACTGCTCATCATATGAATTTGGCCTGATGTTAATGACTCGCCATGACTTATGCTCCTCTGTGCTTTCTATGCTGAATCATCTGCCCCTCATCTGCTCCCTGATCTCTTTCCCACATGGGAAGAATCAGATGTCCCTCGTACTCCTCCACTGCACATGGATGCATATCTGGGCCACTGTCATCAACTCCATATGACTGCTCATGCTCCTCTAAGGTATCATCGTATGAAGCCATGGACTCGTCCAATGAAGAGTCCCCATCCTGATAGACATAAAGAATATCTCCCTGCTCTAGTCATCTCCTCAGTGTCACTCAAGCATGAGTGGTCAGGTCCTAAGGCCCTTCGTAGATGAAGCAAAGTCCCTTCCTCCTCATCTCATTCTCGCTGCATGAGCCCCCAAACCTGAGCTGCTCCTCCCTGGTCAATTGTCTCCTGAACAGCCCAATGTTCTGCTCAACCAACCTCTCAGCTAGACCATAAGCAACAGGTGAGACCAACTGCTCTCTCCTCCAAACAAACAACAATCGAGACTACAACTCCCAACAAATGGCATCACGACCTCTCATACATGAGGACAAGATGGATTGCATGTGTGCTATGACTCTGTCAGGATGATGTTTCCTAATGCTGAAGAAGCATTGGAACATCTGCAAGATCAAACCATCACACTCTAGATCAAACATGACTTCATAAGTCCTAGTTATAGCCATAACTTCTAAAATCTCAAGCTTCTTCCCAAATGTAGGACCCACACTGTTGTCTAAGTCCTGAAAAGTATCCACTATCAGCTTGAAAACTCTCCTCATAACATCATCATTGTAAGGAGCTCTAGGGGCGGTTAGTCTCATGATGTGACTGAGACAAGATGCAACTGGGAGTCTAACCCCTTCACAAGGTTCCTCCAAGAACTTGTGTTGTATGAGAGCAAGCATAGCTGGTCTTAGAGCCCAAATGAGTTTCTTCCCTTCTAACTGGTTTACTTCAGAAATGAGTGCATCCATTTCATCCAGTTTGGAAAGGACTTTCCATGTGACCTTCATGCGCTTCAAATCTGTCCCAAGTGCAAGGATCTTGTGTCCAATCTCTGGCTCCTGCTGCAAATCTCTTGGCTGCTCTTTCTGAAGGATGGCATAAACTCCCCTTGACAAAGGTCTGTTGTTTGGTTTCTTTGTTTGGTCCATATGGCAGTTTACTGAGGTACTGTTGTGTTGGTGTACAAGGTATTTGAGAAACTCCATTGTTCAACCAACATATATGGCTATAATGGTAATACAAAGCTACTACAACAACATGTAAGACACTGGTATATTCTAGCAGCCAATTTTGATCATCACTTAGGATATTTTTCACATATTCTGGCAAACTAATTATGACAGTGATACATGGTATAATTCAAATAAGTTTTCTGCCTATACAATTAATCTGGAGATACATCCCCTGGACCATTGAATAATACCCAGTATAAACTTGACAGCAAACAAAGTATATTTTCAAGCATACAACCAACAATAGCTATGCAATAGAGGAACCTGAGCTTAGATTTGGCACTTGGTTGTGAGGCAATCCTCAAGAGAGATGAAATTCTTCCCTTGCTGAAAAAAATCTGTCCCATGTGTTATGTACATTATTTCTGGAAAATGCACTCACTGGCAAATTAGATGTGTGATCTTCTCAGGTTTAGCTACTACAGGTAAAACCAACTCAGCCTCTGAACAAGCTGCTACAGGAATCAGATCAACTTGTTTCTCTAAGGCTATGCTGCTACAGGCATAGGGAAATCAGATCTAAAGTAGTAAATTGAGATAAGCTGCTACAGGTAAGGGAAAGATGACTGCAAACAATTCAATGGCTCCTTGGCTAGAAAAAGAAAACAACTTCCTTTTGACTGGTGTTAGCACCAAAATTCTCCAACAAATAGCCACTATGGAAATGCGCAACTAGTGCCACTGGATTTTCTGAGGTTTTAAATGTACAATTTCGTCAAACACTTTGTTAATGGCACATCCACATTACCAGACCTCAAGCCAACCAATTTCATAACAAATAACTTCCAGGAAATAGCATATTCTGCTGATAACAATTATTTTTCAACAAACTGAAAGGTGCATAGTCATATTACTAATCTTTGGCAATGAAAATCCAACATAATGGGCACATTAGAGAACCTGGTTTGTGCACAGCGTTGTTTCTTCAATTTGATGCTCAATCTTCAACACAATGCTGTCATAAAGCTCCCAAGAGAACCGACCTCTTACCCTTCTGTCTTTCTGCCTCAATCACAGCTACCTAGTTCCGCCCAGCTGAGAGTACGTGTATAGCCAATCTCTGCTACAGGGAAAGCTTCACGGCCATTCTCATTTATGGCTAACGATAAGCTGATATTTCTTAGCAGATCTGGCCTTATATCGTTCACTGGTCCATGGCCTTAGATCCAAACTCTGGCTCTCACATATTGTACAGGATGTAATCTTCCAGTGATCTTATGCCGCCAACTCTGAGTACCTTCCAATGCTACTATAATACTCCTGGAATCTGCCATGGTGAAATTTCCTTAGTCTTGTTGGAGATGCATTTATCTGTAGGGAAGTCAGTTCAACTCTTTAATAATAAATATTAGGAATTCAGCCTCTATATTTACTTACAGAGATATTTTATGTCTAAGACTAAGCAAATGGCACCCAATCGATCTGTTCTTTGATCTATGATTTATACGATCTACTGTAAAATTGTTGAGTTTGCTACCACAGGTCCATGCACAACTGAGGGTAAATACGCCCAACACAAAGGAAATATAGCCCTGTTGATGATTTGCTACAGACAGCTCTGCAACAATACTCATTGGATTAAGCTCTGTCTCTACAAACGTTACTTGGTCAATCACGATCCAACACTGTAATACATCAAGCTCCGTCTCAATAATGTTGACCACCCGACTCATGCAGTTCGCCGCTCTCATGCGTTGTCAAAATGCTGCAGCCCTTGTAATTTTGATCGACGTTGGTACTTGATTAATACTCCGTCACATGTCTTTGAAGGTCGAGTGCCCATAAAATAACCAACGTCATTGAGTAATCTGACACAGTTAGCCACCCGAACTCACGTGATAAAAAGTCTCATCCGCGATGGCTCAATCATTGCGTTGGTGGGCTCGATTTGACCAAATGTATTAGAATTTTGTCTTCGGTCTTCAGCCCTGTCGCTCTGCTCGTTCATGCAATGGCAACGACCCCACGAAAAATGACGTGATTATGTCATTTCTTGTGCACAGAGATTATCTGCATGTTAATCTCCTTCCTGCAGAATCCTCAATCACGTGAATTCGCCCAACACCTCTATTTTGATTTGTTGCCAACAAATCGCTCCCAGTAGATTCGCTGAGGCCCAGCTCACTTATGAATTTGGCTCTTCCGTGTACCTTTGAGTGATGCACCCCTCCTTTGACTTAAAAAAAATGATTTACGGCCCCACTAAATTATTCGAACGACTTCTTCAGATTCTGACCCCGAAATTTTCTTTATTACAGATTCCACTGTAATATTCTGACATAGATTGATCGACGTTGTAGTGGATTCCAGTCACAGACCCAATGCGGCCTTCGATCTATCTTCCTGTTAAAAATGAGTGTGGCTCCTCCGTAGGCTTTGTGTCTCTAGTCCTCTCGGTATCAAATGCTCCAGAGTTTCAATCACGACTTGTCACATGCTCCCCGTAGCTCGGTCGTGCTACATAACCCAAACGTTCTGATTGCACCAGCAGACATTGACGATTTTGTTACGTCAGGAGAACAATCATCTGGAAAGTTGCAATCTGCTCTTTTAAAAATACACGTGACTCAACAAAATAGTGCCTCGGACCCTTTAGCAATTTAGTCTGGAATTTTAACAATTTGGCCTTGATGAATGATGCAATAAACTCATGAAATTAACCCTTGGGATAAGGTTTTCTGCTCAAATGATCATGCCCTTACTGCATAAATATCGGCCTTGGCATGATTTTGACGGCCCCCACTTAAACTTTGAAATAATTTAAGTTGTACCCTTCCAAAATAATTTTGGACTACAAATAATCCTGAGAGCTCCCAACTGAAAACCCGTAGGTTGATCCAAGACCAAGGCTCTGATCCCACTGTAGTGTCCCAAATCAATTAATTTTGGCACAAGCACTTCATATTAAACTATCATGCATTGTCTAGAAAATTGCCATGTAAAACCAGAACCATAAATCTATAAATTGCACAAAATCTCATTAAAAGATCACAACATGAGAAACAATGAGAAATGCAGCAACCAAAATCCAACATTATTATATATAGATAGATGCCAATACAATAGCTGGGAATGACCCTCCGGTCTCCAAACTAAAACAGAAAAACAATCTCTACACTTGTGGATTCTGAATGAATCCACCAAGGGGAGATGGGTGCTCGCCCAATCTCTCTAAATCACCCATGGGTTTTCGTCTTGGGGCTACCAATGGAGTAGAGAACTATGTTCTCAACTTCATATCCAAGAAACAATATCAAAACCAAGATGTTCTCCAATGGCCTCCTCCTCCTATTTTATAGATCTGATGAACTCCTCTAAAATTATTATTTTAATCATGGAGCACCTTTCCCTCTTTTATTTTAATTAAAATATTCTTTTTAATGCGAGAAAAGGGTAAATTGGTCACCATGTCTCCTCAGGTCACTAAAACTCCCATCCAACAGTCCCATCATGTAGGTCTTCTAGTTTCGGTTCCAATGAGCTATTACACTGAGGTGTTCCATCAATTAATCTCCCCGGAATGCCACCTCGAGCATAATTAATTAAGTTATGCCCAATAATAACGCTGATTTTTGAAAGTTGTCGGAATGCAATGGAACGAAAGGCAAACTGTGCTGATGATGGAATATGCCAAGCGAATGCCATCAAATCCCATAAAAACTCCTCAAAACTCCATCGGGACCCCTGATGACATAAACTTGCTCCACTGACCTAGCCATCCCCTATCTTGCATATCCATCCTGCCTATATTATGAAGAAGAATAAAAATGGGGACATGACAACATTTTAGATCGTAGTGTTGAGATTTTGGCTATTTCATTATATAAGTTGCATTGGTCTGACGAAATTGGAGAAAAAGAGATAAACTTCTTCCATTTATTTCTTCCAATCATTCATTATATATGTAATTACGCTTGAGCACTTAGCATGATTAGATCTGACCTTATATGATGCAAATGAGAGAGATTGATTCATGAATGAGATATATTATATATGTAACTATGCATTGATGTAATTATGCATTTCTGGTTATTTCATTCGACAATGCATATATTATATATGCAATTATGCATTTATTCTAGTCATTCATGAATTCGGATCTTCCAGTCATTCTTTATATATGTAATTACGCTTACCTGATTACTTGACAAGAAGTATTTCATAAACGTAAATTCACTTAATGTACTTCGCCCTTTGGAAAAGTGGTAAATTAAGTAAGGAAAGGTGATGTGCAAATATGGCCATTTCAAGAGACTTTCGAGCCCTTGAGGTGGGGAACAACCCCTTTGAATATTGACAGTGGGGCAAAAGAGAAGCATGCTCAATTTACCTTATAAGAGGGAGGGTCAATTACTTCGAATTCAACATTTGGGAGGGAGTGAAGAACATACTCCTATTTATGTGCGTCGGGATATGGCAAGGCAACAGGGATTATTGTTGAACGAACGTGTTGAGAAAATGTTGATCCATACCCCATGGACATCGAATAACAGTTCGAACAAGGTTGAGACATCTGGATAGAAGAAAGGTAGAGCCCCCCTCCTTTTTGACCCCATAGTTGATCGAAGACCAAATCCGCAATTTGCAGACCAGAGAATTTGAGTTCTGACTAGGTCTAGGTCTTAAATCCCCGAATAGTTTCGAGAAAAGAGACAGACTAGATGCTTTACAGACGTTGCAACCCACAATGGGAAGGAAAGGTTTGACCAGGGGACAAACCTTTGGACCTGGGTCAATCACTTTGAATTCCACATTTGGAAGTGGGGACCATATCATATTTTGGTGGGGAGATTGCAAGAAAGGCAGCTAGCTGGGATTATCGCATTAAGCTTTACAATAGTACCTACCTCAGGTCAATTTTCTCGAATTAAACATTGGGTGGTGGGGTGGGGATCCACAGAAAGGCCAACCAATCATGATAGCTCAGAACCGCTAGTACTACTATGGCCCAGGTGGGAGGGAACTATAGGGCTTGCCGAATGATTGAGATTTCTAAGAAGCTTTCTCTCTACTAAGTCTTATAATGACGAGATATCCCTGAATTGGAGAGAAGGACTTTGTTTGGTTGGCACTCTCAAGAAAGCCCTTGCCGAGAAGATGATTAGAGGAATTGGATAAAAGAATGAATGTTTGTCTAACTTAAGTTGTCCCCCCACCCAGAGCTAAATGCCCACCAAGTGGGAAACATCCATAGTTAAAGAAGCTATCAATATGAAGAGCAAACAACAAGAGTTAAAACATGGAGTCTCCCCTCAGACCTTCCTTTCTCGATGAAATTCCCTCGATTCGATTCGATAAACCAACATCCTCAATGTGCCGCAGTGAAACTGGTATCCCATTCAATCTCTGACTTTGATAGACATATGGAGCGTCGCTTACTTTCCACCCCCCAGGTGGGGGGCATAGGCCACCCACTGGGAAAAGCTATCAATTCATCCTCATCCACTCTAGTTGGACCAAAGGTTCTCAGGGAAAACCTTTGGAACATAAAGGCGATCATACCCCCATAAAGAGGCACACAAGCGTTGGACCCCCAAACCTTAAGGATCATCAATAGTAGGTCGAGTAGGTGGCATAACCAGTTCCCCTTTGAGCTACCAACTGTTTTTTCTTGAAAAGGATGTGATCCATCAGTCAGATCTTGCTTGTTCGGAATGATTGACAATTAGAAGCGAAGCCGTCTATCTGGAAGAATGAAATGAGAATGAGATGGCAACTCAAGTGATGAGAAACCTTGACGATCGACCTGCATGCCTTATGAATGAGAGGGATGAAATCTCGATGCTACCGACTTGTCTCCATATGCTTTTGACTTCTCTAGCTATTATAGCAATTCGCTTCTGGCTAGCTTTATGTTAAAGGAAGAATTATTGCCATTGATATTATATACGTATTAACAAATTGCTGTATAGTTCTCGAAGTTCCTTCCTCTCTGGCTTGCTTTCTAGATATGAGAGCGAGATCAGATGCAATAAGAATTCAAGCAGGAGTTAGGCAGCTCTCATTCATATGCTTTATCAGTCGGGGATAGTTAGCGAGTAACTAGAATTGACGGTAGCACGATGAAAGTCGGTGACTCCAAAGGCTGAGGGATGAAAGACAGATTAAAGAAAGTCTGATAAGAAGTCTCATTACTAAAGTTCCATGCATTCTCTTCTCACCCCATCCATCGTTAAAGTCGTTATCCTCCCAATTAATAAGGTCGCCTTCTTCGCTTTTCCATCTCCAATTCACTGAACTCCATTTCTCCCAACTAACCTTATTTTCCAACTATGAGCTCTCAAAGCTTCCCTGCCAGAATGTGATAGGACATCTCCCTGCCCGTCTTTAATTGTAACTGAGATAGCTGGATGGAGGACAACGTGGAGAAGGAATGAAATAAATCCACTTTGATCGATCACTGTACCCCTGTAACCCATTGGTTCCTAATCCTACTATAGAGAATGGAGTGAATCAAAACTATAAATCCCACCCAGCCCTACAATTTTATGGGCTTCTTTTTACCTCAAACATTCATTCTTTCTTTCTTCCCTAGCCCCTCATCAAGGTTTGGGGGAACCATAAGGTCGAGTTGATATAGCATTCTTACTATCTGTCTCCCGGCAAGAGAGAATCGGTCGGGATAAACATCAGTTTCAGGGTATGGTGAGTCTCAAGAGCCACTATCGAAAGCCGGTGGAGAGGAATCGTTAGTGATTTCAGTTCCAAACCTCTCGGGGTTTAAGGCACAGTCTTAAGTTTGGGACATTCGCTCTATACACATAAACCCTTCCATGTGGGTCGAGTGACTCAATTGAGAGAAAAGAAGGGTGTCATCAGTCAAGTTCTCGCGCTTTGATCCACCCATATCCCAACCATCTCCGGTCAAGCTTCATCGCCTTATTGGAGAAATGCTCCCACTCGAGTTGCCATCACTTGTGGGGTTGCTTGGGAAGATATAGTTTGGTGTTAATTCCTCTGATCTTAATTCAACTAAAGATCACTACCCCCCCGGATATAGTTGGGCTATTAGTCGAGTGGATTCGATAATGGATGCTCTTCTTTCACACCTATTTCTTTCTCTCCGAAGGAAGGCCTAGCTATAATTCCCTCTTACCCGTTCAGAGTACCAAGCCACATCTAGAACATACCCCCCATAAACCTCCTAATCATATTACATACATAAGAAATGGGAGTTAATCCTCTCTATTCCCAAGCATGAATTCCAAATATCCTAACTTTGCCATATATATCCGGCATGACGAATCATGTTGTAGTACCAAGTTGCCTATAGAAATATGATTCCTAGATTTTGCTGCTATACGAAATGGAATTTGTATTGTTCAGGGATTGATTCACTAAGTGAAAAGCCATTCCTAGATTTTGTTGCTATATCCAAGGGTCTCAATTTATATGGTTTTGAACCAACGCTTACTAGTCATTTTCATGGGTGCGGTTTTTCTATTTTGTCAAACGCGACCCCACTATAGACAGGGCCTAGGGACTGCTCTTGCTAGTGATTTTCATTGGTGCCATTTCACAACTATATGTCGATGGATAGAATCCAGTCGGTCAGATGGATACTAGAGGTGGGATAGCTGATAGGTATTTCAAATAGATGTCGATTAGCAGACAATATGTTGGTTAGGGATAGGGTTTTGAAGAGAGTCTTTTGAGGAGGCAACACCTTGCCAGGCAAGGAGAGGATGAATTACACAAAGTTGTATCTGCCCATGGTAATTATTGGTTTTTGGAAAGAGAATAGAAGGTTCGTCGTTAACTCCTCAACTATCCTTAATACTCTGTAATATCAAGGGATTTCATCCCTCTGCTTTTGTCCCTTAGCGTTCAACTTTCATTGTCAGTTCAGCAGAGAGAGAAAGAAGGAAATAAAGAAGTAAGTTAACTCGTTCGCAATTATCGATTCGACCCAAGTCCTCTAGTCAAACTTCATTCCAAGGCCTTAACAAACGAACAAACAACTGAACTCGTTGAGTCCACACAACTTATCCTCCCCCCCATCCCAGTGACGTTAATGGTTTGAACTAGGCAAATGGGGGCTCGATTGTTGATTCTCGAGTCCACACATATCTATAAATTGACGCAACCCCGATTCGCTAATGCAAATCCCTCTCGAACATTATTCTTTTACCTCCATATATGTGGAAAGTAACCAATCCATTTTACTAAGCAAATGGGGTTCATAACAGAGAAAATTGCGTTGGACATAGGTGAAAAAGTGTACGCATTTTGAGATCTGCCCCTTCATACCCGATGGAACAGATGCCTGGTGACTGTCTCAAAGTCAAGCTAAGGGGTGCAGTTGTGGGCATTCTCGACTTGAATTCTATTGTTCTTGCCAGTGAGGGAGAGGGATTAACACATGAAGGCGAATTGGCTATGAGTTCGTCCATCTATCCTCCTACCCACCCACATTGTCCCCATGCCTTTCTTTCTTTATCGATTGATTCTCTCGACTGATGGGACTGGCAGAACTATATCCCCCAACAACTTTGATTTGGCAGGAGCCAGAGATGGGATGGAGATTAGTAATGGATTACCTAGAGTGCTCTCCTTATCACCCCAAAAAAGGCAACTCAGAATAGTGATGTTGTGCCATTTATCGTCGAGGAGAGGGATGAAAATCATATGGGTGGATTGGATCCAAGGACGAACGCTAAGAAGTCAACTCGTTCCCATGGAACATATTACGTATATAAGACAGTGGTCGATCCCCAACTATGAATTGAAGTCTCTATTGATGTTAATAAGTATATGATGTGCCATTGGTTCTTCAAACCACTCGCCCCATATATCTAGAGGGGCCGAAGGCGAGAATACAAAAACAAAAGCTTGAAAGAAAGAGAACCCGGGTCCGAAGGGGAAGGATTCGAAGAAACACTCTCCCGATGAACCGACAGCTCGTGATCCTCTCTATTTATGTATTAAAAACCTCTCTAATAATAAGAAAGGGGCGCTCGAGTGCTTGCTAATGAATCCTCCTTCTCGCTAGCTCCCTCCTAATGGCCCAAAGGGTTATGACTCCACAAGGACAGAGATTCTCACTCACGCATGTACATATTGATTTCTTCACTCACCCGAACCGATGGGACCTCCCAATCGACCAGGGACAATGAACGAATAGAGGAACTAGGAGTATCGGGGTATAGAGAAGTCGTATCTCACACCTCCCTACCCACATGAGCTTATGTTCGCTTATGGCTATGGTACCCTCACGAGCAAGCAAGCATCTCCTCTGCCCCAACTGGGTAACAATATGTTGAGAATTCAATAGGGCAATGAATATGTTAATTCTCTTAACTTGATAATTGTTTGTGTTATCTTTTACTTATTAGCTTTGTTCATTATTATTTCAATGTGCAATACATCCAACAACTACAAAACAGTAAGAACAGTGACACAATATATAGGCTGCAAGTTGGGGCCAAAACCCCTCCTCTTGAGGGGTAAATCTGTAAATCTCTTATTATATTTTAGATCTTTTAATTGATGAATACCATGACCTAGACTCAGACAAATACCCTCCAAGATCAAGTCTACCATGGCCTCCTGCTGTAATGTCTTCGACCTCCCTGGAGATCTGAAATTTTTCTCCCCAACAATTGTTGTTGCTTCTCTAGGAGACTTTGATCTCCCTCTAATAGCCTTCCTCTTGACTTCGCTTGTCTTGTCTTGAGTCTTAGGGCTACTAAGATGCCCTAAGAGACCTTCACTTGCCTTCCCTTCTCTTCTGCTTCCAAAATCGAACCACAAGAGATCTGAGCGCAAAAACCCTAACTTCGATTTTCCCAGGACAGATAGATAAGGCCCAGAAACACTTCGACTTCTTCGCACTTCCTTCTTCGAATTCTTCTTCTTATGCTTCTTCGCATAAGAGATGAGTGAGTGATCCAAATGGAAGATGAGTTCCTCTTATATATAGGCTTCTTCAAGGTTGGACGTGGCTCTTCATGTAGGCCGACTAGATCTTGGAGGCATTTTGACTCTTTAAAGACAAAATAAATTTTTCTTTATAATTTACAATGTTCCCATAGGGTCTTCAATATATGACAATGACTCTTATACCTAGGAAAAACCCTAGAAACACTGAATGGGTGCTTGACCCATAAAATAAAAGAACTTGAGCATGAAACTGATGCTCCAATAATAATAATTATTTCTTTTTCATTTTATATTTACAAGAATACATTTCATACTTATGAAGACTAAACCTAGTTACACATTTTTCAACACTCCCTCTTAACTAGGGAGGTATTCATAAGAGGTACATGGTCATTCTCAATCTAAAGAGATCTCATAAGAAGAGTCGGATTGGTAACCCATCTGTCTAGCATCATATTAACCAGCATTGTCACATAGCAAGGCCTTGACTAATAGCTCTATCTCTCCACAATATCAAAGCACAATGCTGGCGAGACCAATGATGTATAGACACCATCATCATTGTCTCCCAAGGTACATACTCCACCCGGGTGTTCACAGAGTATGACCTCCCATTGGACTATTCTTATCTTGGGTAGCTAATCCTCAAAGAATATTGGTCCATGACTACTCTTGTCTTGAATGCCCTACCACATTCTCAAAGAGTATTGAATGCCAAATGGTTACCCAATCCTCCATTCTTTCTTCCCAAGTGAAGACAAGAATGTAGTGTCTATCTCTCCCTCTCAATTAGGGAGGTCAAATCCACCAAACCAAGCTTGTCCCTTAAGTATACAAGCTTCTTGTTCAGAAGTGATTTTGTCAATATGTTAGCTACCTGTTCATTAGTGGAGATATACTATAGTTGTAGCACACCATTTTGTACTAGCTCTCGAATATAGTGATACTTGTTGTTGATGTGCTTTGTCTTTCCATGAAACACTGGATCCTCAGATAAACGAATGCAACTGGTGTTATCACAAAGTATCATTGTAGGGTTCATTGGTCCTTCAAACAGATCGGATAGCAACTAACTTAACCATACTATGTCTTTGCTTACTTCACATGTTGCAACATATTCAGCCTCAACACAACTCAAAGCAATGGTGACTTTCTTTCTGCTCATCCATGAGACCATGGAGGATCCTAAACTGAAACATCCTCCTGTTGTGCTTCGTCCATCTTATTCACCGCCTCCCCAGTTGGAATTCGTATATCCAATCAACTGGACATCATTCCTTCTATCATATTTCAGACAGTAGTTGATGGTTCCTCGCAAATATCTCAGAATATGCTTTGTTGCTATCCAATGATCATGCTTCGGCTCCACTTGGAATTCACTGAGTACATTTACTGCAAAACATATGTCTGGTCGAGTATTCACCAAGTACATCAATGAGCCAATGAGTTTTCTATATCTGGAAGGATCCACAAGGCTTGATTCAAAACTCCTTAGTCTCTTCGAGTTTGTGATCATCGAAGTGGTCATAGGTTTGCAGTCCATCATGTCGAACTTCTTTAGAATCTCGATCACATACTTTCCTTGACCCAAATAGATTTCATTTGGTCCTTGTCAGAATTCTAGTCCCAAATAGTAATGCATCAGTCCAAGATCCTTCATGTCAAATTCTGCTGCCAGTTGCTTCTTACATTCTTCAATTCGACCTTCTACACCCTTCAAGAGAAGATCCCAATACACATCCCTTTCAGACACCTTCATGATCCTCCTTCAAATTTGGTATTCCATCTACTATGGAACTTAAAGTTGGAAGTATTTTGAAATGTAGATGACCAAACCTTTGATGCCAAAGTTCACATGGACTAATCTTAGTGTGAACTAGGGCTTGGTTTACGGGAGATATTAATATGTAAAGCCTGCCTTCTCGGATACCAATAACTTTTGCTTGATCTATGCTTGAGTCTTTTTCCCAAATAACTACTTTTCCATCATTGAAGGCTACTCTATCTCCTTTTTCTTCTAAACTTAAATAGAAAGTAATTTTTTGTGCAAACCTGGAACAAATAGGATGTTGTTGAGGTGGATGTTGCTTCCATCTTTGAGCTTTATGGAAGTTGCCAATGCCCTTGACAGGATAGCTCTTGTTGTCTCCAAGTTCCACTGAGTAAGCGGATTTTCCTTTTGATAAGGTCTTCAATTGGTTGGAGTGTCCAATCATGTGCCTTGATGCACCACTATCAATTACCCAGATGTCTTCATCTTGGAATGTACCAGAGAGAGCCAAGAAGAGACCTTCATCCCTTTCATTGATTGATGCCTTCTTTGAAGAGAATAAGAAACTCCATGCTTCCTTGATACCTTTCTTGAGTTGGCTTGCAATTTTCTTGATGACCTTCTTCATTGTAGAGGAGATCTTCATGATTCCCTTAGAGAACCAAAGCTCTGATACCATGTTGAGAATTCAATAGGGCAATGAATATGTTAATTCTCTTAAATTGATAACTATTTGTGTTATCTTTTACTTATTAGCTTTGTTTGTTATTATTCCAATGTGCAATACATCAAACAACTACCAAAACCCCAGGGCCAAAAACCCTCCTCTTAAGGGGAAAAACCGTAAATCTCTTCTTATCTTTCAAATCTTTCAATTGACGAATACCATGACTTAGACTCAAACAAATACCCTCTAAGATCAAGTCTACCACGACCTCCTGCTGCAATGTCTTCGACCTGCTAGGAGATCCGAAATTTTGCTCCTCAGCAACTGCTGCTGCTTCTCTAGGAGACTTCGATCTCCCTCTAATAGCCTTCCTCTTGACTTCGCTTTCCTTGTCTTGAGTCTTAGGGCTACTAAGATTCCCTAAGAGACCTTCGCTTGCCTTCCATTCTCTTTTGCTTCCAAAATCGAACGACAAGAGATCCCAACGTAGAAACACTAACTTTGATCTTCCCAAGAGAGATAGATAAGGCCTAGAAACACTTCGAATTTGTAATGTTCCAAACTTAAATAAATGGTGATATGCAAAGCAAAAATGATTTACAGCACAACAATTTTAAACAATCAACAAATGCTCATCAAAACTCCAGAAGTAAGAACCAGCTGAGCCATTTTATTAATCAATGGAGCAAGAACAATAGTATGGAGGAATGCACATGGGCTTGCCTCAATGGAAAGCATGACAGAACCTAGGTGATAATACAATGATCTCAAATGTTGGAAATGACTGCTCCTCTAATGCTCTGCTCTACTCAGAAAACTGCACTGCTAGCTTGAAAGGGATTGCAAGAAACACCACCTTCGGTGCTCATAAAATGCTGCAAATTTAACCTCAAGCTCCTTGACCAAATCCCACAAAAATCTAGAAATGGTTTGGCCTACCTCCAAGCCAAAATAGAACCCATAAAATGGTGCAAATTTCCCAACTAACTAGCAATTTTCCCTGTTATAGGAATTAGGATTTCAGGCCCGAATATTGTCCGGAAAATTCTGAAATTTAAACCACGGAATCCTCTTAGAAAACCCAAAAAAACCCAAAAATGGTTTGGCCGGATTTTGACCTTCCAAAATCGACCCCCAAGAGGCCCTACGCCCTCCAAAACTGCTGAAGCACACAACCTGCAAATATACCAACAAAATCCTCCTCCAATGCTCTGGAAAAGCAACAATCATCTGCACTAGTGCTTCCCTTATCTCTCCTAACAAGGATGAGCCTTAATAGCTGAGACTTCACCTCCCACGCGTGCACAATATTCTCCCTCTGCGCTGGCCCGGGAAGTGCGAAAACCCCACTGAATAGAAGCTCTCTCTCTCAGCTCAAAAACTCATCCAAAATGCAACAAAACACCCAAGCCTCCCTTCCAGAATTTCTCCCGGCCAAAGCTCCTCTGAGAGATGTCGAAATCACAACTTGACCTCTCCTCACTATGTCCTCCAGAAATACGCACCACCTGGAGACATTAGATACAACTGCTAGAAATCACAATGAAAGCTTCCTCCGAAAGAATGTAGATGAACCTCTCTAGGGTGGCACTCGAAGTCCCCCGAAGAAAGGGTGATCTCTCCACTTGAAAAACTCTTGCTAAACAACAAGTGGCACGGCTAAGTAGCTCAAGCAACCAAAGAGAAATTTGATATGCCAAAGATGAATGAAATGAGGAGATTTGCTTTCCTTTTCTAGTTTTTGTGGAGAACTTTTCCCTCCAATTTTACCTCCATCATAGGCCCTCACTTAACCACCTCAAAATAACTTCTCCTAAGTCTAATCTCCTAATAAAATCGAATGGGCCCCACTATCTCCAAAATTGGCCCCAAAATGCAATAATTAGTCTTGTTCCAAATTAATTTAGGAAGGGACATGACAGTCCTCCCCTCCCAAATGTTGCTTGTCCCCAAGCAACTTCAGTGCTGGATGCTCAAGTATGTGCTTGCCCTCCCAAGTAGCATCCTCATTTGACAAGCTCCTCCAATGCACCAAAAATTGCTTGTCCTCAAGCAGTGCCTGAACAAGCGCCCTCTCTGACGGTGGATCCCCACTGTCACTGCAAACTTCACCAGGGTCCCAAATATGCCATTGGATCGTCCCTGATCGCTGTACTATCCTATAGTGAAGGAGTCCCTCGATAATAGGATCCCAAGCCAACCTGATCAACGTGGAGCACCCCTTGCTCCATGTTGATTTTTGGTAGCATCGGATGTGCTCTAGCCATGAAAATTGGTGGAGAGGCTAAGGCACATGAGATATTCAAGACCTAGAAATTATTTGGGGAAATTTCACTTGGATGTAGAGATATTACAATAATTAATATTTTTAATGAGACTAGGGGCAGGATCCTTGAGGTGCCCAAACTCTTGGATCACATCCGGCTACAGGAGCCCTTAACGACAATCGCATGATGACAGGTGTCAAGTGGAGCAAGGTGTGATGGAGCGGCAAGGCAGTGCTAGAGTGCAGAAGTCTGTCGTAGCACAGTGGAGGTTGCAGCAGTGCGAGAGGCACAAAAGAAGTTGCAGCAGCGCAGTGGCAATTGAGGGAGCACAAGGCAGTGCTAGAGTGCAGAAGTCTGTAGCAACATAGTGGAGGTTGCAGCAGTGCGAAAGGCACAGAAGAGGTTGCAGCAGCGCAGTGGCAACTAAGGGAGCAAAAGATAGCAGCAAAGGTAGCTTCAGCATCACGAGGCTTCCAAACTGAACGATATGTCATTATTTGGGTGAATTCAGTTACTTATTTCTTGGTAACTAAGTTGTAGTGCAGCAGTTAGTAGTGGCAGTGCTATGGGTAGCATGTTGAAAGGGAGCTGTAGTACAGATGTAGCAATGGCAGTGGCAGTGGCAATGTCATGGGTTGCAGTACAGGAAGTAGCGGTGCAGAGGATGTGAGGCAGCAGGCCAAATATCAACACAGGTACCGATGTGGAGGATCAGTGTCATGAGTCTATGGTGAAGCATTACTAGAGCATATTCCTCGCTAAGAGGGAGTGTTTATTTTTGGTAGCATCAGATATGCTCTAGCCATGAAAATTGGTGGAGAGGCTAAGGTACATGAGATCTCCAAGACCAAAAAATCGTTTGGGGAAATTCCACCCAGATGGAGAGATATTAGAATAATTAATATTTTTAATGAGACCCTAAGTCTAAACTTAGGAAAATTAAAATATTAATGTGTATTAATATAATATGGGTGAGAAAGTTGTAAATAACGAGGATCAAGCCAAATCTAATCTTAGCCGTTGATTAGGGACTTAATCTCGGTCGTTGAATCGTCAATAGGGAAAGTATGAATGAGGCTTGCGGGTCAGCTGGAGACACATCAAGTTGATCAAGAATTTGATTTTCTGGGGCAGGGTTTGCTGAGAAATTGAGTTAGTGATTTGTTGCAACGACGGGCAGTTTAGCAGAAGGCCAAGAATACATAGCAGAGAGGTAGAGATAGTGTCGGAGAGACAGTGCAGAGGCAGCCAAGGCTGATGCAAATACGCAGAGCTGGCGCAGAGGTTTGAAGGGCTAGCGCTGGTGACGTAGGAGGCCGAGAAACTGAAGCAGGCAGGCGCAGAGGCTAGCAGAGTTAATGTTGGGCAGAAAGAGTTGTGCTATGGTGTTTTGTGGGGCAAACAGAGCATTGAGAGGCAGACGCAGAGCTGTAGAGAGTGACATAGTCCCTAGAGGGTGACGCAGTTCTAGAGAGAAGTTTGGAGTAGCCTTCATTGACCAGCTAAGGAATAGTCGAAGTCATTGTGGGGCTCATCATCCAGTTGTTGATCAGCCAGAATATTTGTCCCTGGAGCAAGGTACTTCTGCCACGGAAAATCTCTGAAGGGTGAGCCATTTCTAGCACCCTAGTTGTATTAAAAAAAACGCATAATAATAAAACCCTCATACCTGCTGCACCGATTTTCCCGCATTGGCTTTTTCCGGGGACGATTGTCCAAAAATAACGGTGTCTCTTGTGTTGTCCCAGTTCTTTAAGTTGTTGATCTGTATATGTGTGAAGGTTGCATTTGTGTTTATTTCGGTATTTATATTCATAAATAACTTGTTAATTGAAAGAACAAGTAGGAGATAATAAACCAGATAATGCAATAGGGATTTTTGATGTGTCAGACTTAGAAATTTCCACACTCCACTCACTATCCTGCCAGATAGGGGCGTTAGAACCCCTATGTCTACTGCCAATAAGTAGAGAATCTTGATGATGTAAAATTCCGTCCAAATCCTCATGAAGCTGCCTTACCAAATAGTCCACCCCATTCACTCTGATTGTAGGCCCTTGAAGATACAACTCAATCCCCATGTGAATGAAGCCTCTCCTTCATGAGCTCCTCCTGAAATCCTCTTGCTAGCCATTCTGCCATGTTGATGACGTCTCCCACGCCATCAACGAATCATAGAAACCTAGTGGAAAATCTGGATGACCCTCTCCTGTAGAGACCAGCTCACCCCTATGGGTAGCTGAACTGCTAAGTACTGTGATGCTAGTGCCCCCTGCCCAGCATAGCAAGAAACTATCCTGTTGAATCTATGACACTCTAGTCATCACTAATTGTCTAGCACGCTCATACCATAACCTCCTCTCGCATAACTCCTAGTCACAATCTATGCGATGATCAAGTTTAGGCCCAACCTGCCAAAGCGCCTCAACAGTGCCAGCGCCTATTGCCCCATGGCAGGCCCCAATCCTGAGCAACAATCTGCCTTGCCCTATGGTGAGGGCTTTGGTGACTCCCCATGTGTGTACCTATGAATGAATCAGTTTGCCTGTTATTCTGACTAGGTTCACTGAGGAGTGGAGTATCCCATCAATCAACTAGATCCCTGGATCCCATAACCATACTAGAGGTCCACAACACCAAATCCTCTCTACTTGTTGTTTTGTTATGTTGCTAGCTGTTGTGACCCCTTTGTGCCCCGTCTTTGTCTCCTATAGGTATCCAATAGGTAGACACCGAGCATCAAGAACTTGTGCTGTGAATATCCAACTGCTTTGTGCCTGCCAAATCACACAGCGAGATCTGTTATCCCAGCTCCTGATGATGTGCCCGAGTACTGCCGGAAGCCTAGGCATCATCCTGCCAATAAGGACTACTGTCCTCCGTACCTCATGCTCACCTAACGCCTCGAGTTTTCCAACTGAAAAATCACCATGTAACTTCCTCTTGGTCACCTCCCCAAGTGTGAGCCTAGGGGTGGAACAAATGCTACCTCGACAATCAACCATGCCATCCATAAGCTTGTATTTGTCAACTCGTGCACCTACCAAATCTCTCAACTGGAGAGTCTCCTCCCGGCTCATGGCACGAGGTGTCTCATCCAATTGCCTAGGGTGAGCCTCCCAAGCCCTGATGCCTGAATGGAGAGTGTCAAGGGGCAAAAAACAAACACTCTACAACTTTGAACAACACCAAAGGAGGATGGGTATGATCTATAGTCTGCTAGAATTCTCAAGAGTAATCCTACGGACGATCCTCTCTTTGTCTCGTATTTGCTAATAACCCCCTTGAAGCCCTGTCTCCACTAAACATGGTGTCCCTAGATGCTCAACAGTGTCCTCATCGGTCCTAGGTGTGTTGCATCCAATGGTACATGTAGTGTCCATGTCCATAAGTCTCCGGGGAGGCAACGCTTCAAGCACCCGCTGTGCTGCATCATCTGCCACTACATACCACCCAGTATGGCCGCACTCCTTGACATGCCACTGTACACCGCAACCTATCCCGGTACACCACTGGATACTCCCGGCTACGACTATACCATCTTGTACCGTCCTGTGTCACTGCACCTGTCACTCCCCGCATGTACTCAATGCGATGTGAGGCACTCCCACTCCACAATGCAGTCCAACATACTACGACACATCCCCATGCGTTATGTCCATCTGCAGACCACTGCTCCACGCTAGATGCTCCTACCCATCCATCTGCAGACCACTGCTCCACGGTAGATGCTCCTACCCATCCCTGGATGTGATGGCCTAAAGCTGTGTCCATATGCGTCGGCCTGCACCCGACCTATATCATCACCTCCACCATTGCATCACTATGCTCTCTGATGAGGGGATCTCCCCTCCAAATCCTCCCTGAAGGACCCAAGAAGTGAATCTCCCTCAGTACCAGTAACAATGCCACCACTGCTCTACTCCTCCATGTCCTCTATTCCCCACACAAATGTGAAGAATCCCTAGCTCCATACAAGGCACTGTCAAGTGGCCTATCAGTGCCACCTCCTTCAACAAACTCCCACCAAAGTATGATGATCGTCGTGTGATCCCATGCACAACTGTCATACCAAGACAACCCAAGGAATCTTCCCACAAATTGGTTGGCCGTTGGTACTAGCCAAAAGTCCCCTAGCGAATGTGTGTGCTCAACCGCTAGGCCAACTACACCACCGGTCGCAATCAACCAGTATATCTGGGAAATGATAGGTAGTCCCACCTGGATCTCAATGCTAGTCCGGGCTTCCGATATCCCCAATGCATGAAAGCTCCTACTGAGCTTCATGTCGGTCCACTACCATCTCCATAGCCCACTGCACTGAGTACCAACTCAGAATCTCTCGCCATCCAACCCCAAGAGAGGGATTGAATATACAAACTCTCATACATAGGACAAGCTCTCCATTTGGCGAATGTTGCACCCTGCACCGCTCATGTCGCCTCATCTCATCGGCCTGGTCAACACATAAAATATGTCGAAGTGGCTTTGCCTCTCTCCCTCCAAGGTGCAAAGGCAAACTACTGATGCTACAAGCCCCATCTATGTATGTTTGAAGAGGGTTGCTCTGATGCTCTAAAGTGCACTCTAGTGGTACCATTAGGGAATCCAACTATTCCCCAATGTGAGTCAGTTTGGTCGTTGACTTGGCACAAACCACTCTCATGCCCTCTAGCTCCTCGTTTTGTTGTAGAATGGCCTCTCGTACTGTGGTGACCTTCTCTCTCAATGCTAGAAGGCCGGCCTGGAACTGATGAAACTGCCATGGGTATCTATCACTTGCAGACTCAGTCACAACTCTGGATACCTCAACAACTATTGGCATCTCATCCATGGGTGGCTCCTCCTCAACAGATGGCTCTATGTGTGTAGGCTCTATCCTCTCCACCAAGGTGTCAACTGGGGCTATCAAAGAGGTCTCGAATAATGGTGACTCTTGCGCCACACTAGGTAAATCGATGTGCTCCTCACCATCATGTGGGCTCTCAACATCATGCTCAACCTCCTCCTCAGGCTCTTGATATCTAAAGCCAAGTCTCCACCAGCAAAAGTGCCCCCTGGTCTCACCCTCTAACTGTCACTGTCATGCCTGCTCCTTTTCAGGAGATTTGGTGCTCAGATTTTGTCGACTTTCCCCACATGGTGTAGGTGGCTGTACTCCCATGGCTTGTGCACTTCTAATGTCTACTGTAAGGACAAGGATGGATCTGGTCTGACACCTTCCTCAACTGAGCCAACCTCTCATCGTTCCAGCATATTCCACCCCCGAATTCCTGCATACTGAATCTCCTTTGAGCCATGGGTGGTGTATGGTGTAACCAGTCACTGTGCATACATGCCCAAATCCTCCATGATATTACTAGTTACCCACAACTGGGCTAGGGTCATGCTCTGATACCACTGTAAAGTTCCAAACTTATATAAACAGTGACATGCAAAGCGAAAACGATTTACAACACACAACTTTTAAACAATTAGCAAATGCTCGTAAGAACTTCAAAAGTAAGAACCAACTGAGCCATTTAATTAATTAATGGAGCAAGTACAATAGTATGGAGGAATACACCTCGGCTTGCCTCAATGGAAAGTGTGACAGAACCCAGGTGATAAGACAATGATCTCAAATGCTGGAAATGACTGCTCCTCTAATGCTCTACGTTGCCCAAAAAATTGCACTGCTGGCTAGAAAGGAACTGCAAGAAAATCCACCTCCGCTGCTCATAAAATGTTGCAAAATTAACCCCAAGCTCCTTGACCAAAGCCCACAAAAACCCAGAAAGGGTTTGGCCTATCTCCAAGCCTATGTTGAACCCACAAAATGGTGCAAATTCCTCAGTTAACTAACAATTCGCCTTGTTATAAGAATTACGATTTCAGGCTCAAATATTCTTTGGAAATTTCTGAAATTTTAACCATGGACTCCTCTCAGAAAATGCAGAGAAACTCAGAAATGGTTTGGCTGAATTTTGACCTTCCAAAATCGACCCCCAACAGGCGCTATGCCCTCCAAAACTGCTGAAGCACACAACCTGCAAATATACCAACAAAATCCCCCTCCAATACTCCGTAAAAGCATCAATTACCTCCACTAGTGTGTTATGCCATAGGTGTTATGCCAGACATGTTGATTAGAAGGTCGGTGATGTGAACAACGAGAAGTTTTCTCAGACCTCTTATGAATGAGACCACACTCGACCTCTTACATGACCTTCTCCACTCAAACAAGATTCCAGACCCCCAAAGGCCCCCCCCCCAATAACAGAAGCTCAGGGCTGCCAAAGTAATAACCCGTCTTTCGCAATTTGTTCTTCAACATCAGCAAAAGGATCTCGATCATATGTCACATACAAAGATTCCACTCTCTACTTAACTACATACACTTGCTTCTTTCACACCTACACGCTTATGAACCTGCCCACGTGCTCCTCTGATGGGTATAAAAATCGTACTATAGGATCGATTCACTTAGTATTGATTCGAGTAGATTCGATCTCTACAGTATTGAAAATAATGCATCATATCATAATCTTTTTTATTTTCCGGAACTCCAAAATCTGTCACGTAGAGATATAAAATGGGTATGTTATGATACGACGCACTCTATACATCAATGATGCTATTCATATCGATAATTAAGTCATAATCATGCCTCAGAGTCATTTATGTCTCATCCTTATTATACAATTCACCCTTTAATTCATGATTGTTTATTCTGGTTGATAATTATTTTTTTTTCCTAAGGGTCACTAAGAGAGAATATCGTAATGTGAGAATGAGACATGATTCCATGAGGTGATTTGGATGGTGTTTCTGAGACGCTAATCCTTGTAATTCCTACTAGTTGATTCATATTGATGACTTAACGATGCCTCGATAATGAATAGAGACAAGGTGGTATGTTGACAATACGATATCTCTTGGTTGGACTGAATGATGCTTTCCTCAATTGATAAGAATATCTCATATATAGAGAGAATTGTGACTATCTGCTATAGAAATGGTACTATCTGCTCATCATAATAGGTGTTTTGGTGAGACTAATGCATGTAATTTCATGATTGGATGAGGTGCCTCTATTGTTCATGCTTGATATGAGGTGTACATTCCTTCTGAATCATCCCATAATTGAGTAGAGTAGACAAGGCACTCTCCGACCAAAACTAGGTTATTGTCAAGCACGTATCATGCTCTCATGGCTATCTTATTACCTTTGTTATTTATTCCTAAGTGTTTCTTGTTGTATCGATCATAGATCCAGACGCGTATCATGAAAAGGAATAAATATTGGTATATGAAGAGAGAACTACAAGTGGTGGCTGAGTAGGTGACGATAAGGCCCCTAAAGCATGTATGTTTCGTCTATCTGATGTGTTTCCTGTTGTTTTGATAGAGAAAGAATGGTATCCGTAATGGGTGTACATAAAGTAGTTCCAGTGCTGAAAGTGGGTATAGTGGGTTCTAGTGTTCTCTGTAACAAGTCTATATCGTGCATAGACAGATGATCTCCTGCTGAATTCTGTAAATGTCATACATATCATTCAGTACCTTGGGGAATCCCTAAATGTATAAATCTACCAAAGTCAGGGCATACCAGACCAAATTGTTGTTGGTTGGATCAAACCTAATGCTTGTGTTGCTAAAAAAGCATGGATGGACGATATTATTATTTCACATTCTAGGTGTTATGCCCTCACCCGTGCTTAGGTATATGTGAGGTATCCACATGGAACCGTACTTCATAATCATAGCATAAATAGTGCTTAGTTTAGCTCAAATGAATTCTTATCTCCCATGACCTGTTCTTTTGACAATTATAGCATTTCAAGCCTAGCCTGCATAAAGAGATCATGTAATTAGTAGTCTCACATGACTAAGGAGAGATACTTTAGGACATCCACTAATACGATGTACTAAATGCAAGGACCAAGTAGAGAAGCTATTGGGATCAATCAAAACATATGCAAATATGCATATAATCTTCTAGATAATTGAAAAGTAAAGCTTGAAACATATGCCTAAGTAGGGTGAAATCATGTAGCCGTCTCAAAATTAACTTATAGTCGCAACACATATCAAATGAGACATGACATTATAGATGAGTGGATGAGTGGAGACTTAAATGAGGTTTATTAAAACAAAGCAGTGAAAGACCCAATATTTCATGAATAGCTCATATATAAAACTTGTGTAGGTGCAAGGCATTAATTAATATTGCAAAGGCTCACCCTCTAGCATTGCAAGACTGAAGTAAGCAATGATGCCGGGCATAACTAATTAGAGTAAAACTCGCCAAGTTATAGTTGTAATAGCATTAAAGTTCTACCTGAAAACTATGTCTCCTTGTCGTGACACTTTCTTGTTATAAGCTCTAGCTATGCACTTACGAGACTATCATGTGTGCTTCAAAGCTTTGATGTATTTCTCATCTTAGGTGTTAAGCTCAATAAGGCATGTAGCTCTTTATTATTCATTGGCTATGAGGTCATGTAGTGAATTGTGAAGTTGTGGCAAAAGGGTAAAACAACTTATACTCCATAAATCAATAAGTAAGTGGTGACACCCATTAGGGTTTTCACTGTAGTGTAATATATCCATAAAGTAACATATAGTTAGGTGTGTTAATCTTTGCCTAAAGCATTGACTATTTGTTGAAGGGTTGCAATCAACATGTCAATGCACTTGCTCTCATAATACGATACACTCTACGATTCGATCACACGACACAATCTTCAATCGATCATTTTGTTAGTCCAAAAATACGCATATTCCTTAGAACTCTTGCTTACGCACATTCAACATTCGAATCAATACTAAGTGAATCGATACTATAGCATGCCCTCTTCATTATAATTAGAAGCAAATAAATATTATGAAACTGAAAAGTGACTGACTTATCTTACCTTGGGCTAACAGTTATAGTGTATTGTTTATAAGGGCTTGTCCACTGATCGTAGAAAGAACGACGGTGAAGCTAATCAATATCTGTTGGAATCGGAACCCTGTATGCAAGTTTGAAGGGATCACCTGGGCAGTGGGAGGAGGAAAGCTGCTAGTAGGATGACAGAAATTGATAATTGGGAAGTCACCTTCCCCGTCCAAGATAGCCATTGCTCTTTGGAAGTGTGAATAAGGTAGCATGACATTATGAAGGCAAATGTTGGTTGTGACCAAAAACAAGGGCAGTTTGGGGGGGGGGAAATGCCGGTAGCTCCGCCTCTACCCATAATTTGAAGGCCTACATGCACGATAGGCACCTCACAATGCCCTGTCCAAACAGGGAACCAACAATGTGAAAAGATCAAGAATGAAGCGAAACAGACACATTCCCTCTGTGATCGAACTAGCACTCACCTTCTTCATGTACGAAAAATCTCCACCAACCATCTCTGATCACGTATAAATTGTTGAACTACACAATTTGTCACAATCTTTCATTGGTTGAGCCCTGAACATAAATAACACATCAATGGACATCCAGCTTTATTAGGAGAATGTACAAAGATGCTTAACTAATGATGCACTGCATTTTAAGTTAAGTATCAAAATCACATGAAATTGTAAGTATAAGAATCAATAGATAGATTGAGAACAAAGATGGTACTTCCCATATAGATTTATAAAACAGATTGTACCTCCCCGAGCCTCCCTGGCGATTGAAGGGGAAAGTACTCTAACTAAAATATCATGCTCCTCTTGTTCTTATTTTGTCTTTCAATATCTCAAGGAAAAGTATGATGTTAACGACCTTCTGATCCCACTAGCAGCCTATGTTGAATACCCAAAGCCATAAGCAGCAACAGAGAAAGGAAGTAGCATCCCACAACAACGGAGAAAGTAGAAAAGGTAGGTAGAGAGGAAGTAGCAAAGGTAGGGAGCACTATACAAGCTATGGAAGAACCTATTCACAGTTACCACCTTCTACCACCTTATACTAGGCAATCATCTTATCAAATCCATAGGCAGTGATCGATCACAGAACATAAGGAGTAAACATAGGAAAAGATAGAATAAAAGGTTAGTCTGGTCGATAAAACAGAAAAGGTTGTCTTTGTCTCCCTTCTCTGCTTTGACAGAATATCCTATTCGCCTGGTAGCAAGCTTAAAAAGAATACTTCCTTTATAAGATAGAGAGATTAAGGTAGGTAAATACCAATCATAGGCATATTTCTTATCTCACCGCTCATATGCATCATATTATAAGATTTTGTGAAGGCGACTGAAGGTGAAAGAGACAAGGAAACATAGCAACATTCAATATAAAAGGTGAACGGTAGCCTGTAACCATGAGTTTGAAAAGGATCAAGTGTAAAGGGTATAACATAAGGAAATCTATTACAAAAGAGAGCGAGGAAAGCTTTCAATGAACATCTGAAGCCCATCGCTAGTCGAACATATTGATTCCCTCCTAATCGCTAGTCTATGAAATTCACTTCCCATCCTTTTCACTTCAATGAGTAATGATGCTATGATGCTATGCTGCTAGTTGCTTTTTGTCTGGTCAATTGGAAAGTCAATTTCGATATAATAAGTCTATTCATATTGGTCTAATGATTCCATGTTCATCCCTTGGTCTCTCTATGCCTTGGTTGGGATGAGGCCTTTTCAGATCAATAGGTCAGGAAGTAGAATCAACATCCACTGCTGACACCTTTTCCCGTGGTACCCTCCCTGGGTTTGACTAGTGAAATAACTCTTCTAAACCAAGCCTGATCTTTGGTTCGATGGTAAAAGGTCAAAGAGGATCTAAAGGTCCTTATCTATCGCATTGGTTGGGGTGAGGCCTTTAGAGGAGAAATAGTTTGTGTTAGCAAAAAATTTTAGAATCCCATTTTGTTGCTTCATGTAAGAAGAGTTGGTTGTCGTTGAAGGCATTTCCCTTCAAACCTTCTGCTCCTGTGATTGGGCTCTCTCTTGCTTTAGTTGTTCTAGTCTTCTTGTATCATTAATGAGAAGATATGAGGGTCCTAGTGTTTGTGATTTCATGAAGAGTGGCTAGTGTAGTATTGATGAGGGATGCCCTTGATCGGAGTAGATCCTCATAACATCGATTGGTTAGCCGATTGATCACAAGTAATAAAGAGCAGTTCATTGTAATTGAAGAAATAGGAGTTAATAGTTATATCATAAATAACAGTTGATAGATCTGTTGAGTGGTAATATCTATATTCTGAGGAGAGGGTAAGAAGGTTAGCATCATTAGGAAAGCCCCTTACGTTCTGCTCTTGTTGGTATAGTTGGCCGCTAGTTGAGTTCGGTCTCCATTCATGTGGAGGTTCATGAAAGAGTTCCAAAGCTCCCTCCCTTGGTTGACGGTTGGTGCCCGACTTCCTGTCTCTCACAATAAGATGTATGGCACTTTCTGTCTCCTGCAATAATATGTATGATGACTATTAATGATGATATGATTTATTCTAGTTGTTGCTCCTGCTGTGATAAGAGAATTCATGGCTAGGTTCCTGTAGTAATTCAACAAGACCAATAGTTCGTTGAGGAAAAGACCTATACTTGTCTAAGCTCTAGTTATACTCCAATTAATATGATGGATAAGCGAGAAATCCCTCTCCCTTTGGTCGAGCGTCCAAAGACCTTCACCTATATGAATGAGTGACTTTGTCCGGGGATTGGGGTGGGTGGGTAAATAGTTTCAAAAAATAGAGCGATAAATCCCTCACCCATATGAATGAATGAGTGACTCTGTCCCTCTCCTTTTAGTTGAGCCATGCTTACACACCCTTGCCAATAAAAAATATGTGTATGAGCGAGGTTTATATCTACATTCCAAATCTATTCCATTAGATCCCTTTCTGGTATTCTAAATTGGAGGATAATTCCCAGGTCTTCCTGCTTTCTGAGCTTTTTTGGTCAAACATTCTCCAAAATAGACTGAAGAAATCCATCTTGGGAATTATATCCCTCCCCTTATCAGTAAGCCACTTATGAGGAGGGGGTCTTCAATTAGCTAAGGATAAATAATATAAGGAAGGTAGTTGAAACCTTTCGTGAGTTCTACTCAGTTCAATCAAAAGTACTGCCCTTCTTCAATCAAACATACCAAGTAGCCATTATGACATACAGAAATGCAATGGCCCACCTACAATTACAAACAAAATACGAATAATAGCATACATACGGGACATCCATATGATAGCTACATATGCATGGGCCCGCATGTATCGCACTATATATATACTGGCTAATACAGGGAAATGTCTAAATTAAGGTAATGAATTGATTATCGAAATAAATTCTACTTAGTTCAGTCAAAAGTACTGCCCTTCTCCAACCAAACATACCAAGTAGCCATTATGACATATAGACAATTACAAACAAAATATGAATATTAGCATACATACGGGACATCCATATGATAGCTACACATGCATGGGCCCGCATGTATTGCACTATATATATACTGGCTAATACAGGGAAATGTCTAAATTAAGGTAATGAATTGATTAACGAAATCAATTCCAGTCTCACCAGAATATAATGAGTATATCAAGTTAGATATTTGATACGTATACAACCTTATATACATATATCTGATAAATCCTTAATTAAAAGAAAATTTTAATTTAATTTACAAATTATATTTAATAAATAAAATAATAATATAATTTAATTAAAAATATAAATAAAATAAATTTAATTTATTAAAATAATATAAATCTTAAATCAAACTAAATCCTACGTAGGTTCACCTTTTTAAAGGTATGCTACATACTCAATAAAATCTATGAAAATCAAATAAGATTTGATTTCATGTGGAGTTCCACGTAGTAGAAACAGAGACACGGAGATGGGAGGAAGGCAGTGGTCCAGAGAAATATAAGGAGGAGGGGATGCTACTGAAAGGGATGTGGAGTCTTGAGGAGTGGAAGTGTAGAAAGGGGAATTTTTCCAACAGAGAGTTACAGACAGAGTGAGGATCATTGAGCCTTGATTGTTCTTGATGCTTTTGGGCACGGGGGCCAGAGTACTGAAATTCTGAAGTATTCTGGAACTGGGTACCGAGGTTGTACACAGTTTGGCAGGGAGGTTTTGGTCATTGTGATAACGGGAGCAAATTGGAGCTACAACAACTGAGGATTGACTCCAGACATAGAAAGAAGGTATGTATAAGTGTATTATATTGATAAATTCTTGTGTAAATTACATTTGTTAAACCCTGCTAGGATTTAAAGAATTTATTCTGGTTAGATTCTTACAAGAAAGGATTGGATACTAGGGAATCAGGATAAAACACCACACCAAATATTACCCACGAATAATGCCCGACCAAGCTCTGTTGCTTGCCTATTCATCTTGACAAACTCTTCTCTTCTATTACGATGCAAACGATACGACCGATAAAGTACCTGAGAGGGTTCTTTGTTAACTAAGGAATATTCGATCCCAGGAGCATGTCCAGGTAGATCGCTAAAGGATTGAAACAATGTGGCACACAAGGGTTAGCTGCTTATGAATAATCCCCACTAAGAATGATTCTCTTTAGGAACAGAGCATCCAAGCACTAATAATAGTTTTGACAACGTTATTACTAGATGGGGACATCTCTCTTCTCCTTAATAATAGTAGTAGTGGACATGCCAACCTTATGACTAGATAGGATTTCCCTATGGAGGGATTTCCCCAAGGAACTCCAGCACCCCAACTCTATCTATCTCTATCTGTCAAAGATTGTCATTTGCAATCACATCAGCATAAACTAAACTGCAGATAGAACATAAATATAAATCGCAGAAGACAAGCCAAGACAAGAGGACACAAGATGTGGCACTAGCCAGGGACAAACCCCAATGTGGGGAAACCCTTGATCAATTCTTCTTTTATGTTCTTCAAAGTTTAGTAGAGAAAGTGAGAGAGATAGTACATTTACAATAGAATTCAATCACTTTGACTTTTGATATCGGCATGAGATCAATTGAATACATATTGCGTCCACTGATTCTCTAAGGTGACTCGTTCACCTATCATAGTGCTGCATCTCGTCTATTTGCTGCACATTACTGTGTGACACCTTGTTGTACTGTCACATGTGTTGAACCTTGATGACTGAGCTGCTCTCATCTTCATGCTGCTCATCATGCTGCATTTTCCATGGTCTTATTCATCATCAAGTTGCCCATGCTCATGATCTCATTCATCATTATGTTGCCCATGCTCATATCATCATGCATCATTATGCTGCCCATGATTTCATACATCACCCTGCCTTCCTTCGAAGACAAATGCTGCAGCTGTTTCAGTAGTTCCTGGTAGTTCTGGCTTTTCTGGTAGTTCCGGCTTTTCTAGTAGTTCTAACAGTTCCGGCATTTCTGGCTTTTCTGGCTTTTCTGGCTTTTCCGGCTTTTCCGGTGTTTCCGACAGTTCCAGCTTTTCCGACAGTTCCTGATTTTCCAGCAATTCCGGCTTTTCCGGTATTTCCAGCTTTTCCGATGTTTCCGGCAGTTCCGGATTTTCTAGCAGTTCCTACTTTTCCGGCAGTTCCAGCTTTTTCGGACTTTCCGGCTATTTCGGCTTTTCTAGCTTTTCCGGCAGTTTCGGCTTTTCCGGCTTTTCCGGCTTTTCCTTAGGATCTCTCATCCTACTAAAACCCAAAGACAAGTAGAGAGAGGAAGAGATCCAAGTGTGTAGAAATGACTTGAAGTTCTCTTCTATTTATACTAAAACGTAGAGGTTGAATAGACATCATTGTTGGGCTTCTGAGCCTACATAAGGTGCTGGCCGACTTAACAATTTGTCCATAACATAAATAAATTCATAACTTCATAAATACTTATCGGAATCGGATGATCTTTAGATCAATCCTACACCTCTCAATGAGAGGGATCCAATAAAAATATCAACTGCCATAAATAATATGACCCACATGGAGTTTGGCCCTAGTTGCCAATTTTAACACTCCCTCTCAACTAGGGAGAACTCCATCCGCTGATCCATATGTCCAACTATACTATCTCTGCTATCAGTGCCCTGCACTGCTCTGCTCAGCTCTGCTATGCTCAGCTCTGCTCTGTTGGCTCTGTTGGCTCTTCTCTTCTCTGCTCAGCTCTGCTAGCTTCGCTGGCTCTGCTCAGCTTTGCTGGCTCTGCTTTGCTCTGCTGGCTCTGCTCTGCTCTGGTTAGCTCTGCTAGCTCTGCTCAGCTTTGTTGGCTCTGCTTAGCTCTGCTGGCTCTACTGGCTCTGCTCTGCTTTGCTCAGCTTTGCTCTGCTATGCTCAACTTAGCTCTGCTGAACCATGAAGAAGAAGAATTGATCGAGAATGTGTCATACCATTCTCCACTGACCCAAAGTCAGTCTCAGAGTGTGTACCACTGGTCCCAAACCAGTCCTCAACTGACCCGAAGTCAGTGTCATAGTAGGTACAACTCCTACCACTGGTCCCAGACCAGTACTCTACTGACTCGAAGTCAGTCTCAGAGTATGTACCACTGGTCCCAGACCAGTCCTCAACCGACCCGAAGTCAGTGTCATAGTGGGTACAACTCCTACCACTGGTCCCAGACCAGTATCATTGATTCTAGATCAATGAAGATCATCCTAGCATAGGGAGTATGGTAGATACAGCGATGCGTCCATCTGTATTACTATGGTCCCTATCCTCATTTCCCTTCTCATTGATTAGATGAGAGGTACTTCCCATGAGTCCCAGACTGCATGGGTAGGATGCCTCGACAGGAGAACTTAATCAATCCTGTCCTCACAGGAGAACTAATCATCCTGCTACACAATCGCCATGGAGAACACATCATCCAGGCCTCACAGGAGAACTAATCATCCTGCTACACAATCGTCATGGAGAACACATCATCCAGACCTCACAGGAGAACTAATCATCTTGCTACACAATCGTCATGGAGAACACATCATCCAGACCTCACAGGAGAATTAATCATCCTGCTACACAATCGTCATGGAGAACACATCATCCAGACCTCACAGGAGAATTAATCATCCTGCTACACAGGAGAGCGAATCATCCTGTCCCACAAGAGAGCGAATCATCTTGTCCCACAAGAGAGCGAATCATCTTGTTCACAGGAGAGCGAATCATCCTGTCCACAGGAGAGTGAATCATCCTATCCCACAAGAGAGTGAATCATCTTGTCCCACAAGAGAGCGAATCATCTTGTCCACAGGAGAGCGAATCATCCTGTCCACAGGAGAGCGAATCATCCTGTCCCAGTGCGCACCACCAAGGGAGGGTGAGTCACCCTGTGGTCGTATGTTGCTCCAGTAAGAACCACAAGCCCCCAAAGCTCCCAGAGCTCAATGTATACAACATGCAAGACCCTTGTACAAGGGTCTCTTGATGACTCCAAGTCGTTCGGGAAAATCACAGATTTGATCTTTCCCCCGGGGCTTAGACAAAGTGTAGCGACCTGTACATCATCTCATAGTGATGGAGCTTCCTTGCTCATAGACTTACCATATCCCAGATAAGGTAGTATCTGATGTCTATCTGCTGGAGCAATCGTCGAATACGGGATTCCTCAATAATCGAATCCCACCTCTGGTTGTCACAGAGAATCACAGTGGTACAAACAGCTCACTTGAAGAGCTTCCCCAACCAGGCAGCTTCATACGAGATCATACTCGTAGATATGTATCCGGTCTCAGCGGTGCTTATAACAACCGACTTCTGCTTCCTGCTCATCCATGATATTGAAGCAGAATCCAAAGAGAAACAACACTAAGAAGTGCTCTAGTGATCCTCCACACTGCCTGCCCAATCAGCATTCGAATAATCATGCAGTTTCATATTTCCAGCAGTGTATCTCAATCCATGAGAGATTATTCCCCAAAGACATCTCAGAAGATTCTTGGCACCAATCCAGTGAGGTTCAACCAAATATGAGCTCACCATGCTAATGCAAAACATATGTCCGGACGGAAGTTCACCAAAAACATCAACGTGAATGAGTTTATGAGATTCAGAGGCATTTCACAAATCTGGTCTGACATCACTACCATATAACTTCTGAAAGTTAAGATCTTCGAGGTAGTGACAAGCTTGCAGTTCACCATTCCACATCTGGAATCAAACTCCCTCTTAATCTGTAAATGAGAGGGTCTACACCTATTAGAAGTAGGTCGTCCTCATAAGGTGCTGGTATGAGAGGTCTATCATCCACAACCTTCGAATGGTTTGGATCCGTTTCACTCCTAATGAATCTCAACTTTATCAAACAGCTATCCATCCTCTCATACTATGCCCGAGGTGTTTTGCTTCAAGCCATAGAGGGCTTTCTTCCACTTGCATATGCGAGATTCTTGATTATCAATCTTAGACCCCTTGGGTTGTTCCAGACCTGTGGACTTGCTACATGAGGGGAATGATCCCCTTGTAAGATTTTCCTTTGGGGAATGGTCCCCTTGTAAGATTTTGGCAAAAAATTCACGGTAAAACATAAATTAAAAATTCTAAAACTAGTCACAATGGTTGCAAGATAAGTATAAGAGTTACCTGGGGATTTTGGAAGAATCTGAACGGTTGAATTTGGCGTATGGAAAACTTGCTTCTTTTGCTCCACTTCTCTGCTCTCAAACTCAAATGGTGAAAATGGTGAGTCCAAAAAACTCTTTTATAGGTTTTGAAAATGAAAAAATTTTCAAAATTTTATTTTGTTTAGCCTCATGTAACTTTTAACTTGGGAGCTTGGAATGTCGAGAATGGTTTGATTTTCAAGACATTTTGGACGTTTTTCAACAGTTTCAAGACGGTTCCATAACTGCTGACCCGTCATGGCAATTATCGTTTTCTCACTGGCATATAGGTTAGGGAAGCCATTTTTTCGTTGCATTATGCATACTAGCCTCCATTTGTCGATACATCTGCCATAGGGTCAATCCCATCGTGTTATGGTTTGTAAGCCATCTTCACTCGCCGATTTTTTAAATCATGACACGATGGTAGAAGTCATGCTTTACATGGGCATCGTAGTTAGCACCTCACTAACATTTGTTGCCCATGCTGCTCCGATCTGAGTAGGCTCAGGAGTCCTCTTTAGTCCCGCCATGACTTATGCGATGAAGCCTCATTCCTCTTTGCTTCTTCGTTTCGTTCTGGCCTTATACCCTAGAGGCTCCTTTGTGTTGAGTTGTACCACTGCATTGCATTTTAACTATTTGCACCTTTTGGCCTTGAGCACCTTACATCGGGGATTGATCCTCCTCTCGGGGGCATTAGTGTTCAGAATAGGCCTGGTACTTCTACAGAGCAAGAGAGGAACACTCCAGTTCTTTCTCGAGTTCTCTTTCAGACAGAAGATAATATAGAAGTAGAAGAAGTTCAAGAGTCGTTAGTGGCTCCGAATTCTCCCTTACCTTCTAGTTATCCAGAAGTATTACGATACGTTGGGACTCCAACGCATAGACCGTCAAGTCCAGGTCACATTACGCACTTACCATCGATGACCACTACTGGAAGCATGGCTTCTACTACAAGTGCTACAACTATGCAAACTCCAACATCAGTACAAGGGGGAGGAACTATTTCCATCCCCTCTGCATCTTTATTTGGGTCTTTTGCTAGCACATCTTTAGCTGGGTCTACCTCCATTCCCTCTACGAGTGGAAATTCCCAGGCCAATGTTTTTAGTACTGGATTCTTCCCATTTGGCACCCATTCACAGGGTATTCCATCAGTTCCGTTTAGTGCCTCCACATCCATGATGGGTGGATCGGCTTCATTTCAGGGTTTTCCTTTTGGAAGTGGTCATATACCACATTCCAACCCGACAGTAGGATCTATGCCTTTTTCTTCTACAGGACAAAGCAGCAATCCTTTTCAAGGTTGGACTAACCCTGCGGTTAGTGGCATGGGAACTGGGAATCCGTTTTTCGGCCAACAAGGGAATGGGCCGTACTCCACAGTTAGTTCGTTTCGAAGTATTCCTCCCTTAGCTTCTGCTTGGAATCCTTATCAGGGGTTATCCACTCCTTATAATCCTTTAGGAGGAAGCTTCTCCGGTTATGGAGGTTTTGCGGCCAGAGTTGGTCAAACTTCGAGTTTTGCTGGATCACAAGGCTTGCCTTTTGGTTCAGCCGGTTCTGCTGGATACTTCGGGCAGCCTGGTGCCTTCCAAAATCCAGGCCAATCTTTTCAGAACTTTGGGAACTCCACCCAGTCCGGGTGGAATCCCCAAGGTCCTCCTAGGCTTCCTTTTCTGGCAACTTTGAACTTGCCAGATCTCATGAAATTAACAAATGATCCAATCAAATACAACCCGGCCTGGCCCCCGGTCCCAACCAAACTCCCTTCGGATATTCCAAAATTCGAAGGAAAGGGCGGTGAAGACCCAGGCGACCATGTAACCACATTCCATTTGTGGTGCTCATCAAACTCCCTTATTGACGACTCAATTAGGTTGAGACTTTTTCAACGCACCTTGACTGGTAATGCGGCCAAATGGTATATAGAGTTGCCAGGGGGCAACTTTACATCTTTCGCTGACTTAGCTACTATTTTCTTAAATCATTTCCAGTTGCCTGTCTGTTATGATGCCAGAACTGAACTTCTGGCCACTTTTCGTCAAGACAAGGCAACTCACATTTCTGACCATATTCAGGAATGGAGACGGACAAAGAGGCTCATTAAAGCCGAAATCCCTCCAGAATACCGTCTCGAATGGTTTTTGAAATCTTTACAACCTGAAATCTCTAAGGATGTCTCCATGTCCGGAGTCTATTCTGAGGAGCAAGCTATTTTTAGGGCCCAACAATTAGAATTGATTTACTCTCAGTATGGGATCCTTCAAAAAATCTTGCCAGATGCTCCTGGGTCTCAGGTGGATATAGCCAAGTCGAATCCAAGCCCCCATGCGGATGGTATCGTTGGATCGGTAGACATGAATGCGGTGAACTTGTTGAGCCAATTGCAGCAGTTGTCTTTACAAACTGCTTCTAACAACCAAGTCACATCGTCTAACCCCTCGTCTTCCCAACCCTCTTCAATTAATGCCGTCCAATCCAACCCCAAAGGAAATCAAAATTCCAATGGGAAGAAGAAAGGACGAGGTAAGAAAAAGAGTCAAGATGGGAAGACTGATGCAAATAATCCTGGCAATAATGCTAGTGGTGGTAGAAATGAGTCTAAAAAGAAAGTCAAGTTTCCATGCAAGTTATGCAGTGGAGACCACTTAACTCATCTCTGCCCAAAGATTCAAGACGTTCAACACTTGCTAGGGCAACAAGGGACTTCTAGTTCTCAAGCTGTGTTAACCAACCCTTTTCCCCAAGGGCAGCAAATGCTTGCTGGCGCGAGTTCAAATCTTGGTACCTCCGCAGGGGGCAGCCAGGAAGGGGATAAATCATCAAATGTTTTCATGATGGGTTCTCACGCTAATGTGGCCACACGGTCACGCGATTATGGTGAAGCTGGAACTTCTAAGGATAAATCAGTTCCCGAAACTACCAACCCACTTCATATTGAGCGACCTTCTGTCGAGACTATACCACGAACACCGAAAGGTTCTGCTAAACGCACGACTATCAACCCTAATATTAGGGCAGCCCAGAATTACTCCATTGTTGAGGATCTGGCTCAGAGTCCATGTGCTATGTCCGCTTTAAAGGTTTTCTAGTCATGTCCTGCTCAAAGAAGTGCCTTGTTGTCGACAATGGGGGCAGTGGATACAAGTAATTCCTTAGCTCTCACTTTTGATATGAATAATGTCAAAAAGAGACTTCCTCATCACATGGCTTTCCAGATAAAGTCTACCTACCAGAAAACGAATATTTTTCGGACGGTTATAGATGAGGGAGCTTCCACGTGTGTCATGTCTATGTCATGCTGGAAGGCCATTGGATCACCGTTAGTTGTTCCTTCACCTACCCTCTTGACAGCGTTTGATGGTCATTCTCATAGGCCATACGGGATTATCCCGACCTTTCCTATATGTGTTGGAGGGAAGGTCGTTAATATTGAAGTAGAAGTCATTGATGCTAACCTAGACTATAATCTCCTCTTAAGAAGGAACTAGGTATACGAAATGGAAGCCGTTGTTTCGACTCTGTTTCATGTCATTTGCTTTCCTCATGAAGGGAAAATCGTTAAGGTTGATCAATTGGATTATTCTCCAGTCGATCCTCGAGCAACTTCGGACTCTACTGTTCCCTTAGTGGATAACCCCCGTCCGCCTACTGAGAATCTAGGAGTCGGGATGTACTCTTCATTGATGGGTACGTTTGATCTTCCCCCTCCTACGGCTAGAATAGATACAATTTCATCCTCCAGGGACCCTTTACGGAAAGAGTTTGTTCAAGCTCGTTATTTTTCAGATCCTGGACCCTTATCTTCATCTGTGACCACATCGGATGACGGCAAGGTGGGTGAAATAGAATCTCTTACGTCTGCAGCAGAGCCTAGATGTGAGTTTATCACCAACTCTGCAGACAACCATTCTACTCCTTCCTTTGAGAATGAGATAGATGGTGATGTGGCTCATCCTCGGAACCTTGATTCCACTTCTGCATTGGATTGCTCAGATATCGTTTTTCCATCTGAAGAAGCGATATTCGAAGCAATGACGGCTGTAGATCGACCTTTGGAAGATTTACATCATCGGTCATGTTTTCATTCCCCTTTGCATGAAGTCGAATCCAGGTCCTCCAGTCTGACTAGCGATGTTTGTACGGTCCCTTTGGCTCCAACACAGTCACTTGCTGAAGGAAGTATATTGATTGGTTCGATAATTGTACCGATAAACATCCCTAGGAGCAAGTGGGTGGAGCCCCCTGACGGGCTCTACCTTAAGAAGTACTTTGCTTAGCAACTAGGCTTCTTTGTACGTTTTGTATATTTGTGCATATCTCATCGAGAGTTTGTTTTTATCAACACTTTTTGGTCCGCTGTGGTAGGTGTTGATGGATGACTTGGTCTATTTTGGGTTCGCCGATGGTGCTAGTCGGCACACTCAGAATCTCGCTTGTGCAGCTTGGGTATTCTACTATCCAACTGGTCAGTTGATGGTATCAAGGGGCGTATGCATTGGTCTCGCTTCAAATAATATGGCTGAGTATACTGCCGTCATTAATTTACTATCCGAGGCAATTTCTTATGGAATCGACTCGTTGGTAGTTTATCTTGATTCACAATTGATAGTGTCACAATTGAACAACATTTATCGGGTAAGGGATCCATGTTTATATCGCCAGTATTTAAGGGTGAGGTTGTTGCAAAGATCATTTACTTATATTAATTATTTGCACATTCCAAGATCTCATAATTGGTTAGCGGATTCTATCGCTAATCAAGCATTAGACTGGCACATCAATCATTCATCACAATAAAATCAAGCATCAAAAAGTCGAACTGTATATATATCATAAAACATCTCGAGTGTACATAAGTCTGTCCAAAAAATATACAAAATTGGGACTCAAATGCCCATAATCATGTCCGGTATATCTAATGCCCCGGCTCAGGATGAGCGGCTAAGTAGGTAGCTATCGCATTGGCTACACGCCTAAAAGTGTAAACCCAGTCACGTGGCATGCCAACCACATGACGCTGCATATCCTCAAGAAGGTCCTCTACGGTAGCCATCGTTTCTCGGTGAGTTAGTCTCACCAAGTGTTGCTGAATTGTATGTAGAAGCCGTTCTGTATCAGCAGCCGCCTCTTTGGCTCCTCGGTCGTGTTGTCCATGCCGCGGGAACCCATCTGGTCGTATCGGCCCAATATCTGGAACATGATCATCATATTAGTCATTTGAATCCCATCAAAAATATTTTTCAAAATTCATTATTATATTTGAAAAATCCAAAAAAAAATCATAAAATCAAAAATACTTACCAATGTCGCCCCATGCTGCGGTCAGTGGTAACGCTAGATCGGGATCTCCTCGGAAATCCAACCCAGCATAAGGGTAGTCATCTATGGCGATGATTTGCTGATCCCACCAGGAAAAGAAGTCATCGTCAAATGCAGTCTGTGGGACGTCCCCACCCCCTAGACGTTTCATCAGGTCGGCCCACCTGCCCATGCGTGGATCTCGTGGGGTGCTGATGGAAACTGCTACCCTAGGGCGGAGTGCAGGGACCCTCTCAAAAAAGAAAGAACACAGAATAGTCCCATATCCAAAGTTTTTGGTCTATCCTCTCTTGATGGAAGTGAGCTGGCTTTTTAAGCTGGCCAGAAGAGGAGTACACCAGTCAAACACAGTGGTGAGACAGTCCACCGCCAAGCTCATGGTTAGCCATGATGCCTGGTGCAGAGAAGCTGATCCGTTCACTCTAGCTATGGTGAACAGGATTATCCTCAGCGATAGACTCTCCACATGTGTGATGGAAATCTGACTTCCAACCTTTTTTGGATGTCTCGGGCAATAGATATGTACGTAATCCTCGATCGAGAGACTGCCTCGTGTCCTGCCCCTGGAATGTACTACCTCTCCCCTTCAGGAAAGGCCTGTGATGAAGTAGATGTCATCCACTTCCATCCTGAGTGGCATCTGGTCAATCATGAATGCATCATCATTGATACTCCAGTAATCAATGAGCATCTCAAGCAGACGTGTGTTTTCTTTCATATTTGGCAATTTGAAGAATTTTAGCAAACCACATCCCCGTAGGGCATCCAAAGCATCAGGATCGTTCATGACCTCATCATCCACTGCGGTATGCTCTCTTTCTCGCCAAGTGACCGGCATCCTGAAGAAAAAATGATTTTCAACCGTTAGTTTTTTTGTTTAAAATGTTCGTGGCGTATACGCGGGTCCCTTTGCACACAGTCGCGTATAGGGCCCGCGTGTATGCGGGTTTCATATTACCAACCCACGTATACGCCGCGGTGAAATTTTTGGCAAAAAATTCAACGGTAAAACATAAATTAAAAATTCTAAAACTAGTCACAATGGATTGCAAGACAAGTATAAGAGTTACCTGGGGATTTTGGAAGAATATGAACAGTTGAATTTGGCGTATGGAAAACTTCCTTATTTTGCTCCACTTCTCTGCTCTCAAACTCAAATGGTGAAAATGGTGAGTCCAAAAAACTCTTTTATAGGTTTTGAAAATGCAAAATTTTTTCAAAATTTTATTTTGTTTGGCCTCATGTAACTTTTAACTTGGGAGCTTGGAATGTCGAGAATGGTTTGATTTTTAGGATATTTTGGACTTTTTTCAACAGTTTCGAGACGGTTCCATGACTGCTGACCCGTCATGGCAAGTATCGTTTTCTCACTGGCATATAGATTAGGGAATCCATTTTTTCATTGCATTATGCATACTAGCCTCCATTTGTCGATACATCTGCCATAGGGTCAATCCCATCGTGTTATGGTTCGTAAGCCATCTTCACTCGCCGATTTTTTAAATCATGACACGATGGTAGAAGCCATCCTTTACATGGGCATCATAGTTAGCACCTCACTGACATTTGTTGCCCATGCTGCTCCGATCTGAGTAGGCTCGGGAGTCCTCTTTAGTCCCGCCATGACTTATGCGATGAAGCCTCATTCCTCTTTGCTTCTTCGTTTCGTTCTGGCCTTATACCCTAGAGGCTCCTTTGTGTTGAGTTGTACCACTGCATTGCATTTTGACCATTTGCACCTTTTGGCCTTGAGCCAGCTTCACTTGGACTCGTGTTTAAGCCAACTTTTGACCATGCCGACTGCAAAATCAAACTTGCATACCTTTAACTTCTGCAACTTGACGCACCTTGACCCGTGGAAGGAACACACCTTTGAGTGTCACTGACCAGTTTTCACCTCCCTGCATTGAGCATAGGAACATTCCAATCCCAGGAACTAGATCATCTGTTTCACCGACACTCGTTCCTTCCACTGTACTATAGCATTCTTTTATTCTTTTTCCAGCTTAAAAGAAAAAGACAAAAAAATTATATATTCCAAAAAGAGCGGGAACGGGACAATATTTCCATTTATTGTTGGCAGCTAGAGTCATTCGTGTCACCCTTGAACAAAGCACTCAAAACAAAGTCTCCTCCGTTTGGGCGGGATTTAGTTTGACTTAGGTACGCCTTAACCTTGTTATTGAGTCAGTTCTCCCCCGATTGGTTATCTCTTCCAATCATATGGAGGGTTCGTTCGTGCCTCCTGCATGACGAACTTATACAGAGTCATCATATGCTGCCACATAGTCACATTGAGTCGTGCTTTTGTTCAAGGGAAGTTAGCCTAAGTCAGCCTCTCTGCGGTGTCTCTTGACTCATTTTTCAGTCGGCCATCCTTGGTTGTCAGTATCATGTCTATCATCACATCAGTTATATTGGTCCTTTACTCATGCCGGTTTGAGAAGGTCTCCATTGACTTCTTGCTGGCGGGTCTTGTCCTTATCGACGACGACATCTTGCTCTGAGGACAGGCCTAGAGCTGCACCCTGGCCCTATTTTCATTATTGATAGGTCACCTTATGCTCAACATCGATCAGTATCATGGGTCTTTGACTGAGTGGTTTCCCTTGTGTTCGACATCAGCTTATATTATCACACATTGGGATTCGTGCAGTACCTTGGTTTCCATTTGACCCTATTGGTGGATACCTCGCCTCTGTGTCAGCTTCCATTATTGGTTAGTTCAGAGGGTTTATGTCGTGTGCTAGCCACATCTTGTGTACGCCGGAAACGTACTTCGATCAGGTTACTACATCTCTTTCGTCCGATTCCTTCCACATTATTGGCCTATGGGTTACACTCGCGCTAGATTGATAAAGGATGCCTTAATGCCTTCCTTCTAGCAGATCTTTCCCTATCGACTTCGACTCATTGCTCTGGGGCAAAGATCTAGAGTCCATTTGGCAGTACCTTGGGGTTTGCAGTAATTAGTGGCAGATCCTTCGCTATCGATAGTGGGAAACCATCATTGTCTCCTGATCAATAGATTCTTACAGGTGTTCGACTCCAGCTCATCTATTCACACTTGTTAGATTGTACTGGGTACCTTGACGCTCATTATCATTATCGGTGAGTAGTCTCGCGTTTGTTAACGGTATACATCAATGACCGGTAATCAAACGATTTCTCACATGGTCGACTTCATATCATTTTATTCCCATGTTGTAGAAATGTACCACAGCGGTCGGTGAAGACCTCAGGTTGTATCAGCATTCATTGGTTCACTTGACAGTTTCTCCTGTTGCTGCTAGTTGATACCATTCCACCTTATATGTTGCAGTCATTCATGGCGACATTCTATATGCTGGCACCTGAGTTTGTAGTGTAGTACCATCCTATTCCATCATGTTCAGTTGGTACCTTTTGTGCTCAGTTTTCGATATCAGTGATCCGGTTCATCCTTCAACATCATTGACATTCTTATATGTGATATTCAGACATCTACTTGTTTGATCATGATCATATGATCCATTATGTTTTTCCAGTTCTTTATACTTGTATACTTAGTGGATCCGCTTGTACTTGATATTCGGACATGCTTTACTTTTTCTGAGCATGGGTATGCCCGCCTCAGACAGTGTTTCTTTCTGATCTCCTTTTGTGGCTTGGCAGGCTGAACTCTGGTAAAGTCCTTCTTGGTTTTTGACAGATTTCCTTTCCATATACTTGCTTAATACATTTCGACCATCATGTACCCCTTCTGACCTCATATATTAGGGGGCATATGTTATAGCTCCAAATCTCACTCTTTGGGTTTGTGATGCTGCACTCATGGCCCAGGGCAACCCCTCCTTCCAGACCTGGTCCAAAATTTAAAAAACAATGTTTAATTCCCTATAGGCGACATTGCCCCGAGTTAAACGCGTGTATACGCGGGTCTGTGTATACCCAACCCGCGTATATGTCTTAAAACACTTAAAAAAAAATTAAATCTCCTTAATTTCGGGCGAAGATCGCAGGTTTTACCTGCTGATCACCTGTTAGTGCCCGTGGCCCAACTGTTCCCAACGAATTCCCAACTAAAAAACTACTTTGGGAGAAGTATAAAAATGCTTCAATGGGAAGGCCTGAGGGAGGAGAGAATAGAGAGAAAGGTTATTATGCTGAGATTTCCCTGACTAGGTCTGAAGATCCTAGTGCCTCCTGCACTTCCCCCATTTACAGGAAACCCTTGTTTCCTTGTGTGATGATGACTATCTACTACTTGTGATATCATGGAGTAAGTCATGGAAGGAATTTGTTAAAGGCTTGAGACTGGACGAATCCGGAGGACGGTTCCGCTTGGAGCCTGCGAAAGGACGAATCAGGTGAAATTATTCCTTTCTGTACTTTATTTGTCTATAATAAAAGAAACACTTGTCTTTGTTCCTGATATAAACCTTCTTCATGTTTATGATATCCATGTTATGATTCATGTATGAATGGTTGTTTAATTGCATAACTAACTACCTTTCAATATATTATGAAGATGATTTATTTATGATGTTTAGTCCATATACTTTTGTACTTTCTTGAATTGATTGTTTTGCAGGTTGAAGGAGCAAAAGGAACTCCAAGGGTTTGGACCCTGGAAGGATCTTCTCAAACGAACGATCCCTAGGTACGCCCCTTATCGTATAGTTTGCTTATATTAGTATCATGGCTATATGGAATGTGTGTTTCTCTACATAGACAACTTTCAGTCTGCTAGGGTATTAGCCCAAGACCCTAGGGGAACTTTTCCCTTAACACACCCTTAGATTCGAACTTCCCAATGAAGTGATCTTTAGATGGGCCATTAGAAACTTTCGCTACGCCATTCTGATAATATGTTCTGCTTCGACTTCACCCTTTGTGAACTTAGAAGAGAGATGTGGAACCCATTTATCCTTTTGTCTTTTCCCTATTGTCTTTGGTGATTTCTCTTTCACTCTTGCTTGGGCATTGTCTTCACCTCAGCTCTGATACCATGTTAATTTTAGGTATGTTCTATGCTAGAGAAATTTATTTCAATTTCTTTTCCACATTAGCAATCACATCAGTATAAAGTAAACTGTAGATAGAACATAAATATAAATCGCAAAAGACAAGCCAAGACAAGAGGACACAAGATGTGGCGCTAGCCAGGGACAAACCCCAATGTGGGGAAACCCTTGATCAATTCTTCTTTTATGTTCTTCAAAGTTCAGCAGAGAAAGTAAGAGAGATAGTACATTTACAATAGAAGTCAATTACTTTGACTTTTGATATCGGCATGAGATCAATGCAAGACATATTGCTTCCACTGATTCTCTAAGGTGACTCGTTCACCTATCATAGTGCTGCATCTCGTCTATTTGCTGCACATTACCGTGTGACACCTTGCTGTACTGCCACATGTGTTGAACCTTGATGACTGAGCTACTCTCATCTTCATGCTGCTCATCATGCTGCATCTTCCATGGTCTTATTCATCATCAAGCTGCCCATGCTCATGATCTCATTCATCATTATGCTACCCATGCTCATATCATCATGCATCATTATGCTGCCCATGATCTCACACATCATGCTGCCTTCCTTCGGAGACAGATGCTGCGGCTGTTTCAGCAGTTCTCAGTAGTTGTGGCTTTTTCGGCAGTTCTGGATTTTCTTGCTTTTCTAGTATTTCTAGCTTTTCTGGCAGTTCCGGCTTTTCCGGCAGTACCGGCTTTTCAAGCAGTTCCAGCTTTTCTAGCAGTTCCGGCTTTTCCGGCTTTTCCGGTATTTCTGGCTTTTTTGGCGTTTCCGGCAGTTCCGGCTTTTCCGGCCTTTCCGGCTTTTCCAGCAATTCCAACTTTTCCGGATTTTCCTTAGGATCTCTCATCCTACTAAAACCCAAATACAAGCAGAGAGAGGAAGAGATCCAAGTGTGTAGAAATGACTTGAAGTCCTCTTTTATTTATACTAAAACGTAGAGGTCGAATAGACATGACTATTGGGCTTCTGAGCCTACATAAGTTGCTGGCCGACTTAACAATTTGTCCATAACATAAACAAATTCATAACTTCATAAATACTTATTGGAATCAGATGATCTTTAGATCAATCCTACACGTCTCAATGAGAGGGTTCCAATAAAAATATCTGCTACCATAAATAATATGACCCACATGGAGTTTGGCCCTAGTTGCCAATTTTAACAATAAGAGGTAGGTGTGGATAAGGGCAAGGGAGGTAACTTAGAGTCAAGTTGACGCAGGGCATAAAACATAGAGGGAATTAGGCAGGGAAATGGCTTAAACGGGACAGTTAGCTACGAGGGATTTAGGCAGGGAACTTACTTATGGGCTTAGATGGGTGAGGTAAAAACCTCTTATCCATTATGCAAACAACTCATTTGGTCTTTTGAGGTGGTTCTGGTCAGTATAAAAAGCGCTCCCAAGTGCGCCCACATGAGACCTCGTTAGGAATAAGTAAGAGAGTATGTTCCCTCCGTAAGGCATAAGTCTAAGAGTGTGTTCTGACAACAAATTTGTTTTGACAGGATTGTAGGCATATTGCCATCTGGTTTCGAGAACTCACTTTTTTGTATAGCAAACTCAAGAATTCCTATTTCATCTATCAAAGAGAGCCTTGCCTTTCCTTCACTAGACTGATCTTCCTTGCCATGCCCTGCCCTCAAGCAAGATATAAAAGCCATGCCGGTTAGTCAATCCCAAAAACCTTATCAAATGTGTGTTTTGATAAAGAAAACCCTCTCCTGTTGGTCGAGTGGCTCATACCTCGCCCCTAGTTTTGTTGGGTCTAGAGGTTGTCTTCCATCGGGGTCAATAATTATATTTTTTCTTTATCCAAATATTTGATTGAATACATGTCAGGTTATTCCATCCATCAAATCTTCGAGGTCTGGGTGTAGTTCCAAAATCCAATAAGGTAGAAAATGCAAAGTAGGAGGTAGGAAACGAATGATCTCTCCTTCTATAGAAGAAACGACCCCTAATACCTCTCCAACACGAGAACGAAACCACTGGATCATAGGTTCAAGGATGCTAGGCGAGAATTCTCTATAGATCCACAAATCTACCGCGGCGTCAGCATATCTCTGGGGCCAAGAAGAAGACTTGTGGACAATCGTCCAATAGAGACAAAAGGGAAGAAATCATATAGCGCCACTGACTTATTATTACCAATTCATGCCCCCTAATAACCCGCCCCAAATGCAACAATGTCCCTAAGCAGTTAAAGAGAGCACGATACATATTGGGGAGGTCCCCTTCTGTGGAGGGAGCCGCGCTGCCCGAAGGAGCTGAAGCAATTAAATCATATCATCCTTTCTAAACTTAAGGGTCATCATTGAGTCCATCTTACACACCTATGTGATGAAGTCAAGTTGGATTGAATTTGTGTAGATGAGTCGTACGAATGAACATGTCGGCCTTCAGAAGCGTGTGTAAAGTTCGCTAAAGATTGGTCTCTCTTTCTATTTGTCCATCAATCTCGAGGAGAGACACAATGCCGACATGTTGATGCGCTCACTTGCATGGCGCATCGAATCCGATTCACTAGAGGACCTTGAAAAGATTGGGTTGGTTTGGGAAGATATGGGAGCATAAAGTTTATCTTACCGGGATAGGGCTTCTCTTCTCATTCCCTGACCTTTACTATACTCTGATTTTTCCCTCAATCGCAATTTGAGATCAATTCTTTTTGCAATTTTTCAACGCGTTATTATGTATATATAGAAGGATAGGCTACTTAATCTGTGTGGGTCCGGGTGTAGCAGGACACATCAGTAGCATAATAAAGATCTTGGATCTGGAAGGAGCCAGTCTCAGTGGGGGTTCGAAGGCTACGAATCTTGCATGAAAGAATGACAGGTAGTTTTAGAATAGAGATTGATAAGTTTCATGTTCTTAATTTTAAGCTTTGGAAGCTTAAGATAGAAAATCTCGTTGTAGATCGGGAACAATGGATTGCTGTGAATCTTGGGAATGCCCCGACTCCCATGTCAGATGAAGAAGGGGAGCGATTCAACACGAAAGTGTGAAGTACAATAAGATTTGGTACTGACGAATGTATCAAGATAAGACTCAACAAAGAAGCTATGGGAAAAATTGGGAAACTTATAACAGTCGAAGTCTTTGGTCAATAAGTGGTTTCTTCAGAAGAAATTGTACCTTCTAAGGATGGCCAAGGGCGGTTTAGTAACAGAGCATATGAACGCATTTAACACTGTGGTAAGTCAACTACTATCTATCGACATTTAGATCTCAGAGGAGGAAAATTTTCTTATTCTTTTGTGTTCATTGATAGATTCTTGGAACAACTTAGTCATAGCCATAGGGGGCAACTTTACCACATTGACTCTTGATAATGTGGTTGCCTCTTTACTGTCTGAGGAGATGTGTGGAAGAACATGGAAGGATCAACCAACTATGATATAGATTGGATCTTAGGAGGAGAAATTGGGGAATGAATTATATATGTAATTATGCATTGATCTGGTTTTCAAGCTACGTGATAGGTCATTACGCTTCGTGAATGATCCATTTCATGACTGATATCCCTGCCTGAATTCCCCAGGCATGATCCCTACCTTGCCTGAATTATATAGGTAAGGAAGTGATCGAGATTATATACTAATTAAGGTGAATTCCATTAAATGACAATTGAATTAATGCTCCGCTGATATGAGAGCAGGAATTGAGCTACTATATATATTTCATTACGGGTTGCAATGATCGATTTCATTTCCAATCAAGCCAATAAGGAAGAGGCTAACAGGAAGATATTATATATGTCATTCTGGGCTGCTTTGGGAATGATCGATTGAACATTTTGATGATGATCCATGCATGAATTAGATCTATTCCTCTCTGTCATTCTTGGTAGACAATGCTGCTATTATATATCTAATTATGCCAATTTCCTTTTACCAATTCTAATATCCAAATATAGAAATCAAAGTTCTATATTTTCTAATTCCATTCCCTATTTCCCATAATAGACATAATCTATAAATCTCTTTTTCTTTACAAAAAGCCTACCTTTCTTCATATAACGCGTAGCATGCCTGTACTTTAGATATTGTATTTTCTACAGTATGAAAAGTAAGAAGCATAAGTAATATAAGCAGCTATGAGGTAAGAATGTATGGGAATATGTGGACTAGCTATGTATGTTGTATAGGTAAAACATGTGGAACATGGCACGAACACCACATCTTGGGCACATTGGATCTAGAACAGGTAACACACATAGAATCACTATCTTCCTAGGCATGGAGGTATGCTAAACTGTTCACAAACATACAATCACCTCGTATGTATCTATGTGGCTCATGGGTGTGCTGCTATTGTGAAGGTTAGTCAAGTAGTCTCTACTCGACTATGGCAATTGGGATTGGCGAAATGCTTTGGGACACTCTTGTGCGTAGGAAGACGAACTAGTGGTCCACTCGAGCTTATTGGGATTATATTCTTTGTCGCTGGCAGGGGGAGCTATTAATAATATTTTTTAGTGTATGCCAACTGGATGGGTATAGATCTAGATAGACAGGTATAGATCCAAATAGACAACTGCCCCATAGAGGGCTTCCGAGAAAATCTCGGATATGGGGAGGAGGATTTAAATATAAAGAGCTTTAGTTTACCTATATATTTTTTACCATTAGATATTGTTTATTGTCGGTAGCAGAGGAAGAAACCAAATATTGGAATCTAGATTTATCCGGGGAGGCAGAAAGGCTATAGCACTTTACCGCGCTTGAGCAGGTCATTTATCCACTAGGCTGAAAACTCTACAACTTACTCATGACTTATATTACATATATAATAACAAAGAATTTGTTTGTTAGATAAGAAATGGAAATCGGTTGGCTGGCGAGAAAGAAGTTGGTCACTCACATCAGTCTGGCTAGTTAGATAAGTTCAGTGGGTATTTGTCTTATTTTGTTTGCCCTGGTGTTATTCTTTAAGGGGGGGAGTTACAGACTGGGGCACCCGAGGACTACGGGAGACTCAGGATAAGCTTTTCATTCATTTATCAGGCAGGGTTACAGGCAGCACCCCGAAAGCAGCTTGTCAAGCGAGAAACGGTCCCAGAACGAGCAATGAGCCCGGTTCCAGAACAATACATTAGCTAGTACATTATAGGAGGAGTTTCCAAAGCCTTATTTGGATTTATCGGAAACGGTCCGAGAACGATACATGTCAGTCCCAGAACAATATATGGGGGCCCAGAGAGATACAGAGCTGGTCCCAGAAGGTTCAATTTAGAAGACATACGGCTGGTCCATATGGGACAGGTACACGAGAGCTGGCAGCAGCCACAAACCGGACCGGAACCTTTTACATTGATCTAGTGATTTATAAGTAGCATTTATTTCATTAAACAGTTCAGTTAGTCAGTTAGGGAGTAATTGATTCATTTATCTATGTATTGCAGTTCAGCATCCTTATAGAGTGGAATAAGAGAGTAGAGTGAAATATCCTATATAATACATGACCTTCTTAGTTCATCTATTGAATGAAGGAAGACGAGCTTAGCCAATGAGGAACTTAATAACGAATTACCATAAGGTAAGGATTTCATACCAGTCCTACCACGAGCTTAGTCGAGACTTATATCCGAGACTTATATCAGTTACGTTAGCCAAAGATACTATGAGCAACGACATTACCGTGAAACGTAAACGAAGATACGACGTAAGACATTACCGGGATTCAGGAAGGAACGGGTCTCGGATACGGAGGTGAAGATAGGACGTAGGGTTGGAACAGAAGGTCGGGTACAAATAGAAGGGTCGGATACCACAGAATGGAATACCCTTCGTTAACCCTTCGTTAGTTTATGAAAACACCCCAGTATGGGATAACCTTTTGGATATCTCTTGAGTGATTACAGGATCTTGATCAAAAGGATGGAATTCTATTAATCGGTAATATCTTGATCGATTTTATACAACATACCCACCCTCAAACTAGATTGTGTATACAATCACACCTTCTTTGTTATTGCAGGCAGGGATCGGACAACACCTATTGCGTACGAGAGCTGGCTGGTTGTTGTCGAGCGATAACTGAGCCGGTACCAGAATGAGATACTTGGTGGGTCCCAGAGATCGAAATAAATTAGAGTTGGTCCCACAAACAGAGCTGGTACAACTTATCAAAATAACTGGTACCGCAGAGATATAATGGGAATGGGCCCACAGAGGCGTCATGAGATGAGCTGGCACCACCAGACCGGGTTGAACATCCACCATATTAGTTACCTATCATTGAATTGAATTGAAAATACTCGGTTACTGTTAGGGAGCTTATTAGCCTATTTCTTTATGTAATGAAAGCAGCGCAGTCCAGCAGCCCTTATATAGTAGTAGTGGATATATAGTGGTGGAATATTGTATAGAATTAAAACCTTGTTCATATATGGAATTAATGGAGAGGAGCTTAGCTTAAAAGTGACAGACAGAATGACAGTGGCGTTCGCTGCAGAGGGACAGACGGGAGATCCGGAACTTAGCCCAGTATACGACGTACGACATTACGGCAGGACAGGACGGGTTTCGGATAGGAGGGTCAGATACAGAGGGCCGGGTACGGATACATAGGTCGGATACCACGGAATACCCAGTTCAGCCAATACACCCAGATCGGTCAGACCAGCTCAGCGAAGAATAGAACATAGCGGTCAGACCAGTACGTTAATGCCCTTGATTGAGATAATATACTCAGTGGGTGGTAATTTGTGGTAGCATCGGATGTGCTCTAGCCCTGAAAATTGGTGGAGAGGCTAAGGCACATAAGATCTCCAAGACCCAAAAATCATTTGGGGAAATTCCACCCGGATGGAGATATATTAAAATAATTAATATTTTTAATTGGGTTCCTAAGTCTAAACTTAGGAATATTAAAACATTAATGTGTATTGATATAAAATGGGTGAGAAAGTTCTAAATGATGAGGATCAAGCCAAATTGCGGCCGTTGACTCGTCAACAGGAAAAGTATAAGAGGAGGCTCAAGGGTCAGTTGGAGATACACCAAGTTGATCAAGAATTCGATTTTTTGGGGCAGGGTTTGCTGAGAAATCGAGTTAGTGATTTGTTGCAGCGAGGGGCAGTTTGGTAGAAGGTCGAGAATACATATCAGAGAGGCAGAGAAAGTGTCGGAGAGACAATGCAGAGCCTTGGAACGTTGACGCAGAGGCTAAGTGGGCTAGCGCAGAAGACACAGAGGGACAAGAGTCTGATGCAAAGGCAGCAGAGCTGACGCTGGGTTGAAGAGGCAACGCTGAGGGATTTTCGTGGGGCAGACTGGGAGCTGAGAGGTAGACGTAGAGCAGAAAAGAGTGACGCAGTCCTTGTAGGGTGACACAGTTCCAGAGATAAGCTTGGAGCAGCGTTCGCTGTCCAACTAAGGAACTGGAGAAGTTGATGTGGGATCAATCATCTGGTTGCTGATGAGCTAGAATATCTGTCTCCGAGGAGAGGTACTTCTGTCAAGGAAATTCTCTTAATGGTGAGCCATTTCTGGCACCCTAGTTGTATTCAGAAACTGCATAATAATAAAACCCTCATATCTGTTGCACCGGTTTTCTTGCATTGGGTTTTTTCGGGGACGATTGTCGAAAAATAACGGTGTCCCTTGTGTGATTTTCTCAGTTATTTCAGTTGCTAATTTGTATATGTGTTAAGGCTGCATTTGTGTTTATTTCGGTATTCATATTTATAAATAACTTGTTAATGGAAAGAGCAAGTAGGAGATAATAAACCAGATAATGCGGTGGGGATTTTTGATGTGTTAGGTTCAGAAATTTCAACAGTAGGCATACCCCCCTCGACCTCACCCCTGATGTTGACGGAATTACGTATACAATCAAACTGAATATGGTTGCTGGCGAGGAATCTGTTGGACACTCACATCAGGCTGGAAGGCAGGCAGGCTTTATTGCCCAGTCCCGTCGTGCTATATTCCACCTTTTGACAAGTTATATATACGTATAATAAGATGGTCCATTCATAAAGCATTTTACTGCAGCGCAGGAATTTCACTAGCCTATCAGAGTCTCACCTTAACTAGAAACTCCCATTTATGGTAGCTGGGCGGGCACGGTCTTATACATTACCTTCTATATTATAGATTTATAGCTGGGAACCCAACCCCCGGATATATAAGTAAGTAGGATCTGCCGGGATATCAATTTATCCTTTGGTGGGCCTATCTAGTATATCGTTGCGCAACTATATTACCCTCCTCTCCTTATGTATGGGGTGGGGAGGAAAGCACGTTTTTTACCATATAGGCCCTTCAAATTGCACTTTTAGAGAACGGATGGAACATCCTACCTTCAGGAGCTTTAAGTTATCATATAACGCACACAAATGCCTCTTTAAGACGTTCTAAACATTTCATTGATGGCTGGTGGGATTGCTGACTGGCTTGCTTGCTTTTAGTGCTAGCAACTTTTTTAGAGTCACGTATCCTAGAGCAACCACCTTTTTATCGGCAGGCACAAGATCTTACCCTAACTGCTGGTTGGGGAGGTACTTCAGCTATGAGGGAGTGGGTACAGTGTTCCTTTCTTTGGGAAGAGATAAGAGCCTAGTGCGCTTGCTTTATTCTCGGAAAGAGAGTTACCTAGTTTCTGTTATAGAAACGCTAGCTTGATCGTGAAGTGACTGAGTGCGGACCAGATAGATTCCATTTCCTGAGTGGGATCTAGAACCTCCTGAACCCACTAAGTCTTAAGGTTACCGCCCACACTTAATTCACTATAGTTTACTTCCGCTCCTTAAACTATGGAACCTTTAAAGGAACCTACTAACCTCACCCACCTCGCTAAGTGATCTTCAGGAAAGACAGGCAGGTAGGCTTCTTCCCGTCGTGCTCTATCCCATCATTTTACCTATTCATATATATATATATATGTATTTATCAGAAGGATGGTCATGGTCCACTCGCACAGTCGTTTTCAACTCGTCAGTCGGGTATCTCGCAGCACAGGGCTTGAATAGCCTATTTGAAGACCCAGCTTAACTAGTTACAACTTATATCATATGGTTTCTGGGCGGGCACGGACATCTATATAGAGTTATAGACAGGCATTGAAGCTCAGCAGGCACGGACATATCTTTTTATGTTGATAGGACGGAATACCCCGGATATTTCATTATGGCAGGAGATCCTTTTTCACCTAAGTTGCACGAAACGCCGAAACGTTTCGGAGTTTCCGAAACGGGTACGTTTAGAAATGCCACCTCCCAAAAATGGAAACGGTGTCTGAAACGTCCGCCGATATGTCATATAGGTATACATAAAAAATATATATAAATAAATAAGTGAATAACACATTATATTGCAAGAAAAAAGGGAATAAAACCCATGGATTACAATTTAGAAGGAAAAATAAGTATATATTAACTCTCATGGATGATTACATGATGGTTGAGTTTCAACCAAATTTTAGCCAAGTTTCGGAGTTTCGGGTATGGGTATGGCCCAAAACATTAGGTTCCTAGAAGTTTCGTGCAACATAGTTTTTCACCTACACAGAAAGATGGCAGATAGGTAAGGTAGGCGGATCTAGTTAGTTAGTTAGTTTCGGGCCTAGTTATCGGGCCTAGTTAGTTTATGGCTAGGGCGTTTATAATACCATACTCTCCATCTGGGCAAAGCTCTTTCGGCGGGCTGGCTTGCTGGTACCGCTCTTGCTATAATAGCTAGCTGGGATCGATGGCTTTGGATTGCTGGCTAGTGGCCTTTTACAGGCTTGCATTCTAGCTTTCAGGCTGGCTTGATAGAACGACAAGGCTAGCTTAAGCTCAATCAAGCTTCGATTAATGTTGACTTATTTAGGGAGGAGAGGGGAGTAGATCGAGAGCAGAACAACATATCCATCAAGTTTACCTATCTATATTTAAATATCATTGAGAGAGAAACTCACTCAATATTATATATTTCCAGGTGACTAGGTAGGCTACTACACACTTTATTGCTCGACTCGAGCAGGTCATTTATGCGCTCAGCCGGAAACTACACTTACTTACTCTTACCACCAATATGTATGTATATAATTACACACAATCGAGTGGTTGGAAGAAGGATGAAATGGAAATGGAAATCAGGGGTGCTGGCAAGGAACTGGATTCTGTTCAGAACTCCCATCAGGCTGGCTTGCTTGCCCTGTTCTTACCGTCATGCTATATTCTACAATGTTACGATATATATATGCTATTTTCTATATGATTTGTCCACTCGTAAGGTTTGGTCCATTTATAGGCGCTCCGGGGTTAATAGCCTATCAGGGATCCAGGTTACCTAGTTACTCCTTATATATATAAGAGTCGGGTGGACACGAACATCTATAGAGAGAGTTATAAGTGGAAATAAACTCAGATATTTCATTATGCCAGGAAATCCATTTTATTTATTAGATGGATATGGCTGAGGCGAAAGTTACCTCCTTGGCATGGGGAGGGGGCACGACTATTCTCGGATGGAAGACTGGTAGTCTAGCAGGAAGGCTAACCCAGCACCATCGTGCTCAACCATGTTACGATATATATCTACGTAGAATAAGATTGGCAACTCGTCATTAGGTAGGGTCCATTTTGACAGCAAAGGGATTTAACTAGCCTATCAGAATCTACTGCTTACCTATAACATTCCTCTATCTATTTGTAGTTAGGCGGGCACGAACATTTATATGGATAAGTTATAGGTTGAAATTCCCCCCCAGATATTGAATTTATGGCGGGGCAAGCGGTTATGGCCATCAAATTGCGATTTCAAGACCTGAAGAAGCTATTCATGCTCTAGCAAACAGAAATGGATTTTTCAATGCATTTTTATTTAGCCACTTGGGGTTCTAGTTTTAGTCGCTACCGCAATAGTCGATAGAACGCTCCTTACATTCTCAGTTAAGGCTTTTTAATATGATAGGGCCCGAGAATCTTCGTTAGTCTCTCACAGAATTTGGTCGAGCCAGGATCTTTTTTATTGTTCAGAAGGGAGGAAGGAATACTAGATGATTAGACAGTTTTTAGCATCTCATCCTTCCTTTGGATGGTCCACTCGTAAAGTCGTTATATGTATTTATCAGAAGGATGATCCGCTTGGAAAGTCGGGTTTAGCCCATATCTTTCAGCACAGGGTTTCACTAGAGTAGTAGAGGCAGAAGATCCTTTTAGATTACAGGGGCGGCGTTGAACGTTACCTCCTCTCCATATGCGGGGGCACCACTCTTATCGGCTCGCTGGTTGGGTTGGCCTACTCCCCAGAAGTGGTTGGTTAGGCAGGCTTACTTTACTATTGATAGGTAGTCAGTAGTTTATAGTAGGCAGTAGCGGTAGTTTATCGGTAGGCTTATTGTCTTATTTCCTATATTAATCTGCATAATCCCTTCTCCTAACATGGATCGAATGAATAGGTTAACCCCAACTTCCTTAGATAAACAAGGGACTAATCCAGTCTGGTTTCCGATTGCCAGCTAGACAAGTTCGTTACATTACACATTATACTTAGACCCGGCAAAACACACCTGATGGGACCCACGACTCAGCATTAATAGTAAGGTCATCCTCTGGGTCTTCCCTCATTAAGTAAAAAGTAAGTGGGGAGAGCTTACAAGAGTGTCTGAGGCAAGAACCTGGAAACCAGTGTAGTCTTTCAGACAAGCGGGGGAATCTGTGTGGGTGGGATCTCAATACTCATTTGAGTATCCTATTACTCCTTAGGGCCTTACCCTAGTAATCTATTGCCTTTTTGCTATATCCATCAAATTCCTATATGGCATAAAGAATTACCTCCCCTAGCCCATTACAATCAACTATTCTCAAGCGATGAGAGCAGTAGCTTTCAAATCTAGTAATTCATGTGGCCTCTCAACTACCCAAAAGTTGAGGTGATTTTGGCGAGGAATTAAGCCGAAGACTGATAGTTACTTGACCAAAGGGATATTTACTAAAGGAGTGATCATTCCTATTCTCCGAGGTACCAAAAAGAGCCATCGGTTATATAAAGGCCATTCGCATTTTGTCTCCCGTTTCATCAGAGACAAAACCATCCCATCCCATAAAGAAAGAAGCATAAATCCTTCTTCATATCAAAAACTATCCGAACATTTTGGTGTCGATCCTTTTATCTCGAATATGTACCAAGGCTTAATAACGGGAATGAAATTGCTTGTCCTCAGTGACTTATGGGCATCAAGGGGGGAGGGGTTGATATCTCTCAATCATATTTCTAAAAGCAGAAGGATTAATGACTCCCAAGAGTTATAAGCAATATAAGACTGTTCAAGAGTGTTATATATCATGTTTAATTGGAGACCAAATGTTATATGAACCCTTAATAACCCTTCATATCAACAAATCGTCGAGCCTTCCTTGGTAGGACGACTCCATCAAGGCATTCAAAGATTGGCTAGACTAGTTTTGGCATCAATTAGAAGTAATCCTCCTTGCTCTCTTAACATAAAGCTACTGGAAACCTCCCGGAACTTATATAATTGAATCTGATTGAGTGTTAATATACTTGGTAAGTGCCACAATTAGAGACAATATAAATTAGTTAAGCAACTTGTTCCCCCTCAACTTTCTTACCCTCAAAACCTGCATGAAAGTTTCTCTCTTGCTTTCTTACCTATCTCCGCTACTCTCATTTATTTACACCCACAACCACTTAGACTCTTTATTTATGCTACATAAGGGTTTAGACTATTGCTTAGAAGGATTTTTTAGGTTTTTAGTCGCTAACGCACTTTACCTAATCTGACATGGAACTGAAAGAGACTCTTGGGTTTTTTTGTAGTCTTACTAATGCATGACTGCTCACCCACGTTCTTGTTGGTGGGCCAACCTTAACTTTTTTCTTTCCTCGATCTATCCTCAATCACTAATATCTTTACGCAGTTTGGGGCCCAGACTCTAGAGGAAACATCAGTAAATAAAAAAAGAAAAGACTTCCTGCGCCATGGGACATCGATAGAGCTTGTCCATTTCCTTTCCGATATTGGGGAGTAAGGGTTTTGCACCCTTCTGGACCTTTTGACGAGATTTTAGACCTATTGACCTATTTAGTTTAGACCAGATTCACACTCTTACTTTATTAACTTTTAGCTAGTTGCTGGATGCGTGCTTCTTACTTTCATTTTTAGATACTCGCTTAGTGGGGTGGGAGAAAACAACTTTTTTATAGATCTTAGGCAAAAAAGTTATGGATAGCTACTTTGTGGTGGGGCCCAACAATGTTGGCTAGAGTTCTTTTTTTACTGGGATCCAGACCCTCCCGAACCCGCTAAGTTGGCCGAATACCACCCATACTAAGTGCTCTCCGCCTCCCCCTACCTACACTGCAGAACCCTTTACGTAACCTACTACTACCCTCACCCACCGCGCTAGGTTCCCTTCAAGACAGACAGGCTGGCTAGCTGGCAAGCAGGGGGAGCTATGGTTTTTGGTTTAGTGCCTAGTGGATATAGATCTTTATATACAAATGACCTATATGTAGATAGGGCTGCAGTGTACTCAGGGACATGACGTCTAAATGATAGCATTGGATAACAAAGGAAGGAATCTCCCTACCCAAATTCTAGAGAGAGAGCTCACTGCCATCATCGGGTCATTAATGGAGGGGAGGAACCTCCCCTAGAAAGAAATTGAGAGGTGGGGTACCTAGAGCCCAGATCCTTATTGAGGGCAGATCCTGATTGAGGAAATTATGCACTTGACCAAGGCCCATCCGACACCCTGCAATGATTGATATCTGCTATACTGCACTTGAATGAACCTCATATCTTTTCCACATCTTTTTATGATGCATTCAAACAAATCCCAATATGTCCATCCTTGCAATGGTAAAAATATATTGGCACCCCAGACCAGAGCATAATTCTTATCTCAATATCTTATTTTTATCATCGCTTTAACCACCCCACTACAGTAAGATAGTTTTGGATATATCTGGTATGATTAGAGATAGTGATATCTGGTCCTCTTTATAGTACGTCTTATCTTCTCCTTATTTTGGAATACTGTTAGTTGCTGCTCCTATCCCATTCCAGTCAGACTGGAAAGGATACATCATACCCTTTAGTTCATGCTCATACCCCATTTTGAGATTTCATTCAGGACCTACCCCTCTTTATTGATGGGACCTAAAATACCCCTTATGGCATATAGGCAGTGGATTTCATGCTTGCAGAGAAAGCTAACATACTTAGTAAATTACTCCTATTTATATCTATCTGGAAAAAGCTCTTTCAGTGAGATTGCTTGCTTTTGTTTGCTTGCTGGCTTGCCTTGCCCTACACCCCCGTTTGGCTTGACTACATAATGCACGTTTGTTGGACATACATAGTTTTGCTATATGTACCCAGGTTAAGAGGAACTTACCCGGACATAGACAGTTTAGTTATATATTGTTCCCCACACCCCTCGAAGTTATGGATACTTCACGATTGTACCACATAGTTTTATTAGTGAGATCGTACTGCTATTGCATCCATCGTGGGTGGGGAAGTTGTTACTATTATTACATATATGAACTCGATGAATCGGGTGGCTGGAGGAATTGGAGAAATGGAATTAGAATAATAGTTAGCTAGCGAGGATTTCGCTAGCAACTCACATCTGGTTGGTAAGCAGGTCGATAGGGCAGGATGCTGCTGCTAGATTTATCAATGGATGAATTGGGAAAGGAAAGAAGTTAGGGTAGGCAAGATTCTCAAAAATATTCTCATTCTTTTTTATTTTAGAAAAATATCCTTTTTAGTGGTTAGTGAGTCATCATGGGTCCTCAAATGCATTTTTTTATTACTCAATTTTGCTTTTTCAGATACTTTATCTATGATTGTGCAGGGTTGATGAGATTGAGGATGGATAACTTTGGTTGAGGTTAGCCGGTACAATGGGATTAACAAATCATTGATCACCCCCACCTGACTTACCCTCCTTCCTTCCTAGATTCATCTCTACTTTCCAGCAACTATAGCAACATAAATATGGGCTATCCATATAGAGATTGACATTCTCACACACAACCCTTCCCCTATGCTGGTGGTAAAGATAGGTGGTATAGAGAGAGGCTAGGTTAGGCAAAATCCATTTCTCTAGTGAGGTAGGCAGGGGAGGCCATGGAGGTAGGACTGGGCGTTGACACAAGGTAAGATAAAGAGGAAGGGGCATGAATGCAGGCAAGGAGGAAAGGTGACCCTTGAGCTCTTAAGCTAGTAGTCGCTATTGCACACTTAGAATGGAAGGCTGCAACTAAGCAGGGAAGGGAAGAAGGTGGCATGATAGTTATCACTTCATTTACAAGTGGTAGCAATCACATCTACTAAGCAGGACTAGCACAAAAGCAAGCGAGAGAAGCCCACCAGGGATGCAATTCCTCTAGTTGTGTTAAACGTATGAAATTTCCATTCTTATTAAAAAAAACATCACTTAAAATAGAAGTTGGGGGTACGTCATTTCAAGTAAAAAAGGAACGTGAAAAGGGAGCTCAAATGTCCATCTAATTTTGTTATCTTGAATTGTATTACCCTTCCTTCTCAATTTCTGGGACACTTATAGAGCAACAGGTGTAGGTAAAATAAAATTAGTCCACCAAGGATAGAGAGTTAGGTTGGGCAATAAATGTTATTGTGAAACGTCACAATTTTGACAATTTTCATGACTAAGTGCACATGCGCATATATGTGTATTCAACGCGCTATGCGCACTCTCTTTAGCAATTATTAATTCTATGTTATCTATACTCGGTATATGAACATATATAAGCTAAGCGATATGAGCATGTAGGAGTTATGTGGTAGTATGGATTGAAGTAATGGAGTATGTCTATTGGAGTTGTGTGAAGTGTAGTAGGTGTCCTGTTGTTAGTAGCCCAATGGTAGTGGGTGGAGTGGTGGGAGTAGGCCCAAGTGTAGGGCTGTAGGGAGTAGGCAATTGGGAACATTCTATCCAATCAAAATCAAATCAATCACTCATCAGTGCACATTGTTGAAGTTTCTAAGTTTACTTAGTTTAGAAATCCCTCATGCACTTTTTTTGATTTATTCCTACCTACTTGTTATTTTTCTTTAACAAGTTATTTACAAAGTAAATAATGAAAATAAACACCAGTGCATGCTCAACATATTACAGATCAACAACTAAAAGAAACAAGAACAAACACACTGTTGACCACTACGTGTCAACTACCCATAGCAGTACTCCCCCCTTTTTCTTTGCAATAAGGGTAGCGCTTGATCGACATGTCCGTGCCATTCGACAGTCATCGACAGCTTGATCAATTTATGTTGTAAACCCAGTGTGCATGTATAATTTGTAAATAATCTTAGCAGATATGAGTCATGTCTATAAATTGCCTAGGTGGACCTAATTTTCTAAGTGATAATCTACGTTCCGGAAGGTTTTTCGTCTCACCAATCCATGATCGGCAGAGTTTTCCTTCAGCATAACCCCAAAGCCGGAATGGATTTTGTCATTAGAATTTTAGGAGAATCCTAGTGTGTTAATCTGCTAGATTATAGTTGTGTCGCAGAACTGGGTGGTTTATGAGGGTCTATGTCAAATGGGTTTTCCCCCCTTGAGATGTAAATTTGTAAAAGTCATGATCTAAAGTGTCTTGAGGGTTAGAAAATGTTTTAATCCCCTCATAAGTCCTAAGTCCTAGGTCCTAGGTGATTTTTCCAAAGGCTAAGTTCGAGGATCCATTTAAAAATAAATTAAAAATTAAAAAATTAAAAAATAAAATAAATAAATAAATAAAAATTTAAATAAAAATAATAAAATAAAGCAAAAACCCTAAAAATAATAAAATAATAATATTTTTGAGTAAATAAATGCAAAATTTCATTTTTTAATGAATTAACTAATTCGACGGATGAGATTAAGAGATATCTTGATTCTCATCGACGGTCGAGATCATTTCAACATGGATCACTCAAACTAGCCGTTGGGATTTTCTCCTTTAAATAGGGTCCTAGGGGGTCATTTTGAGATCATTCGATCTGAGAGTCTTGTGCTGAAGAAGCTCTCTTGTAGTTCATTTTTCTTGTGCAATAAAGAAGACTTTGGCGTTAAAAATCTTGCTGGTGTTACTCTTTTGAAAATGCTGTAAGATTGTTTTATTTGTTCTGCATAATTTTATTTTCAGCCATTAACGATAGCTTAATGAAGATTGATCTAGGCACAGGTATCTTGTCTGATCTTTGAGGTTTGAATGATAGTTTAGATTCTGAAATATATTGGCAGGTATCTCCATTTGATCGAGGTTTCATTATTGTTTTCTCCTTCTATGTTGATGGTTGATTTTAAGTTGTGCAGGAAATCCTTTTTTCAGATTACCGGGCGTTAGGGGAAGTTCTCGGCTGAACCAGCCAACTCCCGGGTTGTGTTTTCTGAAAGAGCCCAGCCAGTTCTTGATCCCGGGTTTATCATTCGAATTTTTTTTTATGAATTCATGCAGGATTTTCTGAACCATTTTACATTTAAAATTAATTTCTGATAATATTACTGTTGTTATTGCTAAATCTGGCTTTTAAAGGGCCAAAATCTGTAAATTACTCAGCTGATCTGTGGTTTCAAATTTTTGCCTTATACACAGTTTTCTTTAGGGTTTTGTTTTCTTGTAATTGCAGGTACAGGGTTTTGAGGAATTCTTTAGGGTTTCCAGAGCAGGAAAGATTGAAAATTTTGTGATCAAGTTACTGGATTTGAATCTCTTCTGATACCATCTTCAGCTACCCAACCTGCAAATCTATTTTCACTCAGTCATCAATTTTACATGGCGTAACTGTTCCAGTTGTCCACACAGCGATTTCAAAACCTGCGCAGTGTCTCTTCTCATCCATCACGTAGCTGCCATATCCGCACAGCTTCCCCGGATCCCTGCGTCCAGTATTCATTCCTTATGCAGTGAAAATATCTGCATTTATCTCAACCAAAAAGCTCTCGAGCTCACCTCTATTCCACTCTGCAAAGGTCTCTGACAGCTCCTCATTTGTCAAAAACCCTGACATATCTGAGCACATCATAGGCCTCAGAGATCAGCCGCAGGTCTCCATACTCGATGCCGTTGTGAACCATTTTTATAAAATCCCGACACCTTTAGCTCCCGCATAATAAGCGCAGGGCCCGTTGTCCACCTGGGTAGCGACCTTGGTGACCACGTCTTCAAAATCGACCCGCAGGCATTATGATTTGGATAGCACCGTCGGCCTCAAACCTGAAAATACCCACGCGTTTTATTCAATCACCATCGTCTGGTTGCTGGAGGCTGCAAGCTTCAAACAGTGGCGTAAGGTAATTTCTGATGTGTACGCGGACATGCTGTGTGTAAGCATCAGGTAAGAGACGCATCGTTTGAAAGCCTTTCAACATGAACCGTTCCTCTCCAGGTAAGAAATCCGATTTCAGTCGAAATCTTTCCATCCAGCAATGCTCAGGTGATTATTAAACGAAGTCTCGGTTTCCCTTTATTTTATTTACGCCTTTATTCGAATATATATCTCTTTTAGTTTAGTTTAGGTCAGTTAGCGTTTAGCTTTAGATTTTTTTTTTAAATTAAAAAAAAAATGGAAAAATATAATAAAAGGCAAGTGGGTATCGTTTTTCTTTTTATTTTTAATAGCTTTCTTTTTTAGCTTAGTTTTTATTTAGCTTTGTTTTGTTTTTACTTTAAAAAATAAAAATATAAAATATAAAAATATAAAAAAATATTTTTGGGAAGCTTTTTGCCAATTTCAGTCTTGGCTAGAGAATTTCTTAGATATCATCTTTTATGCTAAGGCCAAAATTTTTTGACGTGGGAATTAATGTTTATCATGCTTAAATGTTCATTCGAAGATTAACTGCATAAATGTGATCTCTGGTTAGCATTTTGGTGGTTGTTTAAAGCATTTACCTTTTAAAATTTTAATTGCTAAAGTTAAGCTTTGATGATAAATGATTGCTCTACATGGTTTATATTTCTGCAGCGTCTGATAATTAAACGATTAAACATTAACTCCACAAGGCACTGGTCTTTTAACTTAATAAAATCTTTTTAGTGCTTGCTCTTTCGTGTCTCCCAACCCAACTGGTTCACAGTTGGTCTTCATCACCTCATAGGGTCTACCCCCCTTAGCCGCGGGAGACAGGCTTAAACGGAGAGATCGGGGATCAGGGTGACAGCCCCCGGTCTGAGCGTTGTCGTGACAATCTGTGCGACAACATTTTTTGGCGCCGTTGCCGGGGATACTTTATTCTCGGTGTTTCAATGACTTTTCATCATTCATCGTTCATCTTTCTATCATTCGTTTGAGCCGGCAACGCCAACATTTTTTGGCGCTGTTGCCGGGGACAAAGTTTTTTTGTTCCTGGCGTTTCAACGACATTCATATTCTCATTTCTCATCATTTTTTCTCATCTCGCGTTTGAGCTGGCAGATTCAACATTTTTTGGCATCATTTGGATCTCTTTCATCACCTTATCTTTCGTCATATCAGCAACTTCTCTTCGATTTGTTTCTTGTTTGGGTGGCGAATCCATTTTTTTATTTTTCCTAGACAAGAAACCTCCCTCATATCTACTTGTTGGTTGCTTTTTTGATCTTAGAATTAGATTCATTGTTCAAGTGGCGACTCCACTTCTTTCATCTCTTAATTCTCTTGAGCAGAAATCTCCTTCTATCATCCATTTGATCCCCTATTATTCATCATAGATTATTCATTTAAACCATGTCATTTTACTGATAATCTCCATGATTTTCCGAAAGAGGCCATTTCTAAATTATTTAAGTTCTCAGGTGGTGATTCGGTCGCTGTTAGACAACATTTAAACAGGTTTACTTGTGTAATGATCATATATTGTAGACTTCCTCAATATAATCATGAAGATTTCAAGATGCGTCTATTTGTCCATTCTTTAAAGGGTGATGCTTTGAACTGGTTTAATAGTTTTCCTGAAGATTCCTTCATTTCTTTGCAAGACATTGTCAATGCTTTTAAAGATAGATATGGTGATCCAGATAGCTCGCCTTGTGCCCCTAAAATTGTGCAACAAAATGAAAGTAATCTTGTAAAAGGTCCAGCTGTCCAAGACAATTCTTCATATCAGAATGTGCCATCCACTTGTACCATTGCAGATCATAGTAGTGTTGACAATGAAAAGGAAGATCATAAGCAAATTATACAAGATCTATTGCTATTGGTAAGAAATATGGAGATAAATCAAACTAATTACGGCAATGATGTGAGAACTTTATGCCCTCACCTGGAAAAGCGTAATAGGGAGATGGAGATCATGCAAAATCAACATAGTAAGGAAATTGAAGCCATGAAGATTAATCATGACACAGAAATTAGTTTTATGCAAAGCAAGATGTCAGGCTTAGAGGAAAATATGACGACCATGAAAGCTGATCATGATAGGGAAATTAATTCTATGCAAAACAAGTTATTAACTATGGATGAAGAAATGACTATCATGACGTTTAATCATAATAATCAGTTGGCTACCATGCAAGCAAATCATAAAGAAGAAATAAACTCCATGCAGTATTGCTTGATGAATATAAAGGAAAAGAACGATAAAGTAATAAAAGATATGGAAGACGACCATGCCAGGCAAATCAGTGCTATAAAGGTTGAACACTCTAGTCAGATGGATGCCATTAAAATACAAGTACAAAAGTTTCAACAATGGTCAGAGGATGAGAGAAACCAGGGGACATCAACAGATCAGGAGCCTTCTCATTTGTTGCAACAAGTTCCATCTTATTATGAGGAGGTCATTGGTTCGATTGAAAGATGGTTAATTGAAGGTGATCCAGATAGACTTAAAAATGATAAAGATCAGATGCAGGATAAAGAAAGACATGTCACGCATATCTTACATACTTCATCTGATAGCTTTGAAACAAAAAGTTCCATGTCATCAGTGATACAACCTGCCACAAAGAAAAAGCGCAAGAGAAAGAAAATGAGAAGAAGATTTGATGCATCAGACGGCCGCGAGCAGCTTGATTTTCGGATAGGAAAAAGTCCTACCATATGTAGAATTGGACATGGCACATCCGACAAGCAGCCGACAGATTTGCCTGAAAGCAGGCAAATGCTCAGTATACACTATATTGAACACATCTGATGCCATGGGGCATCCTTTGTATTGTATTTCTAACCCTACTCCTTGTCATTTCAGCATTTTCATTTCTGTTTTAGGATTAAATTTGCTTTTCTAGATTAGTTAATAAATGAAGAGCTTATATCTTTCCTGTGCTTAATGTTATATGATGATTTTTGGATGGACGCTACTTATGTTATGTTGTGTGTTGCATGGGTGCAGATTCTGGATTCTCACATTCCTACAGTGCAGCAACGTGTCCCCAAGTGGAGCCAGATGTTGACCACTACGTGTCAACGACCCATAGCAGTACTCCCCCCTTTTTCTTTGCAATAAGGGTAGCGCTTAATCGACATGTCCGTGCCATTCGACAGTCATCAGCAGCTTGATCAATTTATGTTGTAAACCCAGTCTGCATGTATAATTTGTAAATAATCTTAGCAGATATGAGTCATGTCTGTAAATTGCCTAGGTGGACCTAATTTTCTAAGTGATAATCTACGTTCCGGAAGGTTTTTCGTCTCACCGATCCATGATCGGCAGAGTTTTCCTTCAGCCTAACCCCAAAGCCGGAATGGATTTTGTCATTAGAATTTTAGGAGAATCCTAGTGTGTTAATCTGCTAGATTATAGTTGTGTCGCAGAACTGGGTGGTTTATGAGGGTCTATGTCAAATGGGTTTTCCCCCCTTGAGATGTAAATTTGTAAAAGTCATGATCTAAAGTGTCTTGAGGGTTAGAAAATGTTTTAATCCCCTCATAAGTCCTAAGTCCTAGGTCCTAGGTGATTTTTCCAAAGGCTAAGTTCGAGGATCCATTTAAAAATAAATTAAAAATTAAAAAAATAAAATAAAATAAATAAATAAAAATAAAAATAAAAATAATAAAATAAAGTAAAAACCTTAAAAATAATAATATTTTTGAGTAAATAAATGCAAAATTTCATTTTTTAATGAATTAACTAATTCGACGGATGAGATTAAGAGATATCTTGATTCTCATCGACGGTCGAGATCATTTCAACATGGATCACTCGAACTAGCCGTTGGGATTTTCTCCTTTAAATAGGGTCCTAGGGGGTCATTTTGAGATCATTCGATCAGAGAGTCTTGTGCTGAAGAAGCTCTCTTGTAGTTCATTTTTCTTGTGCAATAAAGAAGACTTTGGGGTTAAAAATCTTGCTGGTGTTACTCTTTTGAAAATGTTGTAAGATTGTTTTATTTGTTCTGCATAATTTTATTTTCAGCCATTAATGATAGCTTAATGAAGATTGATCTAGGCACAGGTATCTTGTCTGATCTTTGAGGTTTGAATGATAGTTTAGATTCTGAAATATATTGGCAGGTATCTCCATTTGATCGGGGTTTCACTATTGTTTTCTCCTTCTATGTTGATGGTTGATTTTAAGCTGTGCAGGAAATCCTTTTTTCAGATTACCGGGCGTTAGGGGAAGTTCTCGGCTGAACCAGCCAACTCCCGGGTTGTGTTTTCTGAAAGAGCCCAGCCAGTTCTTGATCCCGGGCTTATCATTCGAAATTTTTTTATGAATGCATGCAAGGTTTTCTGAAGCATTTTACATTTAAAATTAAATTCTGATAATATTACTGCTGTTATTGCTAAATCTGGCTTTTAAAGGGCCAAAATCTGTAAATTACTCAGCTGATTTGTAGTTTCAAATTTTTTCCTTATACACAGATTTCATTAGGGTTTTGTTTTCTTGTAATTGCAGGTACAGGGTTTTGAGGAATTCTTTAGGGTTTCCAAAGCAAGAAAGATTGAAAATTTTGTGATCAAGTTACTGGATTTGAATCTCTTCTGATGCTATCTTCAGTTGCCCAACCTACAAATCTATTTTCACTCAGTCATCAATTTTACATGGCGTAACTATTCCAGTTGTCCACATAGCAATTTCAAAACCTGCGCAGTGTCTCTTCTCATCCATCACGTAGCTGCCATATCCGCACAGCTTCCTCGGATCCCTGCGTCCAGTCTTCATTCCTTATGCAGTGAAAATATCTGCATTTATCTCAACCAAAAAGCTCTCGAGCTCACCTCTATTCCACTCTGCAAAGGTCTCTGACAGCTCCTCATTTGTCAAAAACCCCGACATATCTGAGCACATCATAGGCCTCAGAGATCAGCCGCAGGTCTCCATACTCAATGTCGTTGTGAACCATTTTTATAAAATCCCGGCACCTTCAGCTCCCGCATAATAAGCGCAGGGCCCGTTGTCCACCTGGGCAGTGACCTTGGTGACCACGTCTTCAAAATTGACCCGCAGGCATTATGATTTGGATAGCACCATCGGCCTCAAACCTGAAAATACCCACGCGTTTTATTCAATCACCGTCGTCTGGTTGCTGGAGGCTGCAAGCTTCAAACAGTGGCCTAAGGTAATTTCTGATGTGTACGCGGACATGCTGTGTGTAAGCATCAGGTAAGAGACGCATCGTTTGAAAGCCTTTCAACATGAACCGTTCCTCTCCAGGTAAGAAATCCGATTTCAGTCGAAATCTTTCCATCCAGCAATGCTCAGGTGATTATTAAACGAAGTCTCGGTTTCCCTTTATTTTATTTACGCCTTTATTCGAATGTAGATCTCTTTTAGTTTAGTTTAGGTCAGTTAGCATTTAGCTTTAGATTTTTTTTTAAATAAAAAAAAAATGGAAAAATATAATAAAAGGTAAGTGGGTATCGTTTTTCTTTTTTTTTAATAGCTTTCTTTTTTAGCTTAGTTTTTATTTAGCTTTGTTTTGTTTTTACTTTAAAAAATAAAAATATAAAATATAAAAATATAAAAAAATATTTTTGGGAAGCTTTTTGCCAATTTCAGTCTTGGCTAGAGAATTTCTTAGATATCATCTTTTATGCTAAGGCTAAAATTTTTTGACGTGGGAATTAATGTTTATCGTGCTTAAATGTTCATTCGAAGATTAACTGCATAAATGTGATCTCTGGTTAGCATTTTGGTGGTTGTTTAAAGCATTTACCTTTTAAAAATTTAATTGCTAAAGTTAAGCTTTGATGATAAATGATTGCTCTACATGGTTTATATTTCTGCGGCGTCTGATAATTAAACGATTAAACATTAACTCCACAAGGCACTGGTCATTTAACTTAATAAAATCTTTTTAGTGCTTGCTCTTTCGTGTCTCCCAACCCAACTGGTTCACAGTTGGTCTTCATCACCTCATAGGGTCTACCCCCCTTAGCCGCGGGAGATAGGCTTAAACGGAGAGATCGGGGATCAGGGTGACAGCCCCCGGTCTGAGCGTTGTCGTGACAATCTGTGCGACAACACACACCACATGACACCATTATTTTTGGACCAATGTCCCTGGAAAAACCCAATGCGGGAAAATCGGTGCAACTATCTGAGGGTTTTCTTATTAAACAATATCAGAGTACAATCTGGGTGCCGAAACTGGCCTACCCAACAGAGAATTTCCTTAGCAGCTATACCTCACATTTTGAGAGAAATCTCCTGGTTGAAACCTCGGAAAATCCTTTCGGCAGCTCCTTAGCACAAAACTACTCTGCAACCCTAGCGTCTTCCCAATCTGGACTGCGTCAGCCCCTCTCTATCTCACACTGGCCTTGCGTCAGCCCTTCTTGGCCTGTGTCAGCCCCAGGAGGCCCTTCGTCAGCTTTATGGGCCTCTTCGTCAGACACGCTGGCCTCTCATGTGCTCTGCGCAGCACTTGGCTGCCTCTGCGTGAGCCCTTGCTGGTTCTGTGTCACTCTCCCTGGTTGTTGTGCTGCTCTCTCGGCACAATCTCTGCCTTCTCTCTTTCTCTGTACTCAATTCCCCTCAGCTGCTCTCCCGATCACTGATTCTATCTCTCTTAGCAAACCCCGCTCTAGAGAATAGAATGACTGATCACTCTGGTGTATACTGTATTCTCCAAGTGACCCTCAAGCCTCCTCTTATACTTTTCCTGTTGACATATCAATGGCCGAGATTAAGTCCCTAATCATCGGCTAAGATTAGATCTGGCTTGATCCATGTCTTTTGGACCACTTTAACACAGATTTATATTAATACACATTAATATTTTATTTTCCTTAAGTTTAGACTTAGGGACTCCATTAAAAATATTAATTATTTTAATATCTCCTGATCTGTTTAGAATCTTCCCAAACCCTTTCTGGGTATTGGAGATCTCATTTGCCCCAACCTCTCCACCAAATTTCGTGGCTAGAACACATCCGATGCTACCCCAAATCAACACACATCCTCGTGGTGTTGGTAATGTGTTTCCTACCCTGTGTCCCTCCCGATCTGGTCTGGCTCGACCGGGTTCCTCATAGGGTAATACTCATCCAGCTCCTAAAACTCCTTCCTCGTCTCTCAGTGGGTTTTAGGCTACTAGCTCCTGGCTTTCTCTGACGCCTACCAACAAGCCCTTTCCCCTCTCTCTCTTCTCAAATGGCTCTCAATCAAATCAAATGAATCAATCACTCCTCCCTCGATGGGCTTGGCTAAAGTATCAAGGCAAAATGATTCTTTCCTTCTCCTTCTGTTGGCATTCCTTCCCTCCACCCGTCGGGTTTTTCTCTATCTGTTGGCCCCTTCCATCCATCCGTCTGTGCACCCCTCTAAGAAGACTGACCATCGATTAAATCAATCAATCACTACTTGCTTGGATGACGGCTAAATGCTTCTGTCGTACTTGGATAAACAGAGTTTTCTTCCTGGTAAATGGCTATTGGCTAAAGGGTAAAGGAATTAATTTCCTTTTGGCAATCAATCTATCTGTTGAAAGGTTGAAGGCTACAGGAAGCATAAAGCCAAAGTTTCCAAGGTTCAAGGTGAACGGCTTAGGCTAGCCCTCGGTAAAGGGCTATTGGCTGAAGGTTAAAGGCTCCTAGTATCTGTTGGATTGATATGTGGGCTCTTTATTCCTGGCATTAGTCAGATATTGATAGGCGGGCTCTTGGGGAAAGACTCATTCATCTAGCTTTCTCAATCAATCATTCCATCAATGCCATCAGACGGCTGAGCAAGATGGAAAGTAGCAGCAACGGAGTCTAGATCAAGAAGGAAGAGGAAGAGGATGCAGCTTTGGCATCTGTGAGGAAGTAGGAGAAGAGAAAGAAAAAGGACCTCTCCAAGGTTAAGTGCTTCAACTGTGGGGAACTAGGTCATTATGTGAACCAATGTCTGAGGAAGAAGAGCAAGGGAGAGGCGTCTGACTCCAAAGCAGCGCCAGCGAAAGCGGAAAAGGAGGTAGAGGAGGATGACGATTGTGCCATGAGTCCTCATGTACCTCTAGAGAAGAGGTGGGGAGACATTGAGCTGTAGTCAGGAAAACTACAGGCGATGAGGGGCAAGATCCTTGAGGTACCCAACCTCTTGGATTGTACCTTGCTACGAGAGCCCCAAAGAGAGAGTAGCAGGACTGGTGGATGTCAGTAGAAACGGATATGGATGAAGCGACAAAGAGTGCTACAGTGCAGTATTCCGGGCAGCACAAAGCTAGCAGACTGCAGCAGTGCGAGAATCACAGAGGAGGTTGCAACAGTGCAGGATGGCATAGAGAGGTTTGCAGCGGTGCGAGATGCAGGGAGTTGTTGCAGCAGCGTAGAGGCAGTAGAGGGAACACTTGATAGCGGCAGAGAGAGCTTCAACATCGGGAGTGTTTCTAGCCTGATAGGAATGTCAGTAGTTGGCTGGATCAGTTACTTACTTCTCAGTAACTGAGTTGCAGTGCAGTAGCAGTTAGCAATAGCACGATGCAGCATGATGAGGGGGTTGCAGTGCAGATGCAGTGTTGGGAGAAAGGACTAGTAGCAGCATGGATGCAGAGGGAGCTGTCGTATGGATGCAACAATGGCAATGGTAGAGCCATGGGCAGTAGTACAGGGTGCAGCAGTGGAGAGGATGTTGGGCGGGGAGGCCTAGCATCAACACAGGTACCGGTGCCTTATAATCAGAGTGATACTCAATTGGAGTATTGCTAAAGCACATTCCTCGTTAAGAGGGAGTGTTGATTTGGGGTAGCATCGGATGTGCTCTAGCCATGAAAATTGGTGGAGGCTAAAGCACATGAGATCTCCAAGACCCAGAAATGGTTTGGGCAGATTCTACCCTGTTAAAGAGATATTAAAATAATTAATATTTTTAATGGAGTTCCTAAATCTAAACTTAGGAAAAATAAAATATTAATGGGTATTAATATAAAACTGGGTTAGAAGGTTCCAAATGACATGGATCAAGCCAAATCTAATCTTAGTCGTTGATTAGAGATGTAATCTCGACCGTTGAAGGACCAATAGGAAAAGTATAAGAGGAGGCTTGAGGATTTGTTGGAGAACACACCAGAGTGATCAGTCATTCGATTTATTAGAGCGGGATTGCTAAGTAAAGTCAAATCAGTGATCAGTTTGCAGCAAGGGACAACGAATACTGGATAGAGAGGCAGAGATAGTGTCGAGAGACCAGCGCAGAAGCAGAGAGGCAGACGCAGAAGCCAGAGTAGGCCACACAGTGCCCCGCAGAACTAGAAGGGCCTACGTCATCCACTCAGAGGGCAGAAGGAGTGACATAGAAGGCCGTAGAGGCTGTGCAGTGCCTTAGAGGGCTGACGCAGAGGCCAAGAGGGTTGACGTAATGCTTCAGTGCTACTGGAGAGGGTTTCGTGAGGCAGATTTTTTGAATATCTGCTTCCGAATAGAGAGGTATTACTGCTGGTTATTTTTCTCTGTCGGGTGAGCCAGTTTGGCACCTCGTTGTACTCAAGGATATATTGCATAATAAATAAACCCTCGTAATTGCTGCACCGGTTTTCCCACATTGGGTTTTTTCAGGGACGAGTTGTCCAAAAATAACGTTGTCACTTGTGTGTGTGCTATTCTTTCAGTTGTTGGTCTGTAGATGGTTGAGACTTTATTGTCTTTATTTTGATGTTTATATGTTTAAATAACTTGCTTGTAATTAACAAATAGGAGAAATAAATCAGAAGAATACAGATAAAATTTCTAACAGGTAATACTTAGAAATTTCAACATGGTATCAGAGCATGGTTGCAGATCACAAGAGAGCTAAAGGCACCAGCTGAAGCAGAGAATTTGCAGCAGAGACAGCTATCCCAAGTGACAGAAGTTGTTCCTTGCAGAAAGCGAAAGAAGAAGGGTTGACGCAGAGGGACTGCGTCATCAATCCAGCCCAGAGAGGCTAGCGCAGAGGCTGAGGAGGGAAGAAAGAGGCTCACGCAAAGACGAGGAGGGTTGACGCAGTTGGCTAGGGAAGCAATTCAGCGAGTGTCAGGATTGCGCAGAGCCTAGAGGCTCAGTCCTTCATTTGTTGGGGCATAGGAAGCTGTGGGCAGTTTGCAAGGAGTGAAGCTGGTGGGGTGCTATCGGCAGAACAGTACCTAATAGGGAAAAACCAAGGTAGAGGGAGTCACTACCGAGGCAGATTTCTAGCCAAGGAATCTGGATCAGTGTTGCAAGTCCACAGAAGATTGGAGAGGTGCAACTCGACGCTTGGCAGGCAGATTTCCAGGTGGGAAATCGAGACTCAGAGGGAGTCTAACAGAGAACTTCCAGACTAGAAGTAGCCATTCAAAGGGAGTCGAAGAGAGAACTTTCAGAGGGAAGTAGAGACTCGGAGGAGTTGACAGGAAGAGCAGAGAGATGGCCATGAATGGACTAAGGGATCAGGACAAGCTGGATGTGGCATCCAACTTTGTGGTCTGGAAGGCCAGGATCCTGTACATTCTAGATAGACATCGCATCAAGGCCTTCGCCTTGAGAACAGTGGCTATCCCAGTTGACCCGACTGATAATGAGAAGTACGAGGAGGCAATGGCCAAGGCGAAATGCATCATCCTTGATGGGGTCAAGGATCATGTGGTCCAACATATTGTCGAGAAGGAGATGTCAAAGGATATTTGGGAAACCTTGAAGACGTTGTACCAGCATACTTCTATGCAGAGGAAGATGTTACTTGAGAATCAACTGCAGTCATACCAGATGCAGAAGGGGGAGCAGATAGATCACTTCCTTGGTCGGTTGAAGGAGATCCGGGACCAACTGACTTCCATAGGGGCCATGCCAGATTAGGAGTTCATGGTGAGAACCGCACTAAATGCAATCTTCGAGGAGTGGGAGACATTTGTCTAGAGGATACCGGGCAAGGCAAATCTTCCAGATTGGGAAGAGTTGTGGGCGGCTCTTCGCCAAGAAGAGATCAGACGACTAAGCAAGACGGGAAGTAGCAGCAAAGGAGTCCGGATCAAGAAGGAAGAGGAAGAGGATGCAGCTCTGGCATCTGCGGGGAAGCAAGAGAAGAGGAAGAAAAAAGAACTCTCCAAGGTTAAGTGCTTCAACTGTGGGAAACTGGGTCATTATGCGAACCAGTGTCCAAGGAAGAAGAACAAGGGAGAGGCGTCTGACTCCAAGGCAGCGCCAGTGAAGGCAGAAAAGGAGGTAGAGGAGGATGACGATTGTGCCATGAGTGCTCATGTACCTCTAGAGAAGAGCTGGGGAGACATCGAGCTGTAGTTAGGAAGACTTAGGCGATGAGGGGGAGGATCCTTGAGGTACCCAACCTCTTGGATTACACCTTGCTACGGGAGCCCCGAAGAGAGAGTAGCAGCACTGGCGGATGTAGGTAAGGAATGCGGATGAAGTGGCAGAGAGTGCTACAGTGCAGTAGTCCCGGGCAGCATAGAGCTAGCAAGCTGCAGTAGTGCGAGAGGCACAGAGGAGGTTGCAATAGTGCAGGATGGCACAGAGAGGTTTGCAGCGGTGCGAGATGCAAGGAGTTGTTGCAGTAGCGCAGAGGCAGTAGAGGGAGCACTTGATAGCGGCAGAGAGAGCTTTAGCATTGGGAGTGTTTCTAGCCTGACAAGGATGTCAGTAGTTGGGTGGATTAGTTACTTACTTCTCAATAACTGAATTGCAGTGCAGTAGCAGTTAGCAGTAGCACGATGCAGCATGATGAGAAGAGGTTGTAGTGCAGATGCAATGTTGGGAGAAAGGACCAGCAGCAGCACGGATGTAGAGAGAGTTGCCGTACGGATGCAACAGTGGTAGTGGCAGAGCCATGTGCAGCAGTAAAGGATGCAGCAGCAGTAAAGGATGCAGCAGTGGAGAGGATGTCGGGCGGGGAGGCCTAGCATCAGCACATGTATCGGTGTCGTATAATCAGAGTGATACTCAGTTGGAGTATTACTAGAGCACATAACTTGCTAAGAAGGACTGTTGATTTGGGGTAGCATCGGATGTGCTCTAGCCCTAAAAATTGGTGGAGAGGCTAAAGCACATGAGATCTCCAAGACCCAGAAATGGTTTGGGAAGATTCTACCCGGTTAAGGAGATATTAAAATAATTAATATTTTTAATGGAGTTCCTAAGTCTAAACTTAGGAAAAACAAAATATTAATGGGTATTAATATAGAACTGGGTTATAAGGTTCCAAATGACATGGATCAAGCCAAATCTAATCTTAGTCGTTGATTAGAGATGTAATCTCGGCTGTTGAAGGCACAACAGGAAAAGTATAAGAGGAGGCTTGAGGGTCAGTTGGAGAACACACCAAAGTGATCAGTCATTCAATTTACTAGAGTGGGGTTCCTAAGTAAAGTCGAATCAGTGATCAGTTTGTAGCAAGGGGCAGTGAGTATTGGATAGAGAGGCAGAGATAGTGCCGAGAGACCAGCCCAGAAGCAGAGAGGTAGACGCAGAAGCCAGAGCAGGCCACGTAGAGACAGCGCAGAAGCAGAGAGGTAGACGCAGAAGCCAGAGCAGGCCATGTAGAGACAGCGCAGAAGTAGAGAGGTAGACGCAGAAGCCAGAGCAGGCCACGTAGAGACAGCGTAGAAGCAGAGAGGTAGATGCAGAAGCCAGAGCAGGCCACGTAGAGACAACACAGAAGCAGAGAGGTAGACCAGAAGCCAGAGCAGGCCACATAGAGACAGCACAGAGCCAGAAGGGCCTGCGTCATCCACGTAGAGGGCAGCAGGAGTGACGTAGAAGGTTGTATAGGATGCACAATGCCTCAGAGGGCTGACACAAAGGGGTTTGAGGCTGACACAGTGCTTCAGTGGTTCTAGAGAGGGTTTCGTGGGGCAGATTTTCTAAATATCTGCTTCTGAATAGAGAGGTATTACTGCTGGTTATTTTTCTCTGTCGAGTGAGCTAGTTTGGCACCTAGTTGTACTCAAGGATATAGTTCATAATAAATAAACCCTCAGAATTGTTGCACCAATTTTCCCACATTAGGTTTTTCCGGGGACGAGTTGTCCAAAAATAACGGCATCACTTGTGTGTTTGCTATTCTTTCAGCTGTTGATTTGTAGATGGTTGAGACTGTATTGTGTTTATTTCGATGTTTTATGTTTAAATAACTTGTTCGTAACTAGCAAGTAGGAGAAATAAATCAGAAGAATACAGATAAAATTTCTAACTGGTAATACTTAGAAATTTCAACATGGTATCAGAGCATGGTTGCAAATCACAGGAGAGCTAAAGTTACGAGCTGAAGCAGAGCATTTGCAGCAGAGACAGTTGTCCTGAGTGACAGAAGTTTTTCCTTGCAAAAAGCGACAGAAGAAGGGTTGACGTAGAGGGACTGCATCATCCGTCTAGGCCAGAGAGAGGCCAGCGCAGAGGCTGAGGAGGGCAGAAAGAGGCTCACATAGAGACTAGGAGGGTTGACATAGTTGGCTAGGGTAGCAAATCAACCAATGCTGGGATTGCGCAGAGCCTAGAGGCTCAGTTCTTCAGTCGCTGGGGCATAGGAAGTTGTTTGCAGTTTGCGAGTGAAGCTGGTGGGGTGTTGTGGGCAGAACTGTACCTAACAGGGCAAAACCAAGGTAGAGGGAGTCGCTACCGAGGCGGATTTCTAGCCAAGGAATCCGGATTAGTGTTGCAAGTGCACAGAAGATTGGAGAGGTGCGACTCAACGGTTGGCAAGCAGATTTCTAGGAGGGAAATCGAGACTCGGAGGGAGTTTAATAATGAACTTCTAGATGGGACGTAGTGACTCAGAGGCAGTCGAAGAGAACTTCCAGAGGGAATTAGAGACTCGGAGGAGTCGACAGGAAGAGCAAAGAGATGGCCATGAATGGACTGAGGGATCCGGACAGGCTGGACAGCGCGTCCAACTTTGTGGTCTGAAAGGCCAGGATCCTGTCCATTCTAGATAGACATCGCATCAAGGCGTTCACCTTGAGAACAATGGCTATCCCAGTTGACCCGATTGATAATGAGAAGTAGAAGGAGGCAATGGCCAAGGCGAAACGCATCATCCTTGATGGGGTCAAGGATCATGTGGTCCAAAATATTGTCGAGAAGGAGACGATAAAGGAAATGTGGGACACCTTGAAGACGTTGTATCAGCATACTTCTGTGCAGAGGAAGATGTTACTTGAGAATCAACTGCGGTCATACCAGATGCAGAAGGGGGAGCAAATAGATCACTTCCTCGGTCGGTTGAAGGAGATCCGTGACCAACTAACTTCCATAGGGGTCACGAAGGATCAAGTGTTGATGGTGAGGACCACACTAAACGCAGTCTCCAAGGAGTGGGAGACATTTGTCCAGAGCATACTGGGCAGGGCGAATCTTCCAGATTGGGAAGAATTGTGGGCGGCTCTTCGCCAAGAAGAGATCAGACAGTTGAGCAAGACGGGAAGTAGCAGCAAAGGAGTCTGGATCAAGAAGGAAGAGGAAGAGGATGCAACTCTGGCATCTGCGGGGAAGCATGAGAAGAGGAAGAAAAAGGACCTCTCCAAGGTTAATGCTGGAATTTCTAAGTCTAACTGTTAGAAATCCTTCATGTACTTTCTGATTTATTTCTGCCTACTTGTTCTATTTAATTAACAAGTTATTTACCATGTAAATACTGAAAATAAATACAAGTACATGCTCAACACATTACAGATCATCAACTGAAGGAAAAACAAGCACACAAGTGACACCGTTGTTTTTGGACTAATGTCCCTGGAAAAACCCAATGCGGGAAAACCGGTGTAGCTATCTGAGGGTTTTATTATTAAGCAGTTTCAGAATACAATCTGGGTGCCAAACCGGCTCACCCAACAAAGAATGATCTCAGTAGTAGTGGGAGACAGATATTCCGACTAAAACCCCGGATGAACAATCCCACAGCTCTCAGCTCCAATCTGCCCCACGAAATCTCCAGCGTCTGCCTCTATGGATTGTGTTAGCCTTTCTGGCCCAGCGTCACCCCAACTCGCCCTGCATAAGCCTCTGGAGGCACTGCGTCAGCCTTTAGAGCCTCTGCATCACCCACGTTGGCTCTCTCTGGCACTGCATAGCTCTTGGCTGCCTCTGCGTGGGCCCTAAATGGCTCTGCGTGGCCTCTAGCTGGCTCTACGTCCCTCTCCGGCTTCTATGCTGATGCTCCCGGTACCCTCTGCTTCTGTATTCACTACCCCTCAGGTGCAACTCTCATCACTCCTTCGATTTCCTCAGCAAGCCCTGCCCCAGAAAATCGAATTCTTGATCAAGTTGGTGTGTTCTCCAAGTGACCCTCAAGCCTCCTCTTATGCTTTTCTCGTGGACAATTCAACGGCCGAGATTAAGTCCCTAATCAATGGCTAAGATTAGATTTGGCTTGATCCATTACTTTTGGACCATTCTAACTCAGTTTTATATTAATTCACATTAATATTTTATTTTCCCTAAATTTAGACTTTGGGACTCCATTAAAAATATTAATTATTTTAATATCTCCCAAACTGGTTAGATTCTGCCCAAACCATTTCTGGGTATTGGAGATCTCATGTGTTTTAGTCTCTCCACCAATTTTCATGGCTAGATCACATCTGATGCTACCCCAAATCAACACTCCCTCTTAGCAAGGATTGTGCTCTAGTAGTACTCCTCATTGAGCATCACCGTGATCATCCGGCATTGGTCCTTGTGCTGATTCTAGGCCTGCTGCCCAAGATCCTATGTACTGTTCCATCATGTACTGCTACCCATGGCCCTACCACCGCCACTGTTGCATCTGTACAGCAGCTCCCTCTCCATCTGTGCTGTTGTCCATGGCCCTGCCACTACCACTGCTGCATCTGCACTGTAATCCCTCTCATCATGTTGCATCGTGTTGCCCATAGCACTGCCACTGCTAACTGCTGCACTGCAACTCAGTTACTAAGAAGTAAGTAATTCATTTCCCAACTCTGACATCTCTGTCAGTTTTGCTACTCTTCGGGGCTCCCATGGCAAGGTATAATCCAAGAGGTTGGGTACCTCGAGGATCCTGCCCCTCATCGCCTGTAGTTCGTTTGATTACAACTCGATGTCTCCCCACTTCCTCTCACGAGATGCATGAGCACTCATGGCACAATCATCATTTGTCTCCACTTCTTTCTCCGCCTTTGCTAGCGCAGCCTTGGTCTTAGAAGCCTCTCCCTTGCTCTTCTTCCTCAGACACTAGCTCGTATAATGACCCAGTTCCCCACAGTGGAAGCATTTGACCTTGGGGAGGTCCTTCTTCTTTTGTTTCTCCTACTTTCCCTCAGATGCTAGGGCAACATCCTCCTCTTTCCCCTTCTTCATTCTGACCCCCTTGTCGTTGCTTCCCGCCTTAGTCAGCCTTCTGATCTCTTCTTGACGAAGAGCCGCCCATAGTTCCTCCCAATCTGGAAGGGTTGACCTGCCCAGTATGCTCTGGACAAACACCTCCCAGTCTTCTGAGACTGCGTTCAGGGCAGTCCTCACTATCAATTCTTGATCCGGCGTGGCCCCTATGGAAGTTAGCTGATCCCGAATCTCCTTCAATCGACCAAGGAAGGTGTCAATCTCTTCTCCCTTCTGCATCTAGTATGACCACAGCTGATTTTCTAGGAGCATCTTCCTCTACACGGAAGTATGCTGATACAATTTTGTCAAGGCCTCCCACATCGCATTTGTCGTGTCCTTTTCAGCAATATGTGGTACTACATGGTCCTTGACCCCGTCAAGGATGATGCTCTTGTCCCTCGCCATTCACTCCTCGTACTTATCGTTTCAGCTGGGTGAACTGGGATCGCTATCATCTTCAAGGCGAAGTGCTTGAGACGATTTTTGTTTAGAACGGACAAGATTCTGGCCTTCCAGACTACAAAGTTTGAGGCTCCGTCCAATCTGTCCTGGTCTCTTACCCCGTTCACTGCCATTTCACTGCTCCTCTACTTCCCTCCTGGAAGTTCTCGGTGTGACTCCCTCTGAGCCTCGATTTCCCTCTTGGAAACCCCTCTGCTAATGTCGAGATGCCCCCACTCCGATCGTTAGTGTAGCTGCACCACTGATCCGGATTTCTTGGCTAGAAATCCTCAGCAACAACTCCCTCCTCCTTGGTCTTGCCTTGTTAGGTACTGTTCTGACCACAGTACCCCACCAGCTTCACTCCGCAACTTACCCACAGCCTCCTATGCCTCAACAAACTGAAGGTTAGAGCTTCTAGGCTCTATGCAATCCCGGCACCAGCAAAATCCACACCTCCTGGCCACGGGCGTCAATCCTTCCTAACTGAGAAAGATGACCGGGCACTGCATAGGTCAGGTCTGCTCCCTTCTACCATTGCGTTGATCCTCCTCCCAGCTCAAACTTGATGACGCAGGCACTGCATCACCCCTTCCTTGTTGCTTCTCCGCTAGGAGCAACTTCTATCACTCGAGACAGCTCTTTCTGCTGCTGCTGCTCTACTCGGCTGATGCCCTCAATTCTCTTGTGATCTATAACCACGCTCTGATACCATGTTGGAATTTCTAAGTCTAACTATTAGAAATCCTTCATGTACTTTTTGATTTATTTCTGCCTACTTGTTCTGTTTAATTAACAAGTTATTTACCATGTAAATACCGAAAATAAATACAAGTACATGCTCAACACATTGCAGATCATCAACTAAAGGAAAAACAAGCACACAAGTGACACCGTTGTTTTTGGACTAATGTCCCCGAGAAAACCCAATGCGGGAAAACCAGTGCAGCTATCTGAGGGTTTTATTATTAAGCAGTTTCAAAATATAATTTGGGTGCCAAACCGGCGCACTCAACAGAGAATGATTTCAGCAATAGTACCTCTCACTGGGAGACAGATATTCCGGCTAAAACCCCAAATGAACAATCCCATAGCTCTTAGCTCCAACCTGCCCCACGAAATCTCCAGCGTCTACCTCTAGGGACTTTGTCAGCCTCTCTAGCCTAGCGTCACCCCAACTCGACCTGCGTCAGCCTCTAGAGCCTCTGCATCACCCATGTTGGCTCTCTCTGGCACTGCACAGCTCCTGGCTGCCTCTGCATGGGCATGACTGGCTCTGCGTGGACTCTAGCTGGCTCTACGTCCCTCTCTCCGGCTTCTGTGTTGATGCTCTCGGTACCCTCTCTGCTTCTGTATTTACTACCCCTCAGCTGCAACTCTGATCACTCCTTTGATTTCCTCAGCAAGCCCTACCCCTGAAAATCGAATTCTTGATCAACTCGATGTGTTCTCCAAGTGACCCTCAAGCCTCCTCTTATACTTTTCTCATTGACAATTCAACAGCCGAGATTAAGTCCCTAATCAACGGCTAAGATTAGATCTGGCTTGATCCATGACTTTGGGACCATTCTAGCTCAGTTTTATATTAATTCACATTAATATTTTATTTTCCCTAAGTTTAGACTTAGGGACTCCATTAAAAATATTAATTATTTTAATATCTCCCAAACTAGTGAGATTCTGCCCAAACCATTTCTGGGTATTGGAGATCTCATGTGCTTTAGCCTCTCCACCAATTTTTGTGGATAGAGCACATCCGATGCTACCCCAAATCAACATTTAAGTGCTTCAACTCTGAGGAACTGGGTCATTGTGCGAACCAGTGTCCGAGGAAGAAGACCAAGGGAGAGGCGTCTAACTCCAAGGAAGCACCAACGAAGGCGAAAAAGGAGGTAGAGGAGGATGACGATTGTGCCATGAGTGCTCATGTACCTCCAGAGAAGAGGTGGGGAGACATTGAGCTATAGTCAAGAAGACTACAGGCGATGAGGGGCAGGATCCTTAAGGTACCCAACCTCTTGGATTATACCTTGCTATGGGAGCCCCGAAGAGAGAGTAGCAGGACTAGCGGATGTCGATAGAAACGGATGCGGATGAAGTGGCAAAGAGTGCTACAGTTCAGTAGTCCCGGGCAGCGCAGAGCTAGCAAACTATAGCAGTGCGAGAGGCACAGAGGAGGTTGCAACAGTGCAGGATGGCACAGAGAGGTTTGCAGTTGTGCGAGATGCAAGGAGTTGCAGTAGTGCAGAAGCAGTAGAGGGAGCACTTGATAGCGGTAGAGGGAGCTTCAACATCGGGAGTGTTTTTAGCCTGACAGGGATGTCAGTGGTTGGGTGGATCAGTTACTTACTTCTCAGTAACTGAGTTGCAGTGCAATAGCAGTTAGTAGTAGCACAATGCAGTATGATTAGAGGGGGTTGCAGTGCAGATGCAGTGTTGGCAGAAAGGACCAGCAGCAACACGAATGCAGAGGGAGCTGTCGTACGGATGCAGCAGTGGCAGTGGTAGAGCCATGGGCAACAGTAAAGGATGCAGCAGCGTAGAGGATATTGGTCGGGGAGGCCTAGCATCAGCACAGGTATCGGTGCCGTATAATCAGAGTGATACTCAGTTGGAGTATTACTAGAGCACATTCCTCACTAAGAGGGAGTGTTGATTTGGGGTAGCATCGGATGTGCTGTAGCCATGAAAATTGGTGGAGAGGCTAAAACACATGAGATCTCTAAACCCCAAAAATGGTTTCGGCAGGTTCTACCCGGTTAAGGACATATTAAAATAATTAATATTTTTAATGGAGTTCCTAAGTCTAAACTTAGGAAAAATAAAATATTAATGGGTATTAATATAAAACTGGGTTAGAAGGTTCCAAATGACATGGATCAAGCCAAACCTAATCTTAGTCGTTGATTAGAGATGTAATCTCGGTCGTTGAAGGACCAACAGGAAGAGTATAAGAGGAGGCTTGAGGGTCAGTTGGAGAACACACAAGAGTGATCAGTCGTTCGATTTACTAGAGCGAGGTTGCTAAGTAAAGTCAAATCAGTGATTAGTTTGCAGCAAGGGGTAGTGAATACTGAACAGAGAAGCAGAGATATTGCTGAGAGACCAGCGCAGAAGTAGAGAGGCAGACGCAGAAGCCAAAGCAGGCCACACAGAGCTAGAAGGGACTGTGTCATCCATGCAGAGGGCAACAGGAGTGATGCAGAAGGCCGTAGAGCTTGCGTAGTGCCTCAGAGGGCTGAAGCAATGCTTCAGTGGTGTTGGAGAGGGTTTCGTGGGGCAGATTTTCTGAATATCTGCTTCCGAATAGAGGTATTATTACTGGTTATTTTTCTCTGTCGGGTGAGCCAGTTTGGCACCCAGTCGTACTCAAGGATATACTGCATAATAAATAAACCCTCAGAATTGTTGCACCAGTTTTCCTGCATTGGGTTTTTCTGGGGACGAGTTGTCCAAAAATAATGGTGTCACTTGTGTGTTTTCTATTCTTTCAGCTGTTTATCTGTAGATGGTTGAGACTATATTGTGTTTATTTCGATGTTTATATGTTTAAATAACTTATTTTTAATTAACAAGTAGGAGAAATAAATCAAATGAATACAGATAAAATTTCTAATGGGTAAAACTTAGAAATTTCAACACAAACGAGTAAGGATATTTTGATGCCCTAGCATCAAAACCCTAACTATTACCATTGTGAGGGGTTAAAATTCACTTGGGAGAGCTAATGTAAGATCACCAGGGGGATTGTCATTCACAATCTTACAATGAGTAATGCATGTAGTAATATGACCTAGCTTCCATGAAATTGATATTCGACAAAATTAGGGCACAATATTAATTTATTCCATACATTAGACATGAAATCAGAAATTTTCAATAAAAAGGCACTTACAAGAAAATATGCATGTACAATCCAACCATTAATCTAAGGTAACTTCTCCAAAGACATGACAATAGCTCCAAGATAAAATTTCTCCATAGATCACATCTCTCCAATAGGAAAAGAGGCCAAAATTCTCAAGTAGAGAAGGCGAATTCACAAGTGATGATGATGAGAAATGAAAAAATTCTCTCCTCTATTTATATGAGGAGGACAAATCTAATTTTAGTCTAAAATCCCCAAAAGACAAGTAAAATCACAATAGAACCTTGGGTTACAAGCCAATCGAACTAGCTTAGACATAAACTCAAGTGAAAAGCCCACATGTGTGAGTTGTGAGGCCTAAAAGGTTGACATCATCCATTAGGTAAGCTCCATGTGGCATGCGTTGAGGCTCTAGAGTGCCATGAGTGGTGTAGAAGCCTCTAAAAATCATGATGTGAGGGTTGGCCCTCAAATCTTTGTCGACCCCAAAATTCAGTTTGGGGGACCAAAGGTGGTCTCTTGGGTCTCCAACTGCTCAAAATGTCCATCTCTGCTCCAATGTTGAGGGCTTTCTAGGTGGTACTAGCCATCCCATGTCTCAAAAGGTGAGACCATCCTCATCAAGTCTGGATCAACTTCCATATCTCAGAGAGTGATAAGGCTAGCTTAGGGGCATGTTGTTCTAGGTGCATCATCAAATGTAGTGCAAAGTGGAAGAACGTTTTAGGTGCATAAGGTGTTCAGGGGTGCATGTTGTGAAAATTTTTTAATCTAACAAATTAGAAATCCTACAACAATAAATTGATTTGCATTACCTACTTGTGTTCTTCATTTTGACAAGTTTTTTCATAGATACTCAAAAAATATTAATGCAAATACACTGCAGCCTACACCAATGTACAAATCAAGTACTGAAAATATAAATGAGACAACCACACAAAGGACACTTATTTTTGGACTAAACGTCCCCGGAAAAACCCAATGCGGAAAAATTAGTGCAGCAGATATGAGGGTTTTATTATTAAGCAGATATTTGAATACAACTAGGGTGCCAAATCCGACTCACCCAACAGAGAATAAACCCGGTAGAAGTACCTCTATCTAGAGACAGATATTTTGGCGAATCCAACAACTAGATGAACAAACCCCACAGGTGACTACGATGTCCCCAGTGTTGTGCAGCGATGGCTGCTCCTAGCTCTCCATTGGAACCGCATCACCTCCTCTAGGAGCTGTGTCACCCTCCCAATGAGCTTCCCGACTCAAAAATCGATCTGCTGAACTGATTCCCGATCTGCCTCACAGAAACCCCAGTGCTGCCTCTAAGTGATTGCGTCAACCCTCTAGCCTTTGTTTCACCCTCCTTGAGTTGCGTTGTCTCTCTCTGGTGCTGCACTACCTCTCTGTTATGTATTCTCGGCCTTCGACAAAAGTCTCGCTGCCGAACTGCCCCTCTCTGCACTAGAAGCTTACTCCAAAATTCTCAGCAAACCACACCCCAGAATTTCGATCTAGCTCAAGTGTTGCTCTCCTTGTGTGTGTTCTCCAACTGACCCCAAGCCTTCCTTTATTCTTTTCCTATTGAGAAACCAATAGTCGTGATCTAATCTCTAATCAACAGCTAAGATTAAATTAGACTTGATCATTGTCTCTTAGAAGCTTCTCACCCATATTTACATTAATTCACTTTAATTATTTTAATTTCCTAAGTTTTAACTTAGGCACCATTAAAAATAATTAATTATTTGAATAACATGCACTTCGGTGGAATTTCTCCAAACGATTTCTGGGTCTTGGAGACCTCATGTGCTCTAGCCCCTCCACAAAATTTCGGAGCTAGAGCACATCCGATGCTACCCAAAAATCAACACTCCCTCTTAGCAGGGAATGTGCTCTAGCAATACTTCCTAGCAGAAGTATTTCACTGATCCATGGCATCGGTCCTCTATGCGGCTGATGCTCGACCTTCTTCCCCTCATCCACTGCGCTGCTACAATCTGTACTGCTACCCATGACACTGCCACTGTCACTGTTGCATCTATACTGCAACTCCCTCTCAATATGCTGCGTCATGGTGCCCATAGCACTGCCACTGCTAATTGCTGCACTGCAACTCAGTTGCTGAGAAATAAGCAATTAAAAAAGCCATCCAAAAGCTGACATGTTGGTCAGTCTGGATGCCCCTTGATACTGAAGCTACCTCTATTGCTAATTTGTGCTAACCCTCAAATCCTGCCTATGGCCTTGTGGCTAGGAACTTAGTATTCTTCATCTATTCACCTAATTCCCAAACTGTTGAGCATTGGTGGTCTAAAGCCTTGTAGTCTGAGGGTGTTCATGCATGTCTGGAGTGAAAACAGAGTAGAAGTGGTTATCTGGCTTGAACCAAACCATCACCTCTATTGCTAACAAGAACCAACACCAGCGCTACGGATTGCATTGTGGCCTTGTCCAAGCTAGAAGTATTTTCCATCAGTGCCCTACAGACCAGGCACAATCAATGGGATTTTCCTTGACTTTGTCTACCTCATGACCATTATGCAATATATATCTAGATAAAGCTTGATTTGTCGTATCTGACATTTCACCTGGAATTTGCTGGCTTGAATGGTCTTAAAGTGCTTTTATTCTGCAGAGGCTTAGCAAAATCCAGAGGTGGAGATTACCAAGAAAATTATTCAAGTGGATCAGTAAGTTTTGAACTGGATATATTCACATTGGGTGGATTAATGAAAAAAGTGCAGTGTAAGAAGGTTCGTTAGTGTCCTTGTTCCTTGTTTCACCACTGGTTTCAGAGATTATCAAGAATATTGTCATCACAGTGGAGATTTTGAACTGCAGATGTGAGAATCAAGGGATCTATGCAGTTGTCTTTTGATAATATCAGGAGGACTACTTTCAGTATACACATGGAATCACAATTCTACTTGGGGTTGTGAAGGAAGCCAATTTTGTGGGCTAAAATGTTGTTGTTGTCTGTTTTGCTTTAATAACAAGGATTTTGATCCAGGGAAATGCTTCAACATAGTACTTGGTACCTGGGTTTCTTCCACTTAGGATTACGAGTGCTGGTAGTAATGCTTCATTGAACCCAAGCACAAGTTTTGGATTAAGGATTTGTTGATAAGCTTCCCTGGTTGTATGCATCTACTACTTTTCATGAAAATAATTGTAACCAGACTGACAATATTTCTCAGTTCTGTTTTATTAGCTTTTCTGGGGATATTAATACTACGAGACATATATTCTTAATAATCAGTATGCTTTTCATATATTCTTAATAATCAATATGCTTTTTTGTTTCATTATTGATGGTTGGCTATGTTTAGCATCTTGTTGATCCTTGTTATATCGGTTATTACTTCGAAAATTTGTCATGGAAAGAAGTCTTTACATGTATCATGTCATACATATCATCCGTATGCTGAAGTAGAGATGTCATTGATTCTCTGTAAGCGTTTTAAAATTTTATGCCTACTTGAGAACTCATTTCTTTGCAAAGACATAAAAACACTTCATATTTGGATATTCTTATTTTGACAATGTTTATACTGTGCATTATTCATCTACAGGTGTTGTGTACATCTCTTTAGTTTCTAAATGCAAGAGTACTTAACGTTATCTGTCTTTTGGAAATTGTGTGGGACAAGAGTTGAAGAGGCCTGATATTTTCAAGATCTGCTCAATATTGACATTGATTGAATAAAAATTAGAAACATTTTCTCCACTTTTACATTGTTGGCTCTGTTTCCCCAGAACCCTTCTTAACAGATTTCCTCTTATGCAATAAACTTACTTTTACCATAGATGGCTTGATTTTGATTATTGTCTTACAACAAGCTTATGGTTTTGAATTGTTTGTAGGATGGAGTATAAATGGGATGTTTTTGCCTTCTAATTATTGACTGTATTTTGAATTATTTGTAGGATGGTTGTGGGAAGTCTGATCTATCCTTATAATAAGTGTCCACAATTTTATAAAGAGGGTAGTGCTTACGGAATTATCTAGAATTCGGAAATGTCTCTTCCAAGAATTCGGAATTGTCTCTTACAAGAAGATTATAGGTAGGTATTGATATGGAAAGCAACTTGAGTATAGCATATGCATGTTTGCCCCTTTTGAGAAAAAATTGAAAGAAATGTTCGACTTTTATAACCTCAAATTACAAAACACATTTTAATGCCTTTGGAATTTGCTGAGAAATGAGAGAAAATATAATTTTTCTTTAGTATATTAGCGAATATACTAACAGTATGAGGCACTTGGATTTATTCGTTCCTCACTGTTTTCAATGACAAATTACAAAACACATTTTAATGTCTTTGGAATTTGCTAAGAAATGAGAGGAAATATAAATTTTCTTTAGTATGTTAGCGAATATACTAACAGTACGAGGCACTTGGATTTATTCGTTCCTCACTGTTTTCAAGGACAATTAAGAACTTATTTTTCTGTGTCACCCTCACCATGAGAACAAACCATTCTATCATTATTGTGCACTCAAGCATGTCCCGCGCCCTAGAATTTGTTAGAAAAGCCCAATAAAATTGTGTTTTGCATGTTAGGATATTAGGATCTATTGGCGAAAGACGTGAATGATTCTAATTTGTTTGTGGTTACAAAATCATCGCAACCGACAACCGGTGTAATAAAGCCATAGGGAGAAGCTTCATGCATTTTGTGAAGAGGAACATTCAATGCCGATATTAAGGTTCGTTAACAGTGAAAATGTCATTTACGTTTGTATCTGAGTATATCGTATCCTTAGTGAGGGTGGGGAGGGTTTTATTTCTAAGGTTGTAATATATACATATTACGTTTTCAATGTCTAAATATTTTCAGTATGTTATCTTTCTCGTTGACTAGATTTTAGTGTTTGACCATAATGATTTGATATAACATATTGCCGAGTTTGTAAGCATTTAAACCGTTGTCTAAAAGTTGGAGGAGCAGATTTCTCTTGCTGGTTGAAGAGGGGAATTGGGTTGAAAGAAAGTGGCAGGTTATTTTTCTAATTTCATATTTTAATTAATGTTTAAAGTTGGAAGTTTATAGAGGTTAGATTTGAAGAATTTGAAGTAGATAAAGTGAAATTTTAAAATCACATTAATTTATAAATTTCAGAAATTTCAACAGGGTAGGGTTGTAGGGTTGCTAATTGCATTGAGCTTGTTCTTTTGTTGATTTGATGATTGAAGATTTTAGAAGTTGAGGTGAGAGAGGTTCTTGGATGGTGAAATCTTAGTGTGTTTGAAATGTACACATGCATATATGTGAAGGGTTTGGTGGGTTGAAACACCATTTTTTCTTTATAGTATGTTTTTCTTTGTTATAGGTGATGTATCTACTTTATTATTGTTAGATATGAATTTATTTTTAGTGGGGTGATGTAGAGGACTTGTGATAAGTCGTTGATTTGTTCTAGAGGATGCTACATTGTTCTCTGTTGTGATTGGTGATAGTGGATGTTACACTGTTCTCTGTTGTGATTGGTGATAGTTCTATTTTATTGATCATTGATATGGCTTTATTTTTAATTTGAGATGCTTAGGAAGTGTTGTGATAGGTGGTTGATTTGTTTTATTGGATATTAATATGATTTTACTTTCATTTATGGATATGGTAAATTTTAAGGATGGAAATTTATTTTAAAGTTTAGAAACCTTGGCGAATTTTACTAGTCTATAATATGCAAACTACAAAATGTTTGTTGATATATTTTTAAAAATATTCAAATTTCTAATGATTTTATTTATAAGATCTATATAGTTTTGGCGATTTTCAAGTTAAAATAATTTTATATTATGAAAACTAGGCAAATCATATTTAGAAAAAAAGGGAAATTGACGAATCTTTTTTTTGGAAAATTAGCCCACCTACGAATATTAGCCCCTAAAATTTTATGTATTTATAGATGATATTGATTTATTTTTAATGGGTATGATGTTAATGATTTGTGATTGGTCGTTGATTTGTTCTTAACTAATTTACTAATAATAGATTTATAGCAAACCAACTCTTCCTCCTTGTTTCATGCTCATAAAATTTTATTTGGACATGCCTTAGTTTTCTAGGAAATTTTGAGGTTCACAGCTTAATTTGCTGCCCTATTCTTTAAATTCAGATATTAGTTTAGCTCCTTTCAGTTTCTTCATTTTCCTAAACGTTGATATGCTTGTTTCTTTGTAATGGTTTTTGAAACAATAGATATATTAAAGCTACTAATAAATAATAATTTTTAGTTAAATATAGTTTAACTCTACAATAATTTCTTCTAGTAGCAGTAGCTATCTATAGATCCTTCGATGTAGTACTGATTTATTAGTTAAATATAAAAGAGCTTAATTGTAGATATGGTAAGTTTAGGCAATCATCATATTTGTTTTTAATAAGTAGTTTTGTTCACACTTGTTTTTAATAAGTAGTTTTGTAGTGTCTCATAAAGACAATGAGCTTCTCATGCATCAGTTAATCCATCCCACTGCTTTAGTTCTTAACTGATTTACTAATAATAGATTTATAGCAAACCAACTCTTCCTCCTTGTTTCATGCTCATAAAATTTTATTTGGGCATGCCTTAGTTTTCCAGGAAATTTTGAGGTTCACAGCTTAATTTGCCGCCCTATTCTTTAAATTCAGATGTGATGATGTTCAAGTATATTGGATATCAGATTGAAACCTTGTTGTCTTCCAACTCAAACTAAAAAATCCTTGTATGTTTGAATGTTGGTCTCACCAACTCAAGCTAAAAAATCCTTAAGATAGATGCTTTTCAACCAAACTGGAGTTTATCAGATTGGATATCAGATTGAAACCTTGTTGTCTTCCAACTCAAACTAAAAAATCCTTGTATGTTTGAATGTTGGTCTCACCAACTCAAACTAAAAAATCCTTAAGATAGATGCTTTTCAACCAAACTGGAGATTATCATTGCCTACTCTCTTATTTATTTGGTTCAAAGCTTATTAGTGTTGAAATTAGTAACAAAACATTTTTGTAGTGTTAAATTTTTTTGAAATGTTTAAAACACATATGCAAGAGTTAAATTGAGAACCTATTCATGAAACATCTTCGACGCCGCAAATTTTCCCAGACAACAGATTTCTGGTAAAAAATAAAATATAAAAAATAAAAAAATTTAAAAAAATTCATAATGTTGGAGTGCTTGAATGGTGGAAATGTATTCAACACCATTAAGAACCTGTGGGGAACCCAAAACCCTAAAGTTTGATAGTTGTAACCTATATTTTCAAAAATTTATGTTGGATTTTGTCATAATCTTGCCAAAATTTCCAATTTTTTTGGGGCTAATTTGTGAGCCCTTTAGACTAAGCACTAGTGGAAAAGTTTTGTTATGATTTTACTAATCTTGTTCAGTTTTGTGGATTGGTTGGTTATTGCTTTTGCAGAGTATTCAAGGGCCTAGTTTTCAACTTTTCCAGGTAATTATCAGTTTTTGACAAACTATATTGTTGCCATTTGCGTTTTCGTTTTCTTGTATGCCACAGTTTAAGATAATTTATGTGTTTTCATTTAAGGAAATGTACTCATACTTGCCTTTTGAAAAACTTTTTCATAGCCTTTGTATGCCTTTGTTCGTCCAAGGCTTAATCTTCATTACAAAATTTCATTATTCTATATTTTTATTTTTTTATTACAGTGGAATCAGCAACAGGGGCAGTCTCGCGACGCGTTACACGGGGTCGATTCTGACCGCTACGTCTATAACCACTAGGATCTGTGCCCGCCCCTCTACATAGCTCCAGGGTAAGTCCGAGGGATTTGAACTCGTGACCTTCAGTACAGAGCCTACCTTTCTAACGTCCTTAACCGCATTGTGATTACCAACTCGCCTACCCCCGTGGGGCTTCATTATTCTGTATTTTAATTTGGATTATATATGAAATTAAAATAGCACCACTTATCATTCATATGTAAATTAAAATACACTGTAAATAAATTTTAATTAATTTTTAGAAAGAAAAAAAGTATTAATTAATAATATAATTTAGACTATAGATTTTATAATCCAATCATTTTAATTGAATTTAAATGGTGGTTTCCAACAACTGTTATTCTCTATTTTTAGTATTTTGTTAGAAGTATATCAAATTAGTGTTTTTAGTTTGAGCTATATATATAAACCATAAAACTAAAATATCATCTTTTACAATACCTATATAAAATTTAAATTTGCCAATACATATGGTAGATGGCACACATATCTACGAATGTGTTCTTCATACCATTTTTCTAATTTAAGAATATATCGGCCTCTCTTTGCACCTTTTGGGGCAATTGTTAGTTATAGCTCTTCCAATGTAGCAATAATAAATCAAACCATAGCAGTAAATGCAAAGTTTAGTAATTTAATATCTTTCCAATTTGTGTGACACTCCACATAGCAAATGAGCTTAGCGCACCAAAATTGTTTGTTGGGCAATTCGATCAGCTTTGAAATTAATAACCATTAAGAAACTACAAACTTTTATGCATGCACCCTTTCATTTTAGAATTGTTACCAATTTACTTTAAAGCAATTTACATATTTTCCTCATGTCCTTACTTTGTAAATGAGTGAATTTTTACTCAGTTGTGCCTCTGATTACATGAATTGGTATCAGACCTCAGCAAAGATTTTGAGTGGAAAGATTCTAAGCAGAGAGTAGATTGTTGTTTTCTGTGAGAAAAAAAAAAAAGGTTTTCCCAAAACGAAGCAATTACTAATGCTATGGGGTGATTGTAGTGCGTGAAAACTTAAGCAGGTGGATTCAAACCGCTAGCTAAGAAAGAAGTCGAACCGTTGTTGCTGCTAAGAAGTGTTATTGGATGGGTGCAATTCTATTGTTGTTGGGCATGTCATTGCTGAAAGTGACTGCCAGTGAGAGATAGAGTCATCTGTGGAGAGGCCATGTTGCAGTAGAGTGGGTCTGGTAGCTAAATCATTGTGTTGCTGTAAAAATGCGAGCACATTGTTTTTATTTGTTTTCGTGTATGAAAATACTTAAGTTTTGTGATCTATGAAAAAACAGGGGAGCTAACAATGGCAGCCATGCATGCCATTTGTGATCTCTTCTACAATTTTAAATGACAACACTGCAAAATTCAATATAGTGAATACAATAAGGCAAGGTGTTGCACAACCTAGCTTTGTATAAATCTCATGGGAAATTGTTCATGTTGCACTTGATAAAAATTCTTTGTAGTTTGCGAACATCTCAGAGACCATACTCTCTACATAGTTTTGGAACTATGATTTCATCATAGATGGTTCTATGTTCATGGTTGTGAGGAAGAATTCTTGAAGCCTAAGAATCCAAGTGGTAAAAATTCAAATGTGTTCCTTTCATTTGCAAAACTAGTATTGATCATTTAACCATGAAAAATTTTGAATGTGCTTTCAAGAAGGATGAGACTTACAAATCTACAAGTGTCATTTAGAAATTGGCTTGAGTGTTTTTCTATATATCATTGACATTTTTGATGTATTTTTTGTTTGACACAACTTAGTTGATAATGTGTTATTAGTCAAGAGGACTAACATAACATGTTGCATTGTGTTGACTCAAGTTACCTATTGATGTTGAATTTTTGTTGTAATCGTATAGATTTTGTACAATTCTTGTATGGTTCCTGTATTGGCCCAGAATATACCTACTTTTGAAAAGAGAATAGGGTATATATATTTGCAAGTTGTACACTATTAAGGAAGGTGTTTAAAAGTATTTGATGATTCTAATGCTTCAAACGATGTTGCCAAGGTGAATAATGTTATTTGAAAAATAGGGTTTCTATTGTTGTCCATGGGAAAATCTCTATTTGGAACCCTTGACAATAGTGGAATGATACCTGTACATACATGTGTAAGTTGAATATTGTTTTTTTGGTAAGCTAGTCACACCTTTGTATTAATTTAAACAAGAAAACATTGTTCATGTTATTGTTTTGAGGCTTTTGCAATTTGTGTTTTGTGTAGAGTCATCTTCCAGAATCATCGCATCCATAATTGTTTGAATCGATGTTTCAAACCATCTATGTAAGTAAAGTCTTTGACAAAATTATTAGTTTGACTGTAACAATATAAATATATAAGTCATATATCCTAAGACTATCAAACAAAGCAATGAAAGACTTAAAACTAGAGCTAATGAGAAGGTTGTATAGCCTAATCTAAAAAATAAAAATAATAATAATAAACCCAACCATCATTAGGGGGAATCTGCTTGTTGGGGTGAAGGTGCAACCTCCTCTTCCTTGTTCTTAGGAAATCCTAATTCTACTACTTTCTTGGAAAGAGAAGTCACCTTGTAATCCAAATTGTCCACTTGTAACTGCAGAGTATCTATGCACAAGAGAATCTCCTATTGGGACTCACTTCTTTCTAACATGATTATACCCATGGTAGTTTTTATTTGCCAATAGAGATATTATGGTGTTTACATATATTGGATGTGTCTTGATCTAGTATTACCTAGGTCTAAATTCCATTGTCTTATATTTTCTTCAACCTCTCTATTTGATATAAATATTCTTCCCACTCTTGCTTCATTTTCAATAATTTCAATTCTTCTATAGCGACCCTAGGGGTATGCTCCAAACAATATACTACAAAGGATTTTATTTCATCTTGTGCTCTCATGTGCAAGGAGACTCCTTGACCTTGACTTATGTGTTGGATAGGGGAAGAACTGGGATGAGACATGGATTTTGATAAAACAAGGTATGGGGGGAGTTGGATAGGGGACGTAAGGAAAATATCATGTGGGAGAGACCAACAAAATAGTGTCCACTAGCCTAAAAGATAAAGCAGAGCTACTTGGAACCATAATATCAACAGAGCCAAATGGGCTTGAATTTGGGTGCCAACTTATTAACTAATCGTGACCTTCTCCATATTCACAAGGTGAGGTTCATGAACAGGGCCATAATTACAGTCATGTGTTTCCATAACCATATTTGAATACCTTTGTTTGAGATGATGGACATTATTTCCCTTCATTCCATCCCTTTTATGTAGGCATTTGTGAACTCCCATCTGATAGCCAATCACGGAGATGAGCGGTGATGGCATGCTTGGAGGAGTTGGTGGTATACATGTTGTTCAAAGCAAACCACATGGGGTTGTGTATGTTGAATATTGTTGAAGAAGGTTTTCATCCATGATGATATCAATGATGATTTGTGTGATGTATAACCTTCAACAATGGCAGCAATTGTATTGTATGATTTTCCATGACAATAGTAAGAGCACTTTGTTTTGTAATGGAAACATACAATCGTTTTGCAAGAAATATGGTGAATATGAAAAATGCTAATGGGACTTGGAAATGGTGCTTGCTACAATTAGTATGGTGCATCAATAATAAAGAGGATGATGAAATGGAGGATATAGAGAAAGTGTGAAATGGAGGATAAGACATGGAGTATGAAGATGATGATGATGATTCTTGCAAATAGAACTTGCAATAAGATGTACAATGTTGCTTTGTTGTCACAATTTTTGTATAGATACATTAATCCTACCAATTGTTTTATTGGTGTAGGTATATTGGAATGCTTTGTTTCTCAATCTAGTTTGAGAACATAATTGACCTATTGCTAGTCATATTTAGTGCATGTGTACTTGAAACACTTATGAACCAAAAGTTTTTTTTCATTTGTGTTTTCATTTTTATTGTCAAGCTATTGATGTCATTTTCGGTTCTCACTAATGCCTTACCCACTTTATCCTAATAGGGTTTAATGAGGAAGAATGCCTTTATTGTAGACCTAATGTTACCTCCATGGTGGTTTTCAACCAAAGGTCTATCCCAAGTGAATTGATGAGGTTTCCACTTGGATATTATATTATTATTATTATTATTATTTTGTTTCATTTGCAATGTTTTTGATATCTAGGTGGCTTGAGAGCATTTCTACTCTCAACCACACCAAATTGTTGGGTTTTGAATATGGTTGTGACTTATTCCATTTATAGAGGCTTATTGTAGATATTTTCTAAAGAGTGACTACAACAACCCTTGGATTTCTTAGTGATTTGCCATTTTGTACTAGTGATTCTCCATGATTCTACAAGATAATAAAATATGGTGAGAGATTCGCCAAAAAAATAATATATACATATTATATTATTAATAAAATCGACTTCCATTTTTCCTATGTATCATGGGGATTCACCCATTTATTATACATATAAATTTAGGGAGGTTCTTAAAATTTTCCCTGTAGAAAAGTCCACTTCTCTATGAGGCGACAACTCTGAAATATCTGCGAGGAATACATCTTGAAACTGTTGTAAAACTGGGTACTTTCTCAATACCTCTGCATCCTCAACATCCTTACCTTTATCACTAGAAATATGCACTGCAAATAACACACACCCTTTCATGTGACTGCGCTTTACCTGCATAGTTGTTACCATTCTAATTGATGTTACCTCCTTACCCTGCAAGATCATATGTTCTCCATTGTCATCCAAACACTCAATATCCTTGTCATAACAATGCACCTTGCTCCTATGAAGATACAACCAATCCATACCCAACAACATATTGTATGATCCCAATGGAAGCACATTCAAATACGATGATGTAGGCATACCATTCAGCTCAAATGCACAAACTCTTACCCAATGACGAACTCTTTTCTTAGTGCGTATAGCCAACTGCACTAACCAAGATTTTGCGTGCACTTCTTTATTCAAACCACACTTATCCACAAAGCCAAGATTAACATAGCTATAATTAGATCTAGGTTCAATAAAAATAGAAACAACTTAATCACAAATCTTACCATCCATTTCGATAATAGATGCTCGGTGATTCGTCTGCTTGTTATCCAACACTGCATAAATCCGAGGAATACTTTGTCCAACATCCCCCACTGTTTGTGCCTCTTGAGCATTGTATATCTACGGTCTACCACTTTGATGTTGTGGACAATCTCTCCTGCGATGATATTTTCCACAAGTCCAACAATGTAAAAGCTTATTGCCATCATCCTTGTTCTGCTCCTCAAACTAAAATACCTGCCCTTTGTCAGATGCATTGAAATTCTTAGGCGATATTGCATTCTCTTTTTTACCTGTGTCCTGAGGTCTAGCTTGCTTCTTATCCCATTTCCCTTTATTCTTCGAATTACCTTTCCAATCCTGCTTAATCTCATATTTGTGCTTCAATTTTTCATAACAATGCTTTAGTTCTTTTATGGATTCCTCCAATGATCTAGGCTCATAAAACTCAATCATGTATTTGAATACTATCGGCAACCCACTAATGAATCTTCGCTTTCTCCTCCTTCAAATAAGGCACATACCTCAACAAATCCAAGAATCTGCTACTGTACTCCTCGTCGGTCATGGATCCCATCTTTAGCTCATAGAATTCTTTTTCCCTATCATCATAGTATCTCTCTGATAAATACTTCTTCCTAAAAATTCTCTCAAACTTGTTCCAAGTCAACTCTTCTTCATGAATACCTTTGGAATTCTTTACATATTCCCACCAAATGTCTTCTTTACCTTTAATACTAAACATAGTTATTCTGGCCTTCATGTTCTCTGAGTAATCATGCAATTTGAAGAACTTATTCATCACGAGAAACCACACTGCAACATCTTTTGACTTCTTCATTTATCCATCAAATTTAGGTGGTTTTTCTTTCTTTAACTCATCCAACAAATATCCCCTGTTACTCCTCCTATAAGGATGATAAAGATGATGACCATGATACCTATCTGAACCATAACTAGAGTAAATTCCATGTCCACAGCCCCGTCTATCCCATGTATTCAAGAACCTGCCATCTCTAATTGTGTCATCTCTATCTGACATGTGCCCACCATGAGACTTGCTACCATGTGCTCCATTTATCTTGTCCTCTTGTCCATGACTAATCTTAAGTGGTCCCTGTCTCTACAAGTCTGACAAGCTATGAAGGATAACTGCATTAACCTCTACTTGTTTCTCCTATGCCTTGGCAAGTCTCTCTTGTGACTAAATGATTCTATCATTATCTGCTTTACAAATTCTTATTTTTGCCTTCAAACTTATCAAAGTGTCTACTATGTCAGGAGAGTACCCATCACCATGTTGCTCATATGATCTATAGGGAGAGTCTCATGAATTGTAGTATACCATTTTGCTAGTCATCTTTGATCTTCTTCTTCCTGCAAGGTATATCATGTCAGCTAAACCAAATCATAAACAAACCAACGTACCTCAATATAGTTCAGGGGAGGATATCTCATCTGCAAGACCAACCAGATTAGCATAATACATGTATAATCATAATCATCACAATATATAGACATTATTTCAACCATTATCCATCTACCTTGCATGATTATACCATAATCATGACAATGCATGCATAACTACAGATAGACACTGACATGCATAACAAATGCACAATCGACATACACTCATGACGACCAGATCCGAAAACAATCACCATCAACTTCTACATGACACACAACTGCAACAATGACCACCACCATGCATACACAACAAGCACATTGACCACAAGCATAAGAACACATATGCAACCACACATGTATGTGTGACAAACACATTCCGCCCATCCAATCCAAGGGGTGAACCATGCTTTGATACCACTCTGTAACACCCTCCTCCCGCGTTTACCCAAGCTAACCGACCAACTAGGGTAAACATGTGACGAAGAGTTAAGAAAGTGGAACCGACGAGACAAGACCAATCTTACCTTCCTCGGGAGCTACAGAACCTTCAAGAGACAACCAACCCTTCCAGGTGCCCAACCCCTGAGACAACTTGATGCTTTATTGAATAAGACTCGCAGTCGCTCCCATGATAAGCCCTCCATGCGACTGAGACCCTCTAGTCGCTCCCACAACAAGGCATACATGCGATTGTGGCCTCTTTCAGGCAATTTTGTGCCAGTGACCTCGAATTCTGAGCCACTTTTTCAGGGCTAGGACTCAGGCCTCTGCCTAAAACTTCATGGAACTCCAAGAATTGATAAATAACAATGATATAAGGCTACTAATGCAAACACTTGAACAAGGACTTGACCTGACCCTTACTAGCCATTATAGGCATTTCGTAAAACATATCATAAAGATGTTATCTACAAGTCATAACAACAGATCTGAACATAGGGATCTCATACTTATATGAGAATCATCAAGGAGGACTGATGTATCCTCCCAATAGCTGCATTGTTATCTATTAGGTCATTCATTCATTAATATTTCTTCTACTAACCAAAACATGATGAGAGCTATTAGCGCTTGAAATTTCACCTCAAGCTGAGAAAGGTAAACCTCAAGGCTACATCAAACCATTTAGCCTCATAGCTAGCCCTACGGGGCAGGAGAAGGCTCTCTCCGGTCTATCTCGTGAAATCTTCAATGGGATGAAATGACCAACAAGGTAACACTGATATTAGGCTAGTAAACTGATTAAAAAGGTTGATTTGGGGTTTTTTGGGTTTTTGGTGGCAATTTGAGGAGAGGGCAATTTTGGGTGCGGGGATGGGACACAGTTTCTGCAGGGGGGTCTTTGGGGCGAGGTAGGAGCTTGTATTGATGTCTTTAGTTGAAGTGGGTGATCAGGAAGAAAGATAAGAAAGCTAAAGAGAGAAAACAATGGATTTGAATTCTCTTTAGACAGCAGAAAACATAGAAATTAAACAAATTTGAAAGCAGAGCATGGCAAGCATGAATTCTAACTTTATCACTTCATTTGTTTAATATGCAGCAGTATAGAAAGGAAATGAATCACATAACAAAGCTTACAATAACATGAAGAGACACACCATCAACACAATGAGTCCACAAGAATCCCAATGATGACTACAAGACCCTGGTCTTCCTTAGCCAAAAATTGCAGAGATACAAGTGATAATACAATGATAGCTTCTCCCTTAAGAGTCCAACCATGAAAATGAGCATGAAAGTACATAATATAGATGATCTAACCTCTTCCCCCACCTCTAGGGGTCGAGCTCATCCTTCTAGGAGCTGTTTGAACCACTTCTAAACTAAGCACTACAAAATAGGCAGTCAAAACAACTTGCCTCTAAAAACTTGGAAACCAGTTCATACAGTCAAATTTACTCTTTTACATGAGAGAAACTTCTAGAAAAGTAAAACAAGAGCAAAAGTACCCAAAAAGTGCCACAAGTACAGTCAAAAGGACCACCATCGACCTCAGCAAGTCAAACTGGAGCTAAACTGCAAATTCTGGGCTGAACTGGTCAAATCTGGCAAAGTTCCCTCAACGGGTCGCGCACATCCAGCTCAACGGGTCGCGCACTTTGGAGCCCTGTTTGGAGGCCTTCCCGGTGTCAGAATCAGGTGCAGGATAGCTCGTTGGAAAGGTATCTGAGTCTACTTTCGAACCCAACCGGAATTTTTGAATTTGGAGGTAATTTTCCCAGACAAAAGTCAATTCTCCCAAGACTACTTTTGCAGCTCAAAAAAGGGGCAGAAAGTCAAAATTTGACTGTATTTTGACCTTTTGGAGGCCCAAAACTCCATGAAAACTCAAGGTAATGGATGGGCATATGTAACTTTGCATGAAAAATCCACCAATGCTGAGTTTCCGCAAAACGGAGCTACGATGACAAAGGGTCTCACCGGGGGTGAGACCCGTTGAGAAGCCAAAACCTGTAAATTGCCCAAAAATGCCAAAAATGAGCCAAAACTTCCAAAATTTTTTGTGCTTGGTTCTGTGAAGAGGCTAATGAGTGTCATGATGAGTGAGAGAAGCTTCGGCCAAGATGCGGAGTGGGTTGGCCTTCTTCTTCTTTTTTGTGCCTTGGCCAAACTCCTTGGATCCGGCGATTGTAATTTTGGTATTTCTCTAAAACCATGACACTTGTGAAAAAAGTGAAGGAGGTTTTTCTTCTTTGGCATGTTATGGACAAAAACCTCTCTCAGTTTTCCAAAATTCATATTTTATTGCTCTGAAACATCATTTGAGTGCAACTTGTCCCGACGTGTGAAACAAGGGATTTTGTCGAAATGGAGCGAAATGAAGGGGATAGGGGGCTTCTAAATTCTTGGGGAAATTTTTGGGAGTGGGGAGGGATGTTAGGAAGCAGGGGAAAGTGGAATCGCAGAGATTGAGCGAGGGGAAGGGGTCCAAAAGGGCAAAACACAGGCCCAACCTAGAAAATTGCCAGGTTGTAGCTAGAAACTAGGGTTTGTGAAAAAATGAGGAATTTGGGGGATCTAAGTGATGGGAAGTGTTTGATAAGGTACTTTAAGGATAGGGAAAGGTGTATGAACATCAGGAAACAAGTTTTGCTGGTGATTTGACCATCCAAGAGAAATTGCCTTCAAAACCCTAGGAGAGGGAAATGACCTTGCCTAGGTGCAACTGAAGCATGAACAAGGTGTGAAATGACTCATTAGACACTGACATGATAATGACAACCCTATGAATGATGATAAACTCAGTTGAATGGTGACATGGACTGACATTTGGACAACTTTAGAAGGAGTAAAAGCAAACCCTAGACCTAATGCCCAGTGACCAAATTTTGCTTGAAAACTCTTTGAAATGACAAAATTTGACCTTGACACTCTGAGACCACTTTGTAAGAGCATATTTGATCACTGTAGGAAGGCTGGAAAGACTGACACTAACAAGAGCCATTTATCAATATTGTCATAAAACATGCTTATAACCAACAAATAACCAAAGATATATCAATGATGAAACAACCATTAAAGCCACGTAATGACAAGCACATTTAATCATGAAATACCAAAGGAAATTGAGCTCTTATTAGCATGTGAAAATCCAACCAAGTCAGGGACTTCCACGTACCACCCAACTATAGATTGGGCTAAACCAAATCTCTCTTTCAGCCAATCACCCCCGCGCCATATTTTAAGCATGAATGTGGGATCTGATGGAATAAACCAAGAAAACCAAAATAGGGATTCCAGAGGCCAAACCACCTCAACCCTCAACCAATGATTCCACCTCACAATCAGGCATCAATAACCATCACCAGATAGGTCTCTACCCAAGCTGTCCAGGGCTCCAAAACGTTTTTTTCCAACTAAGGCTTCCAGCACTAGTAACTCAACTTGTTAGGGCTCTAGGAAACTCTCCTAGGTTGTAGATCGGAGATGCCTGGTAACATATAATTTTCAATATGGTTCTAATAACTTATTGGGATGGGTGATGGTTTGGTTCAAGCCAGATAACCACTTCTACTTTGTTTTCACTCCAAACATGCATGAACACCCTCATACTACAAGGATTTAGACCACCAATGCTCAACAGTTTGGGAATTAGGTGAATAGATGAAGAATACTAACCACACCAGCAGATGCATACAGAATGTATGATGGCCAGCTGCAACTAGTAAAGAAACCTGTGAATCTAATCTATCAATGCATAGATAAGATGACAATTATCTTGCATTTGATATAGAAGAGACCTGTGTGACCTACTCACTGATACATTCAATTGTCTAATCCAAAGATAAGATGACAGTTATCTAGTATTAGACATAGAAGGAGTCGTGAATACAACACTTCAGGCACAAGCTTAGAACAGAGGAAAAATGGGCACTGAGCAATTAATAGCAAAAGAAGCTTGCATTCTAGAAAATGAAGATGAGACGCTGCAAGTTACAAAATATCTACAATCTCCGGAGGTTGAACCAAAACACCATTTCCAACCCAATAAGTTCCTAGAACCATATTGAAAATTATATGTTACCAGGCATCTCCGAGCTACAACCTAGGAGAGTTTCCTGGAGCCCTAACATAATTGGCGCCGTTGCCGGGGAGAGGAGATTGAAGCTCAGCTTCCTTGGGAGAACGACACAGATCCAGCTTTGATGATAGACAAAGTCTGGACACATTTTTGGTTGTAATCATCTATCTAGCGACTCTACTAGAGGCCGAACCTCTTGGCGACTCCACATCATAGTTCTGGCTCAGTTTGTGAGGCATACTCGGAGAAATATTTAGATGTCACTAGCTGACCCAGTACCTGACCCTGAAAAGATCATCAAAGGAAGAAAGATATCACAAAAAGGAGCATCAGGATCAGGTAAACCTAAACAATCTTATGCATCTCTGCAAGAAAGGCTTGTAACAGAGCACATACATGTTGAGAATATAGCCTTTAGCACTAGCAGTGAAGAAAAATTTTTAGAGATTCATAAAGCTCCTTATTCTTTAGGTCCTCCTTTGGATTTCAGCTCAAAGGAAACCTCCCCTCCAGTCCATCATATTCCTTTAGTCTTGTCAGTCACCCCTCAGCTTCCTATCATCCAAACTGTTAGTACTCTTCAATCCACCACAACCATGGCAGTTCCACAAGCACTCACCAAAATGGAAAGAATCATAGCTGCTAGGTATGGGCCCTTGGTATTTCCTACTCCTTTGAATGCCATGCCTACTGGAGAATATTAGAAATACATGCCTAAGTTCACTGGGGTTGAAGGGGTTACAGTTGAAGAACATCTTGAGTCTTTTTATAACTATGTTGATAATCTAGAAATTAGTGAAGATGATGTGTGGATGAGAGTATTTGTCCAAAGCCTAGATGGAGAGGCTAGGAAATGGTTCAAAGAATTGACCCCTAGGTCTATAACAGACATTGAGGCCTTAGATGATGTTTTCCTAAAGCATTGGGGGGATAAGAAAGATTTGCTCCATTATCATACCGAGTTTGGCAACCTAAAAAGGGAGAATGGGGAGTCATTTTCTCATTTCAATAAAAGATTCAACCGCATGTAGAGCAAGATACCAGCTGAAGTGAAACCTACCCCCACCTCTGCCAAGCTCACTGAATGTTGCTCGACCTTCAGCTTGGAGATTTCAGAGGCCAGTGACTCTATCATCTTGGTCATTTTGTCTATCTTGGGGTCTGAAGATGAAGAAGATTCACCCCTCTGTCTCCTTCGGTCAATATGTCCCTTGAGTTTCTCTGCAGCCATGATATTGGATTCTACCTCCAAAGCTGCATCCTGCATTTCAGCCAGAGAAGCACATCTTCTTTCTCTCAATAGCAGGCAGAAGTCAGAATCAAAGGCATTGGCATAAGTGAGCTTGGCAAAGGTGGGGGTAGGTTTCACTTCAGCTGGTATCTTGTTGTACATGCGGTTGAACCTTTTATTGAAATCAGACAATGACTCCCCATTCTCCCTTTTTAGGTTGCCAAACTCGGTATGATAATAGAGCAAATCTTTCTTATCCCCCCAATGCTTTAGGAAAACATCATCTAAGGCCTCAATGTCTGTTATAGACCTAGGGGTCAATTCTCTGAACCATTTCCTAGCCTCTCCATCTAGGCTTTGGAAAAATACTCTCATCCACACATCATCTTCACTAATGTCTAGATTATCAGCATAGCTATAAAAAGACTCAAGATGTTCTTCAACTGTAACCCCTTCAGTCCCAATGAACTTAGGCATGTATTTCTGATATTCTCCAGTAGGCATGGCATTCAAAGGAGTAGGCAATACCAAGGGCCCATACCTAGCAGCTATGATTCTTTCCATTTTGGTGAGTGCTTGTGGACCTGCCATGGTTGTGGTGGATTGAAGAGTACTGGCAGTCTGGATGATAGAAAGCTGAGGGGTGACTGACAGGACTAAAGGAATATGATGGACTGGAGGGGAGGTTTCCTTTGGGCTGAAATCCAAAGGAGGACCTAAAGAATAAGGAGCTTTATGAATCTTTGAAAATTTTTCTTCACTGCTAGTGCTAGAGGCTATATTCTCAATATGTATGTGCTCTGTTACAAGCCTTTCTTGCAGAGATGCATAAGATTGTTTAGGTTTACTTGATCCTGATGCTCCTTTCTGTGATATATTTCTTCCTTTGATGATCTTTTCTGGGTCAGCTGGTGATTTCTGAGGATTTCTCCGAGTATGCCTCACAAACTGAGCCAAAACTATGATGTGGAGTTGCCAAGAGGTTCGGCCTCCAGTAGAGTCGCCATATAGATGATTACAACCAAAAATGTGTCCAGACTTTGTCTATCATCAAAGTTAGATCTGTGTCATTCTCCCAGGGAAGCTGAGCTTCAATCTCCTCTCCTCGGCAACGGCGCCAATTATGTTAGGGCTCCAGGAAACTCTCCTAGGTTGTAGCTCGGAGATGCCTGGTAACATATAATTTTCAATATAGTTCTAGGAACTTATTGGGTTGGCAATTGTGTTTCGGTTCAACCTCTGGAGATTGTAGATATTCTGTAACTTGCAGCGTCTCATCTTCATTTTCAGCAATGCAAGCTTCTTTTGTTGTTAATTGCTCAGTGCCCATTTTTCCTCTGTTCTAAGCTTGTGCCTGAAGTGTTGTATTCATGAATCCTATGTCTAATACTAGATAACTGTCATCTTATCTTTGGATTAGACAATTGAATGTATCAGTGAGTAAGTCACACGGGTCTCTTCTGTATCAAATGCAAGATAATTGTCATCTCATCTCTGCATTGATAGATTAGATTCGCAGTGTTCTTTACTAGTTACAGTTGGCCATCGTACATTTTGTGCATCTACTGGTGTGGTTAGTATTCTTATCTATTCACCTAATTCCCAAACTGTTGAGCATCGGTGGTCTAAAGCCTTGTAGTCTGAGGGTGTTCATGCATGTCTGGAGTGAAAATAGAGTAGAAGTGGTTATCTGGCTTTAACCAAACCATCATCCATCCCAATAAGTTCCTAGAACCATATTGAAAATTATATGTTACTAGGCATCTCCGAGCTACAACCTAGGAGAGTTTCCTTGAGCCCTAACACAACCCACAGTTGTTGTCGGACTCCAGAGTGTTTGTCCAACTAGCTGGGCTTCCAGGACTAGTAACTAAACCCATCAAGGGCTCCAGAGCATTTTCCAACCAAGGATTCCAGGAATAGTAACTCAACCCAAGCTATTATAAGGCTTCCAAATCATTTTTCCAACCAAGGCTCTAGGAACTAGTAACTCAACCCACAACCAAAGGAACATGAGAACGAACTAGAAGAAAAAAAAATGGATATCTAGGAAATGGAAAGGCTAGGAAGAACCATTATCAATCCAGGACATCCTCCATGCCAATGATATATCATAACCAAGAAACCACATGCATGTATCATGCATGTCAAAACTAGCAAGGAAATCATACATGCAATTCGGTACCTGGAAGAAAAACCCAATGTAGTTGTTGATCCCACTGTCCTCTTGCACTTTTTTGCTTTTCCTTTGCATCCTTTCTCCAAATCCCAAGTATGCCACACTCCTCCAAGAGTTCTCCAAGAAAACTCAAGAGTATGAGAGAGAGAGAATAGAAGAGAGAGCTCCAAGCTAAAACTGACAAAAGGTTATCACACTGACAAAAGGTTGTGAACTGATCCTCAAAAGCCTTTTATCACTGAGGCCTCTATTTTCTTCATTTTCCATTATTTTCCTTCATTTTCCTCCTCGCATGCAACTTGTGACCTTTCACCTTCCTTTTCTCCTATTTTCCATTATTTTCATAAATAAAATGTCAATTAATGCCTCATGGTTTTCCAAAGCCTTTGCCATTTCCTTTGCCAATTTCCATAATCATTAATTAATCATAAGTGATCCCTGTCACTATGTTTTTGCCCAAAATTCAACTTAGAATACATGTCCCATGACCTTGGTTATTATTTTTCCTTTATTAACTTTATTACATGGATTTTTAACCCGGGGTTGTTACAAGATTTTTTCAAAGTTGGACCATTGGGTTGTTGGTAACCATGTCCAGTTGTTACGTGGCCCACCTGGGGTCAAACCCTGCAGCCTCTCAAAATGGTGCATTGTTATTATTTTTTATATGACATTTTGATTGAAATTGGGTGGGTGCGCTTGTTTAAATTTTGGTGGTTGCCCCTTTGGGCGGGCTAGCCAATTCGGTTGGGCAAGTTCGATCCCCATCGACCCCATTTGATATAAGCAATATATATATATAGATATATATATTGGTTTGACCATATTTTAGGGGTCACTAGAAAAGTTAAGTAGGTGACAAATTGATTAGTTCCAACTGTTGATAAGTGCCGAATTGTCGCTCGGTTAGTGGCTACCAAATTTAGCGGTTCCCCCAGATTTAGTGAGCCTTCCAAGTTTAGTTGGCAACAAAAGTATTAATGCCTTTGACCTAAACTTTGACTACAAATATCTTGATCCTATGAAGTCAGATTTGAGTGTCATTTGTGATGTTGGAATTAGAATGATGAGCTCTATGTTCTGGTATTGATTTCGACAAAATCCAAATACTTTGATTTTTAGCCTTTCTGGAGCCACCTGGATCAAGAGCTACCTCTAGTGATACACCAAAGTGACACATGTAGGAGTGAAAACAATAAAAAGTGACACTTGCGAAAATAAAAAAACATGAAAACGACACTAAAGAAAGTGAAAGAGACACATGCCATAGAAAAGATAAAGTTAAAATGACACTTGTTAAAGCAAAAGCAAGAAAAAAAATAGTTGTAAAAGTGAAAGCGACACTTGTGAAAGCAAAGGTGTGCAAAAGCGCTTGTTGAGAAAACTCACTGGAATAGTAGTACAATCACAACCAAAGTGAGAGGAATATTGTCAATGGTGAGTGCACACTAACTTTTGACATAGGTTGTGCGGTGCATTGTGATCAACATTGCGCAAGCACTATTCCTAGAGATTGTGCACGCGTTACTTTTGGGAGCTGCGCAATACCTATCTAAGATTGCATAGAAAGAAGTGCATTTTTGAATTCTTCAAGGACTGAGCATGTGTGAGCAAGTGACTTTGACACTTAGAATATGATAAGAAGACTCGAATGTTTAGAAAACATCAACCGATCATGAAGTGACCATGGAGGGTGTTTGACACAGCATCAACAGTTTGTTTTCCTATGAAACTTAATAATGAAAAATTATTGTACAAATATTTAAAAATCATGACATAAATATTGCAACTACGTCCATGAATTATGGAAAAAAAATCTGAGGCAGTTATCCACATGGCCCAAACGCTGCAATAAGACCTTCAAAATTATAGTCCAATCAAATGTTTGAATTTGTTTTTTCAATAATATTGAAAAATAAATATTTGTTTTTCAAAGTTAAACATTATAGCTTGCATTGGTCAATGTTAAACTAATAGTGGTCAACATGCAAATCAATTACTAGAGACCTGCCTTGGCAGAGACTAATAATTATTGATAATTAAATTATCCATATAATCTACTTGATAATTATTGATAATTAAGAATATGTGTGATCACTCCCTGGACGGGTTGGAGACACGCGAGATTTTGGCTCTGCAATTTGAACTAGGGTTTTGCGTTAGGGTTTTGTCGCTGGTCACCATGGCGGGACGCGAAGGAGGGAGTTCTGCTCCCTCCTATAGTCAAGTAGCTGCGGATAGAAGCAAGGGAGCTGGATCGCATCGCTTCAAGAAACCAATGGAGGTGGCAACAAAGGCTATTAACACAGAAAAATCGGAAAATATCAGACCTCATGGACAAGAAGGGAATCATGAGGAAGCTAGTAGGGAGAGGAGGACAGGGGGTAGTAGTCAGAAAGTTGCTCCTATGAGTACAACAAGGGTCTATAAACCCAAGTCGACCATTATTCCTCGGGTCGTTTTAAGTGACCCAGCGCTACAGGTGCACAGAGATCACATGGCGGAATACGTGGTTATATGCAAATTTATGGGGATTTGGCCGACAGAGAAGGCTTTGCAAGCATGGATAAGGAACCACTGGAAACCAAAGGGGGAAATAAACCTTCACCTTGGGTCCAAGGGCTTCTTTACGGTGGTGTTCACAAGCTTAGAGGATAAAGACAGAGTGTTCGAGGGAGGACCCTATTTTTACGTTGTTGCAGGCCTTTACATGCAACCATGGATGATGAACTTTGTCCCAGAACGAGAAAATTTCACATCGGTACCGGTATGGATAAGACTTTACTCCCTTCCTTTAGATTATTGGTTGTCAGAGTCTCTAAAGGCTATCGGCAACAAGCTAGGGCATTTTATAAAGATCTCAGATGCGACTCTAAAAGGCAAATACACATCCTTCGCCCGGATATGTGTGGAAATGGACTTATCTGGGGCACTTCCGGATGCGATCATTTTAGAAGTGTATGACGAAGAATGGGTGCAGGCGGTGGACTATGAACATGTCCCATTTAGGTGTCGCAAGTGCCATGAACACGGGCACCTATACAGAGACTACCCATTAAACAAAATGGAGAGCAACACAAAAAACACCACAGACAAAGATCCCGAGGGTTTCACTAAGGTTGGGGGCAAAGGGAAAGGAGGAAAGCGGTACCAAAAGAAGATTAATGAGGATGGAAAACCGAGCCACAACAGTTTCAAGATCTTAGAAGAAGAAGTTGGAAACAACGGGACAAACTAGGAATCGGAGAATAACCCCACTGAGAAGGAAGGGGATGCTAGCATGGAGGATATACCAGAGAACAACCAACAAAAGGATGATCTACCAAGCATTATGGAGCTTAGTACGGACCATGAGATCACCCCAAGTGAGGCTGGAATGGAGGACCATGAACTGCAGGAGATTCTAGAAAGGGAGAATTTAGATCTAGAAAAGTTTCTGGAGCAAGGAATAGCCAAAGGGGTAGACTCCCTGCCAAAAGAGGAGTTTGACAGGGTTCAACAGCTCTTCCTCTGGAGATCACAATCGAAGGGCTCTGGAGTCAAAAGAAACCATGATAGCCAGGAGAATAGAGGGGTGAAAACAATGGAGGATACACCGATGCATTCTTCCAAGAACTCGAGTAGGAAAAGAGGAAGAAAAAGACAGAATGAGTTGCTGACCGAATGTGGGAAACTCATGATTAACTCAGGTAAGATGAGAGATCTTACCAGTTACTCCTTTACAAACCTTTCTTAATGAAGCTTACAACCTAGAACATTAGGGGTCTAGGAAGTAAAAGGAAACAAAGAAATCTTAGTAGTAGAATAAAAGAAGAAAAACCAGATATGGTTTTTATTCAGGAAACAAAGTGTTCGATGGACAAGATCAGAGAGATACACAGCAAGTGGTTAATCAAGTATGAGTATCTAGAGGTTAAAGCGAACAACTTGGCGAGGGGGATTCTTATGCTTTGGGACCCCCAGAAACTTGGAATCCTGGATGCTGAAGCATCTAGGAACTATCTATCATTGGTGATTCAACCTTTGGGTGATAAGGAGATATACATGATCACAAACGTCTATGGTCCTCAAAAATAAGAAGACAAACTCAAGCTTCTCACCTCCCTTGAGGAGCTAAGAGAGAGATATCTTGATGTGCCCTGGATTCTGGCAGGGGATTTCAATATGATCATATCTCTTACAGAGAAAAAAGGCGGTACCAGAAAACTAGGCAGAGACTCCATTTCCTTCCAGAACTTCATAAATAACATGGGGCTAGTGGACACTGAAACAATAAATGGCACTTTTACCTGGAACAATAAGAGGGGAGGAGCTTCTCAAGTCGCCTCTAAACTAGATAGATTCATAATCTCAGAGGACCTCCTTCTCACAGGCCTTGACATGTCAGCTTTAATCCTTCCCTTTGGAGGCTCAGACCACTGGCCTGTCCAGCTTGAAGCTACTTTTATGGGCACACCGAGGAACAGACCTTTTAGGTTTGAAAATGTCTAGCTCTCTCACCCTAACTTCACCAGCAATATTGACAAATGGTGGATGGAAGATATGCCCGTTCAAGGCACTAAAATGTTCATGCTACAACAGAGACTTAAACACATCAAATCCAGGCTTAAAGATTGGAACAAAAAGGAGTTTGGTAATATTTTTAAAGCCAAAAGAGAAGTTGAGCAGAAACTCCAGGGGATTAATCAGATCATCATCACATATGGTTTTACCGAGGAACGGAAAAATCAAGCTGACTCTCTTCAGAACGAATGGGAAGATCGGTGCATGCAAGAGGAGATTTTCTGGAGACAGAAATCGAGGGTGCAGTGGATTAGAGAAGGAGAAAGAAACACGAAGTTTTTTCATAAATCAACCCTGGATCACAGGTCACATAACAAAATTACAAAACTCAAATATTCTCAAGGGAAAGAGCTCGTCTCTCACAAAGAAATGGAATCTGTCCTAGTTCAACACTTCCTTAGCATAGCAGAGGAGCCTCTCGTCGACAGATCTCGGTTCATTAACAATTTCACAAAGCACATTCTGAAGCTTGTAACCAGGGAAGACAACCACAATCTTAACAGGCCAGTGTCTGAAGAGGAGGTCAGTGAAGTTATCAATGAGATGCAAAATGGGAAAGCTCCGGGCCCGGATGGGTTCAATGTGGACTTCTTCAAAGCTTGTTGGAAAACAGTCAAACAAGATATCCTTGAGGTTGTGGAAGACTCAAGAAAATCCAAAACGGTTTTGAAGGCTCTTAATGCCTCTTTCATAGCTTTGATTCCAAAGCAGGAAAAAGCTATGACACCGGACCGATTCAGACCCATAGCTTTATGTAATGTGGTGTACAAAATTATTTCCAAAGTGATCGCTAACAGACTCAAGCCCCTGCTTCCAGCTCTTGTCTCAGAGGAGAAAACTGGTTATGTGGAAGGAAGACAGATTCTCAATAACATCATCCAAGCTCATGAGGTGGTACACTCTCTTAAGAGTAATAAGCAAGCTAGTATGATCATACAGCTTGACCTAGCGAAAGCTTATGATAAGCTAAGCTGGTCTTACATCAGGGCAGTGCTAAGAGCTTATGGCTTCGACCACAACTGGATAAGATGGGTTATGGCCCTTGTATTCACGGCTATTTTTTCCATCTTGCTTAACGACTCTCCCTCCAAAAACTTTATGCCTTTTAGGGGTCTCAGACAAGGGGATCCGCTCTCCCCCTTCCTCTTTGATCTCATGATGGAAGGGTTAGGCAGAGCGATCAAAACGACAAATGCCGAAGGAAGAATCCAGGGTCTGAAACTTACTCTGGATGGTGCTGCTTTTACTCATCAACAATTTTTGGATGACACAATGCTACAGGGTATTCCCATGGTCAAGGAAGCCAGAGCTTTCAAACAAATCCTGAACGACTTCGCTATGGCCGTCGGCACAGAGGTAAGCCTTAACAAATCAAAAGTTTTATTTTTTAACACTGACATTGCTATTCAAAGGAACCTCACCAGAATTTTCGGGTTTCAAAGGGATCAGTTACCTTTCAAGTACCTTGGAATGCCTCTTACGGACAAACCTCTAAGAAAGGGAGTGTGGGAGCCGGTAACGAATAAACTTCAGGACAAGGTAAGAAAATGGACATGCGGGTCTTTAAATTTGGTGGGGCATCTTGTGCTTACGAAGGCAGTCCTGCAAGCTATTCCCATTTTCATGTTTTTAGCTCTTCCTACTCCCAAAGGACTTATGCAACAGATTAGGAGTATTCAACGAGATTTTCTTTGGGGCAGAGGGGAAGAGAAAAAGAAATGGGATTTGGTAGCTTGGGACAAGCTCTGCAAACCTAAGGACCATGATGGTTTGGGGATTCATGACCTTGAAACCCTCAACAGAGTTTCGAGAGAAAAACTTTGGTGGAGGTGGCTTAAGGAATCGGCAACCCCTTGGGCCAAGCTTTGGAAACAGAAATATGCAAATAATTGGCAGGAGAGGGATCATATCCGAATGTCAGGGCTCATCAAGGGCTCCCACATTTGGAACCTTGCTTGGGAGAATAGAGCCATTGTCCAGCAGCATAGTTTCTGGGAGATCCGAGCTGGGAACCTGGCACAGTTTTGGGAGGATAACTGGCAACAGGAACCAAATTTGTTCAAGGAAGAATTAACCGCTCTCAAGAATGACACTGACAACAAAGGTTTACTTATGGTAAGTGACTTCTGGGATTAGGTAAGGAATAATGATAAATGGAGAATATGGAAGGATCTGGGTTATAGTGAAGAAAGCCCTTTGAAGGCCCAAGCAGTTTCTCTTTCTCTAGACTTGGAACAAATGAAGATTTTGGTGTCATCCTTGTTTGACCAAATGAGATGGGGAAGAAACATCGAAGGCAAATTTAATCTCAAAGAAGCTAAACGAATGGCCCTAGGGTTTGATTATCAAAACCCTGATCAGGTATGGAAGAACCTTTGGCAGAACCCGCATTGGATGAAAATAAAGTTGTTTATGTGGTTGGTTCAACAAAAGAAAATTCTAACTTGGGAGAATCTTTTGAAAAGGGGTTTTTTTGGCCCATCCAAATGCCATATATGTGGCTTACAAGAGGAGACAATGGAACACTTACTCAACCCTGCCCATTCACTTCTACCTTGTGGGATTGGGTGGCCTCAATCTTCAGGCAAACTGACAAGGATAGACTCAGCATCACCAACACTTTGAAGAATTGGAGGAAAAACTTCTCAGGCAATGAAATCATCAATAAAGCTTGGACTCTGGTTCCAGGCTTTATTATCTGGGATGTATGGAAAGAACGCAATGGCAAGATTTTCAAGAACAAAATTGGCTCGACCCAGTACATCATTGCACAAATATTACGACAGCTCAAAGACACAGTTGGAGCCCTTTTGTGGAAACTTCCTGAGAACCCTCCTTTGCCCCAGGATGCTCGCATACTGCTGCAGTTGGGTCTCCATGTGCTAGTTCCCCAGGGCATAAACAAGGGTGTGAGCCAAACAACTGCTGGTAAAGACATCTGGCAGCCTCCTCCTCATGGTTTTTTGAAAATCAATATAGACAGAGCCTCTAAGGGCAACCCTAGGATGGCTAGATTTGGTGGGGTTATAAGAGATGAGAAGGGGCGCATAAAGGACATCTTTCATAGTCATTTGGGGACTGCCACCAATAACATGGCGGAGCTCATGGCCTTAGAGCAGTGCCTGGAAATCCTGATCGAGTCAAATTTATACAACGCCATCATTGAAGCAGACTCTAAATTGGTCATCAATGCGGCCAAGAAGATATGTAATGGAACGGCACCGGGAAAAGTTTCGAAACATTGGAGGCTATCACAGGTCTTTCAGCGTATTTCTTCCCACTTGCGAACCCTGAGAACTGTTAGCTTCGTCCATGTGCGAAGAAAAGCCAATATGCTAGCTGATCATTTGGCGAATGAAGGAGTGCTTTGCAAGGAAAGTTACAGCAGGTACACTTGGGATTCAACACCCTCGGGGAAATTGTGATGATTGTCAAAGACAGGTAGCCAAAGACATGGAGCACTTCCAGACCATGAGAAATGAGCAGAAGGAAGACCAGTGGAAGCAGGAGAGAGCGGAAGTAGGAGTCAATCCTAACCACTGATCCCACAAAGAATGCTTAAGACAAAGCAAGCTACAGGGGAGGAGTACATGGTAAATAGCGGGCTAGTAGAAAGGTCGCCAACCAAAGATTTTGATGGCCTTCATTATCGAATGGCTATCGGGTTGAAAAATGATTGAATGTTAAGTCTACAAGCGGACCTGAAGATTTATAGATTAGCGGTTTATAATCTTTATCGGCTCCATAAAGCGGGTAAAGGTCGCGCTAGTTTCTGATCTGATATCTCTGATGACTGTCATATCAACAGGGGCTTGATCGTATGGATATCGAGTTTTAAAAGTGATCGGAGGTTAAGACTTAGACCGGACCCGAATTTTCAGTGGGAGAGGAAGGAACGACATAAACCCGAAGTGAAGAGAATGATGCACAGGAATCGTTTGATCATGGTGGATCAACGGACATATTTGGTGGAAAAGTTTCGCGGGAGTAGGAGCGGATGGAAGTTCTTGAGCCGGGCTGAAGTGCCGCAGTAAATCCTGACCATCGATCCTTTTTCTGCGCACTGACATCATATTCCATTACGGGGGTTCAACCACTGGTAACCCGCGTGCTAGTTTGAATAGCCGCAGACCGTTGGATCTAAGTACCCCGTCTTTGAATGGATATCGGGTTTTAAGATGGGGGGTAGTTAAGCCGAAGAGCGGACCTGATTTTTTATAGATCACAGGTTCTTTTTCTTTATCGGGTCCGGAAAGCGGTTAATGGGCGCGCAAGTTCCTGAAGCGATGCTGCGTCAACCATTGGATCAAGAACCAGATCAATGGCGGAGATTCAATCGCATTTTGTCTTTCGGTAAAAGTGTATGGCCAGCGATAAACTCAGTTTTGCGATATTGCGATGTGCTAGACTGTGGACCATCAGATCAATAGTTTGATCGAACGGTGGTGGTTTACTCCCGCATTTCACAGTTTCAAGGGTTGGCGGTGTGTAGTCACTGCGATGTGCGATAAGCCAAGATGTGTCGAGGTTTGCGAGGTTGCGATGGACTCTCACATTTCGCAGTTTCAGGTGTTGGCGGCTTGCAGTCAATGCGAGGTGCGACAAGCCGAGATTAGGAGGAAGAGTATTCTTTTTTTGTTTTTATGTGTGATGTTTGGGGTATTGTTGACCCTGTTGCTTGTTTTCATCAACGGGTCTGTCTTTTGCTGGTCTTTACACTTGTAAAGACGTTGTACCATATGTAATATTATTTTTGAAGTTAATTGAAGGCACCACTCTTACTTGACCAAAAAAAATTATTGATAATTAAATTAAAGTTATGAAAACTCTATTTCAAAATAGACAAACTTATCAACATAAATATGTTAATCTAGATTTCAAAAGGCACTACCTCACATAGTTAAGCATGTTTTGTGATATGTTGGAGATGTGAATCCAAAATGTAGTGCTTAGTCATCACATGGATATATAGAGAAAATGGCCTTTGTGTCAAAGTTTCTATAAACTTGTGATTATTAAAACCTTGAAATTCTTCAAAGGAAATGTATGTGTTTTTTTGAAATTATTTACATTTTAACACTACAATCTAATCTATAAATATAAATATTATTAATTTTTATAGTAATCGTAATTTATTCATTTAATGATTGATTAATTTTTAATTGAACTATTTTCTTACAGGTAAACTTGAAGGATTGTATTCCCTACATTATTTAGGATTAAATAATCCATTGGATTCCATGGACTCAAAATAGCCTTTACACATTCACGGATAAGGCTATAGAATGAAATGCTCTAACAACATTATCTTCTCTATATTTTTGAGAATTAAATAATCTTTTAGATTCTATGGATTCAAAGTATCCCTAGTCATTCATACATAAGGTTATAAAATGAAATGCTCTAACAATGCATGTTGGTTGAAGAAATGATGAGCTTACAACAATTAGAATTCATTTTAAGTTGTGTGATATAAAAAAAGGTATTAGAAGAATTTATGCATCTCAACATTGCATGAGATATAAGTGAGATGTATTATCTCAAAGAAGGATACAAGTTTTATGATGACTTTTTCTAGTTTTCCATCACCAAAATTCAACCATAAAACCTTTATTGAAATTACAATTTTGGATTAGTGAAATTGTTGTCTTGCGTGGATAAATGGATTCAATGCTCTCAAATACTCCTCAATGTTACTAATTGATATCTAAAATTCCATCAATTAAAAATGAATACAGATATATTTTAAGCAAAAAAGTTGATTTTCTTCATATTATTTTGAGCAGTTAAAAAAGGCCAATTTGAGGAATGTTTACATTACAACTATACAACTCAATCTAGTGTGAAGGAGATATGTAATGTTTGATCTAAAGTTAATGTGACATTTGGTATAATTAGTCTAGTAAAAAGTAAATTTGCAACAAAAGAGGCTAGGTACATTTTATAACCAAGTATGAGGGAGATGTGTAATGACTATGCCTAAGGCTTATGTGACACGACTTAATATAATATTTTAATTTATTATTAAAAAAAACTTACATGGATGAGATAAATAACATCATTTCTTATTAATCAAAATATAAAAATAAAATAAAATATTTAAAGTAAATAATACCAAACTTTAGTATGTATGTGAGAGAGAGAGAGAGAGCACGAGAGAGAGATTAGGTCAAGTGGAAAAGGTTGTGGAAAGTGAAGGCACCACCAAAAGCTATATTATTAATGTGGCTAGCACTAAATAATAAGGTTCTCATGTGGGAGATGATGAAGACAAGGGGTAAATTGGATCAATAATGTGCCTTTTATGATAGAATAATGATGAGACACTAAGCATATTTTCCTCTCTTGCAACTTCTCATAACAAATATGGAATGATGTGGAAGACTATTGAGGTCATTAAACCTTTGGAGCAATGATTTTTTGGAAGGTTCTATTTTAGTTTGGTTTGGGAAAATGGAGCTCAAGCCCGTCAAGGCTATACCATATTTGACCATTTGGGGTATATGGTTGGCTCACAACTTGATTCTATTTGAAGGTAAATTTATCTATGCTTTTCATGTTTTTGGTAAAATTTTGGGATTGCTTCCTTTTTATAAGTCAATTACAGGAACAAAGCTTCCAAGAACTATTGGTGAGCAAAATGTTGACAAAAACTTGGATTTTCTTCGATAAAACTTGTAATGATGCAATTTGTGTCTATCGAATAGTTCTTCATGTGGATGAAAGGAACTATTTTTTATCTCCAAGAAAATGTTTGAAGAGGGATAAATAAGTATAGAAAATTCATGTTTTTGTAAGTGTTCTTAAAGTTGACTATGAATCATGGAAAATTTTAGGGGTGAAATTTCACCTAGGGGCGAAATTTAGGGTTTTCTAATTTTGGTTGGGCGAAAATTTAGCAAAGAGAGGTTTGACTATGGGTCACTCAATATTTATTTAAATAAAATTAGTTTTAGAACCAATAACCCATGGAAATTTGATAGGGGAGAGTTGAAAATTTCAATTCGCCTTGCAAAATTCAAAGTAGACACCTCATTCGCCCTATTTTTTTGGTAATGGTCATTATCATGATATATTTCACCCTAAGTTTATGAGAATACGAAATATTTGGAGTTATTTCACATTATGGAATTCATCTTCACTCTATTCTTTTTTTCCAATGCCCTAGATTTGTTTATATGTAGTTATTTATGGTAAAATTTAGCCAAGAATTCACCCTAATTTTATGAGAATATAGATTATTTAGAGTTATTTCACATTATAGAATTCATTTTCACTCTATTCTATTTTTTCATGCCCCATATTTGTTTAAATGTAGTTATTTATGGTAAAATTTAGCCAAGACTTCACCCTAATTTTATGAGAATACATATTATTTAGAGTTATTTCCCATTATAGAATTAATTTTCTCTCTATTCTATTTTTTCTTGCCCTCGATTTGTTTAAATGTAGTTATTTATGGTAAAATTTAGCCCACTTCATGGAATCTAGGTTTTGTAGGAGAGAAGTTACATCCCTATTTAAACCAGCCTATATCCATCTTAACCTCGGATATATCAAGCGTCGAGAGGGATTAAATCTCTCAAGGTGAAAACCTCTTTTATAAGTGCAAAAGATTTGATCTCGTGGTGTAAACCTCTTTTCTAAGTGCAAAATATTTGATCCCTCTCTACGCTTGATAGATCCAAGGTTAAGATGGATCTAGGTTGGTTATATAATATGATATAATACCTATATTTATCTATGTCTCTCTTTCTTACTCCCTCTCTCTCCCCCATTTATCTTTGTGTCTATATCCCTCCCTCTCTCCTCTCCCTCCCCAATATCTCTCCCTTTCCCACTCCCTCTCTCCCCAAACTCTCTCTCCTCTCTCTCCCCAATCTCTCTCCCTTTCCCACTCCCTCTCTCCCCAAAATCTCTCTCCTCTCTCTCCCTTTCCCACTCCCCCTCTCCCCAAACTCTCTCTCTCTCTCTCTCTGCCTATCCCTCCCTCTCTATGTCTCTTTATTTTTCCCTTTCTCTCCCCCCACCATCTATATCTATATCTCCCTCCATATCTCCTTTATCTCTCTATCTCACCTCCCCAAAAACACATGCTCTCTTTCTCCATATTTATCTCTCTTCCTCCCTCACTCCCTCCCTCTCTCTCTTCTTCCCTCTCTCCCCTCTCAACCTATATCTCTATCTCCCACATGTCTCTCCTTTTTCTCGCTATCTCACCCCCGAAACATACACACTTTCTCTCCATATTCATCTATATATCTCTTCCTCCCTCTTCTTCTCCCTCTTTCTCTTTCCTTTCTCTCTCTTCCCCTTCTCTCCCTTCTCTCCCTCTCTCTTTATCTCTCTCTCTCTCCTTCTCTCTCTCTTCCCTCTTGCTCTCCTCTCTCCCTCATTGTCTATCCATCTCTCCCTTTTTACTCCATTTGTCTTTCCACCTTTCTCTCTCTATGTATTTCTTCTTCCCTCTCTCTCTCTCTTCCTTCATTTCTCTCCCACCTCCCTTTGTCCCCCCCCCCCCACATCACTCTCTTTCTCTATGCCCTCCAACTTTATCACTATATCCCTCCTTTTGTCCTCCTCTCTTACCCCTCCATCTTTGTGTCTCCCTCTCTCCCTCGTCCCCTTCTCTCCTTATCTCTCTCCTCTTCTTCTATCTCTCTCCCTTCCTCTCCTCTCTCCACATCTCCCTTGTCACTCTCTCCCCACTTTTGTCTCTCTATGTCTTTGTTCTTTCCTCCCTCTCTCTTCTCCTCCAACTCCATCTCTCTCTCCTTATCTCTCTCCCCTCCTCTCTCTCTTCCTTCCTCTCTCTCTCCCTCTCTCTGACCTCCCTCTCTCTCTCCCCCTATCACTCTCTCTCTCTCTCTCTGCCCTCCAACTCTGTCACTATCTACCCCTCTCTATCTCCCTGTGATCTCCCCCCTGCCCCCCTCTTTGTCTTTTAATTTTGATCCCATTGTATTGTATTTAAGAAAGTATCTAAATTTTAAAAACTCAAATAAAATATAATAATGAAAAACTTAAAAGAATCATGTGCTATCTTTCCTCTGTCATTGTTAGTCACTTTGCTTGCTCTCATCGCTAATTCTTAACAATATTATTTATATTATATAAATTTCACATCTCTATATATAAAGGTATTCTCATTTTTAATTTTATTAAAATCTTGATTTAATTTCTATAGGGATATTTTTAGTAGTTGTGAGGATAAAGGGTTAAGATATATCTCAAAAGTAATTATGACATTTTTCTTTTATATTTTTAAATTAAAATAAAATATTTTGATTGTAAAATAAGTGAGGGTTTTTGGGCATATTTTATTGAAAAGCCATGGTATTGTAACAAAGCCTTTTTACAAGTTAATAATGTCCATGGTAAAGTGGGGGTCAAAATCAATGGTTAAGAATCTTGTCATATTGTTATAAAATATTTTGACTGTGAAATAAGCTATGGTTTTTGGACATGTGGTTTTGATAAGCCATGGCATTGGTCCGTGGTATTCTAACAAAGCCAATTTACAAGTTAATAATATTCATGCTAAAGCGGATGTGAATATACATGGTTAAGAATCTTGTCATATTGTAAATTTATTGTAAGTATTAAGTTTTTATGTACTTATTAATTGAATTTAAATGTGGTTATGGAATCATTATTTTAATTTATAAGGTAAAATGGATCTTAATTTATAGCTACTACTTATATGTTATACTTTTTAGTATGATATGTATTTTATGATTTTATATTATCTAAAAAATTATTAGTAATTGTATTAATAAAAATAATATCGAAATATAACAAATTGAATTTTATTATTTTTATTACTTTAACTTTTTATTATTAATTGAGTCAACATTTAAATGTTTACACTCATCCGCAATACTAGGCTCTATATTACTTCTAACTTTTTATTTATTACTTTTAACTTTTTATTATTAATTCAAATAATATTTAAATGTTCACCTGTGATTTATATTACTTTGAACTTTTATTTATTATTTCTAACTTTTTATTATTGTTCTTTAATTGAGCCAACATTTAAAAATGTTGACAAACTTTCTTACATTACACCTATGCATCTCCCCTATACTGGGCTATAGAGCGCCTCTTGGCACAAAGACCATGTCAAAGAAGGTTGAGCCAAAAAATAGATCAATTTTTCAATTCTTTGTTGTTTATTCAACATGTAACGAACACATGACTATTCAACCTTCTAAATTTTAATTTGGTAAGCACCCACATACATGTTCTTTTTCAAATGAAGAATGAATGTGATTATTATATTTTATGTTGTGAAAAAATATTTTGAGCTAAATTGTTATTATTTTTTCTTATTCTAAAACTTTATATAAATAGTAGGCACCACACCATTTTTTTTTATGTCGAGAAGAAGATCTAGTTGAGTTTTGCCCAATCTTTTGAGCTCTACATTGGTGAATGATTCATCTATTTTGACTAGTAACAATATATCAATTCATGTATTGACACAAATATGACCATATATTTTGTATCTCCCCCTCATTGGATACCAACCTAAAATGATCATATGCTCTATTTTCTTTTTCCTATGAGCTTGAGTTCAGTCATCCAATCAATGAGGTAGTTGTCGTTATGCACTCATACATAATGTATAATTTGATTTTGAACATGACATTTAATTTTAAAATTAATTTTTTGTTTACAATATTTATTAATAGATATTTTTCATATCGATTTAGTTTTTCAATATATACGAAAAAAAATCATATTTAATTTTAAAACACTAAATACCAAGTTGTAGAGAAACAATTATTTATTCTTAAAAGTGTATGCTTCTTCTTCGAACTAAGCCACAAACAATGTCCTTGAGTTTATGAGGAATTTTAAGAAGTAAACCACATCATATCTATTATTTTAACTATTGTGAGGGTAAAATAAGAAAATAATATAACAATAAACAATTTTTAACAAAATTGAGGAAATGGTAAAAAAATTACCACCAAACGATGCTTGAATGACATTTAAAACTAAAAATCACTGATAACAACAACTTTTGACAATCAAAATCCTCATAAATTATGCTCCAAATGACTCCCTCACTCTAATGGCTCCCTCACTCTCTCAATGCAAGTAGTTGTTAGAACTCTCATACAATTAATTTTTCATACCATCAAATTTTATCTCATTCAAATTCACCATGGCCTTCTGCAATAGAATATCTATAATGACATCTATTAACTATTAGTTATATAACTAAAATAGAATTTCCTTTAATATATATATATATATATATAACTCTACTAAGAAAGTATTAGATGTGCCTAGTTGTTAAATAATTCAACATTTTCTCTGTCATTAGCTTTGTGCACTAGATAACAAATCCTTGTTCAATAAAAACATTGAACACTAAAATAACAAAAGATAAAATTTTCTTATAAGATAAATTAAAAATATTGTTTTAAATTATACTATTCTCCATGTATAATGTGTTTTATTCTTATGTTCCATTAACATTGTTTGTATGGATATCTTCCCTTCTATCTAGACACTACAAACAATCCACACTTTCTTTATGACCATTCTTCTCACCATGTGCAATAACCAATGGAGTAACCATTACATGCCATGAATTTTACTTATCCGCCACCATATGTTGTTTTTTACCATATGGTACAACAACTCTCTCACCGCCATAAATCTCTTAATTATGAAATTAATTTTCTCTATGTTCTTTTTTACATTGTAATACAACAACATGAAATTATTTTTTTGATTGTTTCTTTCTTTGATATGGTTTATTTGCTTTCTTTGTTTCAATAAACCAAGTAAATTATAACCAAATACGATTTAAGTTACAATTTTTCAAACATTTAAGGATAGCTATTTTGCAACCCTAAATATAAATTGTTTTTAATGATCACATTTGAAAATAAAATAAAATTTATTAATACAAATATTACATGTAGATAAAGTAAAAGTCAAACAAAGAGTAATTAGATTAAATAAAAAATAAATCACGTACATTAAAATAAATTAAATCAATCGAATTAACCTTTTAGTCTATGTTAAAATGATATTTACATTGGGGGTGGCTGGAGCGGGAGGGGTGATTCACAACCCCGATGAACAAATGAAACATAGTTACTCTTGGGGCCTATGCCACGCGGCAAATAATCAAGCAAAATTATGGGCTTTGTGGAAAGGTTTAGAAATAGCCAAGAGAAAAAACTATAGTTCTAGGAGATTCCATAGTGGTTATAAGGAAAATTTCATTGGCTATAGTCAGAAAATGTTCAAGGCCTCCTCCAATTGCATCTCAGATAGCTCTCCTAACCTCGCAATTCGAAGAAGTGTCTTATCTCCATATTCTTTTCCATTTGAATGATGACGCAGACAAACTAGTTAATGTGGATTCCCAGCTAGAACAAGACTTAATTGAATATGTAGATGGGGTGAGGTCCTAAGCCCTAATGTCGTGATTGTAGACATAATAAATGACTAGATACGCAAGCTTGTTTAGATCAGAGCGACGGGTTTGAAATTCAATAGAATTGAATGAGAAAATCCAAGTGGATCCTCTACTAGGAGGGACAAGGGATGGAAAAGGGAACTTGAGTTTTGAGCATACAACAGGTGTTCGATACTGCATGCAAGCGATAATATACATTTGGAGGATCCATCTCGAAAGACGACGAGGTTTAAATTCAAAGCAAACCCTTCACACAGAGCCAAGGGATTTACAGAAGAATGTTTTGTCTGAATACATTCAATTCCTCATGCGAACTCATTGTGTGACGATTATCAAGATGATAGGTGAATTTATGTCGAGGTATCTTTAGATCCCTGATTTAATGCTTGTTCTCAAGGAGCGATTACACTGACATACTATGTTTCTGCTATATAAGCTTGAAGGGAGCAATTTCAGGTTTTCCATAGATATAGTGAGGTTGAGTGAACAGAGAAGAGTCTAGAATTCTATTTGCATCGAGGGTCTGGGATCCATTAATTATCTGGCTCAGTGGAGGAAGTCAACAAAGAAGCTTTTTAAAATTATGATAGGGATGCATGAATTAGTAAATTGAAGATTGGAATTCATGGAGAAAGAGAGGGACGACAAAACGAAAGTGTTGGAGCATAGAATAGAATGAATGCATGCTCGGATGGAATGAAGGCTAATGGGAATGGAGACAAAATTGTGGTTGCTAAAGACTCGGGTTCGTGACTCTAGAGAAGAGGATGACGAAGTAGAGACCTAGGACCACTCAATTCCGGTGTTGCTCCCACAAGGAGCTGTAATGCGGGAAACAAAAGGACCAAGTCGCGACAAGCAGGAGATATCAGGAGGTGATATGGATACAATCCCCTTTGGGGAAAATTAACAAAACATTGTTTTATGTGTTGCAAGTATAAGTTGTTTTTGGGAAAATTTTGTAGAATATACGGGTGATTTCAGTGTGATGTAATAGTTCAAAAGCCCTGAGGTACTAAAAAAAAGTTGTGGTTGTATTGGAACTTTGAAGCATTATTGTTATTGCATAGTAGAATGTAAATGGCATTGACCATGAAAACCAATTATTGTTATTGCACATCTCACTCGACAACCTAGTATGGGGTAGATGTCAGGTGTAAATGTTTAGCATTTAACAAAATTAAAATTTAAATATTTAATTTAATGTGTCTACCCTAATTAAAACTCGATATAGAGGTAGATGTGTAGGTGTAAATGTTTAACATTTAACATTTATATGTTATTTCAATTAAAAAATAATAAAAGGTTAAAAGTAATATAGAGCCGAGTATGGTGGATATGTTATAGTGTAAACATTTAAAGGTGGAGATGTTATAGTGTAAACATTTAAATCTTGGCTCAATTAATAACAAAAATAATAAAATAATAAAATTCAATTTGTGATATTATAATTTTGTTGTGCAGATAAGCTTAGCCTCTCTAACTCAAGTTAGAAATTATGCTCTAGGAAAATTCACATAAATAATTATAAGTTACATTGGTCAATGGTAAATTAATAATGATTGATAGAGAAATCATCCTATGTGAAGTTGATAAGTAAATTGCTTGCTCAAGCATAAAAACTTGCATAAACTTTGATGAGTAGTAAAAATCTACACATTTACAATGTAAGTGTTAAACACATAAATAATGGTGATTATGGTGGGAAGTAATTGATTGTAGATATGTTATTTACTTGAGTAGAATAAAAAACACTATACAAATATCTAAAAATCATGCATGAATATTGAAACCATATCCATAAATTATGACACAAAATATGTAAGCCAGTTATCCACATGACATTATATTGTGCAAATGTTACAATAAGACCTTCAAGTTATGGTCCAATCAAATGTTTGAAAATTATTATTATTATTTTTTTTTAACAAAGTCAGATGCTTGCATTAGTGGCTGAAAAAAAGATGGGAGTCAGAGCTCCTGAGATACATTAGGTGTTGGAGGCTGCCTGAATCAAAGGAGTTACAAAACAGATCTCTCTCCTTGATCCTGCTCCTTCTTGTTCTGTTTCTAAAACTATCTAGACTACTGTAGATTCTTACATATTGAAACAACAAATTTAAACATTTGCAAAACATTTTAATCTATTGCTATATGACTGATATGTCTTGCAATTGATTCCTCAGGTTTTTTGTCCCTTGCTGCTTGCTTGGCGCTTGATGAGCTAGGGGCTGCATTGTTGCGTTTATCCATCATATATTTCAAGATTGAGATTGACTCCTCCGCGTGACTGCATCTGTTTTATAAATGGCTGAACTGTTCGTGGAGTGAAGCAACTCTGTGCAAGAAGAGGTCTATTTCTGCACGATATTTGTCATTGAGTATGCGGTTCTGATCTTCGATTCTATTCTCCAGAATCCTCTGCTGGTTCTCAAGAATGCACTACTGAGCCCTAACTTCTTCTAGTTCAACTTATAGATTTGCGCAATGTAAACAGTCTTCGTGGCGCGCCATGATTTTTGTTGTAGCGGGAAGGGATAGCAAACAGGGGCAAATAGAAAAGGACCAACAAGGATAGGATCTCACTGCTCGGGATACTGAGATTTTCGATGCCAAAAACCACAGAAGAGGGTCGGAGAGCGACAGCGCACTGTAAAGAACTGAAAGGCCAGAACTAACTAGGGGACAGAGTCGGAAAAAGCAAAGAGAAACTTTGACAAAGGCGAGGGCGAGCGAAGAGTTGCTACGTTGAGGGCCGACCAATAGAGGTCTACCCAGAAGAGGGCAACAGAGGGACGGGGAGGAGAGAGCCCAGAGAAGCGGGCTCGAGACCTCTTGACTACGGAGGCAAAGATAAGAGCAACGAGGAAAAGAGCAGGGCGAGGCGATGAAGAAATGAGGAGGGCAGGAACATATATAGGAAGAGCCAGTCACGAGAAAGATGGGGCAATCTTGAGGGAGGCTCGAGGAGAACGGAGGCCAGTCTTAGGAAGCCCGTGAGGCTGATCTAAAAGGATAGATGCTGGCAGGACTGATCATAATTACTAGATTGCAGGGCAGGCGAAATCTTTGCCAAATCCTTCTGAAGATTGCATTTTTGCTAAAAAATTGTGAAGCCTGATTCCAATCCTGTCTGACGGAGCTGACCAGATTGGTACTAAGATGAATGATGTGGATCATGGCAGGGGCTGGTAGGATTCCTCGATGTTGCAGCACAAGTTGCCGGGTGACCTGTCACATGCTTTATTCACATAACCATCGGCTTGCCTGTTGAGGTTGCTAGAGAATGTGAAATTATTGTATATCATCCATTGTTTGGTGCAGCCACTGATTATGCTTGTTGATCTGTTGTAGGTGAATATTGGGTGAATCCTTTTGATGGACCATGAGGCGGATGACAATGGAAGAGTCCCCAAAGATTTTTGCTGATCTTATCCCCATTTTTTTAGCTGAATTAAACCCTGATACAGGGCTAATGCTTCAGCTCTATTATTCGAAGCCTTCCCTAGACCCCAATCATAATGGAGGATGTGATCCCCATTGGCATTGATGATCAATCCCCCTGCTCCAGCTATGTCGAGATTTGACTTGGATGCCCCATCGAAAAATAGATAAAAACAGTTGCAATTTTGGATCCAATTAGCGAACTCTTCCTCTTTTAATTTGAGTTTCCATGAACTGATTTCTACCCTGCTTTGTGTCTCCTTCATGTTGCCTTTCTGTGCATTGTAATTTTTCTCTAGTATGTAACTTATGAAGTCTCGTTCTTCCACACTGTACTTCGTTGCATCTATATTCCCTGTAGTCTTGACTGAGATAGTTTCCAGGGCAAGACTCTTAGCCTTGTTGCAGATCATTCTTGTTGTTGAGCTTTTGTCTTGGAAAATTTTTTTATTCCTTGCTAGCCAGATTCGCCATAGTAAGGTGTAGGGGAGAGTGTTCCATACTCTCCTCACCAGATTACTTCTTTTTTCTTTCCATGGGCAGCATTTTCTCCAAATGTGGATTGTCTCAGCTATGGATTGCTGAGAGTTCCAAGCTAAATTACCTGTGGTAGACAGCCCTTGCCAGCAATCAATTGCAAAGGGACATTCTACGAATAGGTGGTGCATAGTTTCTTCAGCTTTGCAGCAGTTGGGACATCTGGATGGGCCGTTGATGCCTCTTTTTTTGAGGTTCTCCGCTGTTAAGATTTTGCCTTTTAACAGAAGCCATATAAAAAATTTTATTTTTGGAAGTGCTTCTGATCTCCAGACTATTTTCCATTGATTCCATAAATTCATGGGGAAGGTGTTGTTGCATAAAAATTGATGGCCTGCTTTGACTGTATAGCTTGTTCCAGTTGAGTCCCAACGATATCCATCACTCTCATTTTTCTTAATGGGGGCTTTATTGTGCAAGAGGGTCTGAAGATAGCTTAGATTGGGCTTTAACTCGCTGGGGGTTTCCGGGAAGGACCATCCTGTCCAAATATGGGAGAAGGGATCCCAGCAGGATATTTGGGCCAGGTGGTGGATACCCCTGTTGTTAAGAAACTCAATGATGGGGCTGGCTTCCTGATACATGTTTATGGGCTATTGTCCCATGATTATGTCTGTTCCAATGCTGATACTATCTCCCCCCCTAGGAACTTTTGAAATATTTTGGATCATAAGCGGAAGGACTTTTTTGCATAGTCGCCAAATTTTGGAGGAGTCTCTGTTTGGTATGTTGGATTCAAAGAGTTGCTGCCTGGGGGAGTTGAGGTATTTTGTCTCCAGCACCCTTTTCCACCACGATGAGGGTCCTGTGACAAATCTCCAGACAATTTTCGCACCAAAGGCTAGATTCAAGAGTTTTGGCGATCTAATACCTAGGCCTCCTCTTTCTTGAGTTTGGATAACCTGTTTCCAGCTGACAAGATTAAACTTGCTTTTGTCGTTTTTCCCTCCTTGCCAAAGGAAGTGGCGTAAAACAACTTCCAATTTGTGGTGGAAAGTGGCAGGAGCATGATGGAGGGAGAAGCGATATAGGGGAAGAGAGGTGATCCCTGACTTGAGGAGAATGAGGCGACCTACTGGGTTGAGCCACAGTGAACCCCATTGTTGCACCTTCCTCTTAACCTTGTCAATAATTTCATTCCAGGTTCCAGCCTTCAAAGGACCAAGACTCACTGGCATACCCAAATAAGAGAAGTGGGTCCAATCCGGATTGCAGGTGACGCCAAATATATTTGCTATGCTGTGGATAACCTGATTTGAAGAATTTCATCCATATATACAACTTTTGAGTTGGTTGACCAGTCCTCCAGAGTACCCCATAAATTGATCCAGAAGCTTCTTGAATCGCCTTGCTATTGTGGTGGAGGCTCCTCCAATTAATAAAGTATCATCAGCAAACTGTGAATGATTTATGTTCTTGGCTCCACTCCCGAATTTGATGCCAGTTATTAGACCTACTCTCTGATTGTGATCTAGAACTCGACTGAAAGATTCTTCCATGAGAATAAAAAGATAGGGAGAGATGGGCTAGCCCTGTCTCAAACCCTGGGAGGACTGGAATGCTTCACCAGGTCTGCCGTTGATCAGGGGAGAAATCCAGGGACCAGAGATGCAAGCAACGATGATGTTAATGAAGGGGGTCTCGAATCCCATCTTTTTTAAGACAACAATAAGGAAAGAGTGCCTAACTCTGTCGAAGGCGTTTTCCAGGTCAAGCTTGAGGACAAATCCTTTTTCCTTCCTAGAGAGGCTCGAGTGAATGGCTTCTTGAACAAGGAGGATGGAATCAGTGATTTTCCTATTAGGCAAGAAGCCTCCTTGATTTTCGGAGATCAAGGAGGAAAGGAGGGGTTTAAGTCTAGTGGCTAGAATCTTGGTCAGAATTTTGTAGGAAGAATTGCAGAGGGAGATGGGTCTGAATCTGGAGAGGGAAGAAGGCCGATTTTCTTTGGGGATGAGGGCAAGGAAGGTGGCGTTGGTGTACCCACCAATTTTCCCTTTCCTTTGAGCCCATCGAATCATCTTGACCAGGTCTTTTTTAATGAGATTCCAGAATCTCCTATAGAAACAGATGGGGAATCCGTCGGGCCCTGGCGCCTTATCAGGATGCAGATTCCAAATTGCTCTTTTGATTTCCTCTTCTTCAAGTTCCTTGTTGAGATTGTCGTTCATTTCCTTTGTGATTCCTTTGGGTAAATGCTGGAGAAAGTCAGAGTAGTCTTCTTCCCCTTTGGTTTCAGATAAGAGGTCTCTGTAATGCTTGGAGGAAACTTTTCTTATGGACTCTTGGGTGTTGTGCATATTTCCTTCATTATCCAAGATTGTACTGACATTATTCCTGAGCTTTCGAGCAATGGCTTGTTTGTGAAAATAGGCTATATTCTTGTCTCCTTCTTGGAGCCATAATTGTCTAGATTTTAAGCGCCACTTGATTTCCTCCTCCCTATTAAAGTGACTCGGCTGTGCGTATAATATGCTTTCTTGCTCCTTGGTTTGCTGCGTTAAGCCATGTTCTTCGATCCTTATTTGTACACTCTTATTCACTCTTGATTTTCTTTTTGACTTTCTCTGGCTCTTGGTAATTTTCCTTAGCCCATTCCTTTATAACTTGTTTGACTCTTTTTAGCTTGGTTTCCCAAATGAAGCCTAGGGAGCCCTCAACATGATGGATCCAGGTTTTTTGGACGATGTCTCCAACTGCTAGAATCCAATTCCAAAGGGGACTATATTTAAAAGGGATAGGCCCAAGAGGATAGTGTGCTTCTAAGGTGAGAGTAATGGGGTAATGATCAGAGGCTGAGGTGTTGAGGATGTTGGCGTATCCTACCGTGAAGGATGAAAGGTACTCAATGCTGACTAAAAATCTATCAAGTCGTTCCATTATGTTACCATTGCCAATCCTTCGATTACTCCATGTATACCTGCAGTTTTTGGGCATGACATCAACTAGCTCGTGCTCCTAAGCGATGATCTCCAAGCGGCCTCTAAAGGGATCTGGGATGAAGGATCCTCCCCTTTTTTCATTGGCGTGCAGGACCAAGTTAAAGTCACCTGCGACAATTATGTTTGTATTTGTCTCCTCATCGATGCTTGTCTTCATATCGCTCCAGCAAATTTCCTTGTCTCTGTAATGGTTGGGAACATAAACGTTGTATATGATCACTGGGTGGCTGCTTGTCTTGCTTTCAAGAGCTGTTCTGATCCAATTTTGATGGAGATCGGTTGAGGTGCAGTTCCATTTACTATTGTCCCAGAGGGTGACAATTCCTCCAGAGGCTCCTCTTGAGCCACTGATGCTTCCTGTATACTGTTTCTGCTGCTCTAAATTTTTTTTCATTTCCTGTTGATCTTGTTTGTCTCCTGGATCAACATAATTTCTGGCTTCTCACTGTGAATTAGGTCTTTAAGGGCAGTAACTTTAGAGGGGTGCCCTAAGCCCCTGCTGTTCCAAGATAGGATTTTCATCATTATGTATTGGGCGTGCGGAGAGGTGCTCGCCTCTCTTGATCTTTGTGGCTTATCTCTTTCTCTTGATGCCCCTGAATGAAGGATTCGATTGGGGTTTGAGTGCCCATAGCTATGTCTTTCTGGGCATTCTCATCCCTATGTTGTTTAGCTGATTTTCTGCCCGGTCCTGGTTTTTTATAAGTGTCGTTGGTTGCTCCATGTTCTTTCGAAGAGCTTCTAGTAATCCTTGAGAGAGGAGGATCGGAGGGGGGCTGGGATGAGGCGATCTGGGTTGGATGGGGGTCAGAGGGCTCAAAAGGAGGGTCTTCAAGGGGGGAATCAAGTGAGGAGAGGACAAGAAAGGGGTTGGAGGAGGAGGGAAGGGGCAGATCAGGCAGAGGGGGAACAAAAGGAGAGGGGGAGGAAGAGGAAAGGCGAAGAACAGAAGATCCAGGGTTATCTGACTCCAGAGGAGGCTTAGATGAAGGAATTGATTTCTTCCTTTTGATTGTTTCCCATTGACCATCCTGCTCATCGCTCTCTGCATTAACAAGTTTAGTGCATCTATTAGCAAAGTGCCCGTATTCGTGACATACCTTACATTTAAATGGTATCTTCTCGTAATCCAGTTGCTATACATGGCTCCAGTCATCCACTTTCAGCTTTATTGCTTCGGGCAATCCTCGTCCTAGATCCAATTCGACACATATCCTTGCACAGGCTTGCATGTTGTCCTTCGGCTCACTACGATCGATATATTTGCCTACAACATTCCCAATGGCTCGGACGAACTCATCTCCCCAGCAATGGAGAGGGAGATGGGGAAGATGGACCCAAACCGGAACATCACTGGGGATGTCCAGTTCTGGGTCAAAATCTGGGGTCCATTTATTGAGGTAAAGGCCTCTGGAGTCCATGAAGTATGGCCCGTTCCTGAAGATCAAATCCTTGTCCTCTTTGGATTCGAAATGGAATGTATAGTATCCTTTTCCGCAAAACCTAATTGATATTTTCCCTTGGATTTTATCTGACCAGTTTCGTTCAACCCATCTTTGGACTGTTCTTGGAGATGGCCAGAGGCCTGTGAATTGTCCTATTAGACCTTTTTCAGCAAGAGATAATGCTGCCATGCGAGGAAGGGTTGGGGGCAGCTGAACTTCTTGAAGAACATCTAGCTTCTTAACAAATTTCGAAGTCGCGGGTCTGGGGCGCTGAGGAGGGAGAGATTTCACAAGATCTGCAAAAGCTTTCTGAGGATCAGGGATTTCCCGTGGTGAATCAGGAGGGGCCATGGCGAGGGCCAAGGCCCAGGCCGTCGCGGAGCAAGGAGGAGGTCGTTCAGGGGCACTCGGGGAGCAGGAGCGCAAGCAGCAGCTCAGCAAAGCTGGTCAACCTACTTAAATTGTTTGAAAAATATTTTTTTAATAATATTGAAAAATACATATTTATTTTTCAAAGTTAAACTTATTACTTACAATAAAATTACAATATAACAGGTTTCTTAACCATGGATATCCACTCCCACTTTATCAATACCACATGTCGAAAAACCATAACTCATTTCACACTAAAAGGAATAAAATGTAAATTATTTTAGACATTACATATAACATTGACTACATAGAGTGAAAATTCTCCATCATATGGAGAGAGAGAGAGAGAGGGCGGAGATAGAGAGAGAGTGATCCTTAGGGAAGAGAGAGAGGGAGGTGTAAGGGAGAGGGAGAGAGAGGAACAAAGAGAGACTTGGAAGATAATTCTTCCATGCTCAATTTAGAATTGGTTGTAGATTTGTATGTGGATGTTGAGAGAATATCTCGACCTCCCTATTCATATTTGGAATTGGTTGGATCTCACAAGCACCATAAATATGTGATGTATCCGTGTGATTTGTAGTGTGTAATAGAATTGTTCCTTTGTGTGTGCATCTCTCATTTTTCTACTTGGTATCGGAGCTGGTAGCTCTAGGCTCACTCCTTTCAGGAGAGCCCAAGAAAATGAGAGAGGAGTGAATTTCATTGTGTCTCCTCCCTTAACGTCGTCATTTGTTCAACCTTCATCTGTCCTGCTCAAGCAATCTGTTCTGATTCAATGAGATTCGATTCTCATGATAATTCGCCACATAAACACATGAAGAGATTTTATCTGATAAGCAAGAATTTATGGAGAATGGAGATAGATGGGAAACTGAAATCGCTGAGAATCTTCGTTCCGAGAGTCTTTATCGATAAATGAAATTAGATTCTTGGTTGCCTGTCATCGAAATTCTGAAGCACGTAACAGGCAGAGAAATATGTCATAACAGGTAAGGTTCAGCGCAGACAGAGGCCTCCATATCACTTGCCCACTTGATATTGTCAACTGTCTTGACCACAGGGTGTTGTGCGATTAGTTTTTAATTAATTTTTCTGTCCTCCACTGTAGATTTAAAGTACCTCGACCGATACCTAGGTTGAGGACTCATGTATTTAATTTGATTGGCTTTGGGGGCGTCAGAGATGGCATATGGATGAATACAAAGGCATTTGAGGATGTTCCGGTTCATCCGGTATCAGCCTCAGCAACAACCACAAGCGTTTCAATCCCTCTACTTATTCTCGTGGTTCAAGAAAATCAATAATAAGTTGGTAGTCAGAAGCGTCAAGCCTGAAAAGGAGAAGCCCTAGATACACCCTTACCTGAATGGTGGAGTGGGAATGCAGAAAGTGAGCAAGAGAAAGGCAACTGTGGGATTACATACCATAGCCTTAAGCAGTAGAGCTAGTGCATGGGGTAATAATTTTTGCAGTGATTATTTTAAAATAAAAATAAAAATAAAAATAAAAATGGAGCAAACAGGTTGAGAAATTCAATGGGTCAAATTTCTATACCTGGAAGGTTAAATTCCAAATGAATTTAATGCATAAAATTTTGTGGAGTTTAGTAAAAGGACAAGAACCAACACCCCAAGATCCAAAACAATTAGATGATTGGCTGAGAAGGGAAGAGAAAGCTAAATATATTATAGGCCTCTCTTTGTCATACTCACAACTTCATCTTATAGACCTAGAAAAATCTTCTGCGCAAATATGGGAAAAGTTAAGCCAAATATTTGGGGAAAAGGTTGTGAATGCAAAATTCACCTTGAAATTACAGTTATTCAAATTTAAGATGCATGAGGGAGTATCATTGTCTACACATATAAATGATTTAAAATCACTCATAAGACAGTTGGGGGAAACTGGAACGAAAATAGAAGATGAAGATGCTAAGGCTATTATGTTAAACATTTTACCTTCCAATTATGATAATGTTATTTTTACCCTCAATCAGTTTTCTTCAAAATCATTAGATGAAATGGTAGCAATTGTTTTAGCAGAAGAAAGGAGAATAAAAACAGGTGATGCAGAGGACAACTTACAACCTGAGATAACATTATTCTCTAGGGGCAGGGTCCATAAAAACAAGAACTTAGTCAAATGTTTTTATTTCCAAAAACATGGTCACACATCATTGTATTGTAAGACTCGTGCCAAAGATCTCTTAAATGGGAAATTAAAAGAATCTACTAACATAGATACTATTGAAGACTTGCCAGAAGAAAACTTTGAGGACTTCTCATATTATGGTAGTGAAGATGAGTTCAATGCAAAACCTCTCAAACTTTTTTAAGCTATCAATGATGTCCATTGTATCTAAGTTATATTTGGTGCATAATCAACTATTGAATAGTGTTGCATAATTCAAATTAGTGGTTCTTGGCGCTCAGAAACCCTTGAACACATCACTAGTTTGATTGTGTTTATACTATTATGGTTTGTTGTTCTTGGCACTCAAAAACCCTTGAACACATCACTAGTTTGATTATGTTTATATTGTTATGGTTTGTTGTTCTTGGTGCTCGGAAACCCCTGAACAACGACTACAGGTTACAGTATGAGATCCATGTGTGTGAAATAGGTCAAGTTGTTAGATCAAATTTTGAACACATTCAGTATTCAAACCATTTGCCTAGCAACTGATGGATAGCCGAAAGCGAAATATCTGACAGATGGTGATTGGTCCATAGGATGGTTCATTACTTGACAACTCTTATCGCAGAAGCCCCGACGATCGAGTTGTCAATATTGTTGATCTTGCAAAGTTCATCATTGATGGTCAGAAGCAGGTGTACTTTAAATGAGTCGAAAGGTAAGCTCGAAGATGTGGAGAAAGAAAGAGTGGAGTCTAGAAGACTACAGAGTGGGTAGAGTTGTTGATGAAGACCAGTAAGATAGAGATCATAATTGTGCATGTAAAAATTAAGGGAGAGACTTGGAAGATAATTCTTCCATGCTCAGTTTAGAATTGGTTGCAGATTTGTAGGTGGATGTTGAGAGAATATCTCAACCTCCCTATTCATATTTGGAATTGGTTGGATCTCACAAGCACCATAAATATGTGATGTATTCGTGTGATTTGTAGTGTGTAATAGAATTGTTCCTTTGTGTGTGCATTTCTCAGTTTTTCTACTAAGAGAGAGAAGGGGAGGGAGAGGAGGGAGGGAAGGAGAAAAAGATGGATTTGGAGGGGGGGAGAGGGGGATGGGAAAACAAAGAAATAGAGAGATAGAGGTACAGAGAGATGAAGTGACAAGGTACAGATGGAGGGGGGAGAGGAGAGAGGGAGGGAGATAATGAAAAAGTTGGAGGGTAGAGAGAGAGATGGGGGAGAGAAAGGGAGAGAGAAAGTAAGAGAGAGAGGAGAGAGGGATAGAGAAAGTATAGAAGGAGAGAAGAGAGAGAGAGGAAGAGATGGATCCAACCTAGATATGGCATGTGTATATAAAAACCATCCTAGATCCATATTAACCCTGGATCTATCAAGTGTTGAGAGGGATCAAATCTCTTTTCAAGCGTTTATAGGGATCAAATCTCTGTTCACTTTAAAAGAGGTTTGCATTTCAAGAGATTTAATCCCTCTCAATGCTTGATAAATCTAGGGTTAAGATGGATATAGGTTGGTTATAAATAAATTGAATACCTGTTTCACTGAAAAAAATTATATTTACATTAAAAAGAAATAATAAAATTACTAATGTTACCATGTTTAATGTTTTGCAAGAGTAGTGTAGATTTGAGTCCCTATACTATATGGAATTTATTTCTAATTTACTAATATAATTGATATTAAGAAGTTTCTAGTTGTAAAGATTGTGACTTTAATATAATGCAACAATGAATAATATAAATGATATAGAATTTCATGTAATAAATAATACTTAATGTATTTTTATCATGGGATAGATTTACATTAATAAGGTATGTATGAATAATAATGTTAACAATATAGAGTTTATAGTCCCTACTTATTAGTGATGTATTTGTGTTTATAAAATTTCTTGTTGCGCTATGTATATAGTTGAGTATATCAAATATTATATAATGACCATATATATAATATCTTCATAAAACTAATGCAATCAGACAAACTAAATGTCTAGTAAAGAGTAATAGGAATCAATCGATGATAAGGATGAAAACTCTTACTTTATTATAAATATCTCGTTGCTAAAATTCAAAAAATGATATAAAAATAGCTAAAATATAACTGCTTTATTATTATTATTATTATGATGAATTGTAAAAAGAATTAATATATACATTAACATATATACATTTAAAAAGAACATGTAACAAGATTCTTAATCATGGATATTCATCTCCATTTTACCATGGAGATTCTTAATGTGTGAATAGGCTTTGTTACAATACCATGGGCCAATACCATGGCTTATTAATACCACATGCCCAAAAAACCATAACTCATTTCATATGACACTTGTTCATATGGAATTTTTAAAAATTAATCAATCTAATTAAAACGGAAAAAGGTTGTAACCACTTTAGAGATATTAACCTTTGATTTGTGAATATTGTTAAAAATATTTTAGAATATTGCATGTAGGTTAAATCACTACCATCCACCTGATACATATTGACAACTGAATTAAAATTCTAGAAGCCCTCAAGGGACTTTATTTATCTTGGAACTTCATAGTAGATGGATATATGATAGTATATATAAGTGAAGAAATGTTATAATATAAGAATTACTTATGTAAAAATGTCAAGTTGTTAGGTATTAAGTTATTGTTGGATGACTGTTTAGATAATCACTCTTAATTCATCTCTAAAAATAATAAGTTTGATCCTTGAGGTGTAGATGAGTTGGTGATAGAGTACATTATTAAGGAAATATTTGTGACATCATTGGTTCAAACCTTAAATAGCCATGAGCACCATATGAAGGAGGTTTCCATGGTCACTACAAGCAAGGTGGTTTGGTCAATTTTTGTGAATTATGTGAAGAAATTGACAACTAGAATGGAGCAACATTCACAAGAAAAGGACACCTTGAGTTGAGAAGGAAATTCCCATTCTAGAGAAGGGTAAGTACGAGTATGTATGTATTTATGTATGTATAGGCATTTGACTTATTCCAAATCCATGGTTGGATATATAAAGATCAATTTTATAATGAAAGTATGTGGATCATAAAATTTCCATTAAGAGAAATGCATGAGGGGAATTTGTATTAGATAAACATTCTCTCATTTTAGACAAGTCAAGAGAAATTTAAAGATAATTTTGGAGGTGTGTCGAAACCAAATAAAAAAAGAATTCAGATTAAATTTCAAGTTCTCTCATTTTAGACAAGTCAAGAGAATGTTAAATATAATTTTGGAGGTGTGTCCAAAAAAACAAAAAAGGCACATTAAAGTTCAAGTGAAATCAATATTATTGTAGTTAGGTTGTAATTGGCAAAGGAATCATAAAAATTTCACGTCATAAATATTCAAAATGGTCAAAGTAATGACATCCTTGTGTAAGTCAGTGTAATTTATTTAAGCCTAACATAAGTGGAGATGGAGAGTAAGTGTCAATGTAAAGTCATCATTGTGCTTTATTGTCCAACAAGATGACCTTTGACACATTAACATAATACTTTTCTCTTATATACTCTCACTCATAAATGAGGAGGAAAGTAGGGACACTTTCAATCTAAATGGGGATGAGATTATATGATGTATGAAGATATACAATATAAATCCTTTCCAGTGATGCACCATAATACTATATCTTGGCCAGTCTTGTAGGTCTTGAGCATGCATGTACTTATTTTTTATTTTTTTTATTAGTCCTCTATACATTAGTTATTTAGATTTTTTAATTTCTTTTAGCCTCAACCTACATGCATGAATATATTAAAGGAATTTGTGGACACATTGTGAACTTATAAAATCCCATTAGGTAAGATAAATAAAGACAATTAATTTTTCTTTATGGTATTCTTCATATTCTCTATTTATTTCTCATGTTTCTATGTTAATATCACATTTAAATAGTTTTACGATGTGTTACCTTCTGGAATCTAGTATTTTAGCTAAAAAAATGTTTGAATTTTCATCACATGGATTTAGATCTAGAGAATAAAATAGGTCCTATGGATATAATCTTTGCATTAGGACTGAAATAATGGTAAAATTCCATAGTTTGACATTTCAAGGAAGGGTGTCATTAACTAATCCATGCTTGAAGGTGAAGGGTTACACTAAATTCCTGCTTGATACACCACATGTTCCTCTATCTTATCTTTGTGCTTCTCTTTCCAGATCTATTGATTGTTAATAACAGCTGGAGAAAACCCTTTCCTTTAGATGGGTATAAATTCATGGCATAACCAATCAAGCTACACCTCCCTAGGAAATGGAATTTACTTAATTAGTTTAATTAGGAAATTTCTGGTAGCATGACAATATCTCTTTAATGTTGGTCCTTTATAATATCTTTGTACCAACATCAAAATGTAAAAAAACCATATATAAACATTAACTTCACACATTCATATCAAAATTAAGTATTATATCATTAGGTTATTTGGTTTCTATTAATAATATTAATATTAAGGCTTTCTAATAAGGTTTAATAAAAGTTATTAATAATTTATTAATACATTATTATTAATAACTTTTAATATTATTGTTTAAGGTTTAATAATAATATTAAGGTTAAGGTTAATAACATTAATGTGGATATCCCCTGATGGGGGTATGCATGTCGAAGTACAAGTGGCGCATGAAAGGCCATCCGGGCCTGCTCCTCCTCCACGTGCGTATTAACTTCCCCTCCATGAGTTGTTCCGACATTAACTCCTCCTATGTGACGATCTCTCTCACAAAATTTGCAGATAAATGCGAAGCTTGGAAAACGATTTGGTTTAGTTTGACAGTTTGAGAAATGAATTTGGGTTGGAAGGAGAGTGACAGCGTCTGGGTTTGGGTTTATGGTGCCTCACTAGGGTTTCAGCATTGGGTGAGGAGTGCAGAAGACGTTTGCAGTTTCTTGGTGTGGATTGGGATATGTCTCCTGGTCTGCCCTTGGGATCTAGGCACCCAAACAGTCGTGGTTTGGTACTACTCCCACGCCTCCGCTAGCTATAAGCCTTCTTCACTTCTGTGACAGTTTCTGGCTCCACTCCCGCTTGCAAGGACCCTTGCTGGTCTTCACAAGTGCATGGGTATCCATCCAATTTTGGGTATTTTGTGTTCTGGGTTCGAGTCACTCTTATGGCCTAAAGGTAACCATAATCTCTTTGTCAGTACTCAGGGTTGTGTGTTCTGTCTGCGTGAAGATTTTGGGTTGTTTGTGGGAATTTCTCTATTCCGTTACTCGGTCTAGGTAAACGCATGCCCGTCTCGCCCCTCTGATAGTGGTGTCGTTCTAGTGTTTCATCCTTGGTCGGGTCAGTGGGTTCGTGGGATTGGACCAGTTTGTATTATGTGCAGGTTCACTCAAGATATATCTGTGGGCGCGAGCCGTCAACCACCGTGACCTGCAAGATACCACGACAATGGGTCGTCCTCGTTGCGGGAGGGGAAAACATGCCCAGTTTGGGCGTCCCGAGCCAGACCAAGATTCATCCTCTGCTAACTCGAACAACTAGGAAATAGATGATGCAGAGGCAATTTCTCCAGCTAATTCGTCGGGCCGCCTGGTGGCTCCCGCCTCCATGGAATCTATCATCGTTCAATGACGACACATACAAATTGACATTGGAATTCTAAGGGATCACATGTATGAAAACCACAATGAGATTGTAGCCTATCTTACTAATATTCAATACAGTCATAATGCCATCCTGGAGCAGTTGGACAAACTTTGACGTAGTCAATGACGCACAAATGACCACCTCCGCAACTTGGAAGCATAGGTGGAACATATTGATTTCCACATTCATGATCGTGTTGGTTACTTTGCAGCTCCCCCTGTAATGCCCCCTCATCCCCCTCCTTGATATGCTGCTATCAGTTCAGGTCTCTTTTTGTGTCACTCATAGTATGTGAAGGCCATAGGGCCCTCCAGAAATAATGTATGCAAACTATAGCCTGGTATTCTCCAGCCCCCAATCTCAAAAAGTCTAGTCAGAATGAGAGAGCGGGGCTTGTTGAGATCATTTTTGTACAATATGAGAATTTGAAGATCTAATGAAAGCCATTTTGAACGGGAAATATAATAATAATAAATTGTGGCTATTAATAATGTTAATCATATTTATATTAGGTAAATAGTAATTATATATTAATAAGGTTTTAACTTTTTTAATAATATTATTTAAATCTCAGTAACTTTATAATCCTAGATTAATAATTGTATATCAATACATTTCTCTATACATAATAACATATTAATATATAAATCATGGTTGACATGGTCAACCATAATTCACATGGACATCATGCTCAACCATGATTATCCATATACACCATAAGCACTAGGTTGATCAATAATAAGGTTTAATAAGATTTATTAATAAGATATCATAATAATAAGGCTATATTAATAAAATTAAAATTAGTTAATAACATTAATACTAAGATTAATTTAATCTAATGCCATGATATGGTTCTTCATCTTGTGCTGAAGATGAACCACACTAGATGGTTCGAAACACGTCAACTTAAAGTTTCTTTATGTGATTTTTACCCAAAGATCTCTCAACATTCATAATATGGATCATAGAAGCTTGAATTCAGAAAATATTAATGTGGTTATTAATGACGTTAATAATATTTATGCTAAGGTTTAGTAATTATTTATTAGTAAAGTTTAAGGTTTATATATGATATTAATATTAATATTTATTAATAATAAAATTTATTTGTATATTAATGATGTTTTTAAATAATTTATACTATTATTTAAACAATAATATATTTATAATAATATATTGATAAGTATGCATCAATACATTAATTTATACATTAACACATTAAAAATATATTTATCTACACATAATAAGATATTAATAAGAAAATAGATCATTATCGAAAGGGAATTGGTTAGAAGGTTGAGGATTTGATCAAGGAGCTGCAACGATCATGGCGAAAAAAGGGTTTAGCTCAGGGTAAAAAATCCTCGCTCGGCGGAAATGGCAGTGCTACTCACCGTGAACTGTTCTTACTTGGGTGCAACGGAGAGGGTCTCCACCATTTTCATAGGATGCAATAACTGTTAATGGGTAGTGTTTGGTGGGCAATAGTTGGAGGGTCGGACCTTCAGGTTTCCTTGCCGCAAAGGCTGTCAATTTATTTATACCTAAGGGCTTTAAGGTCAACAACAAGGAAAATGGTGGTTGTTTTGGTGGATATTGAGACAAAGTCGGCGCTTGTCAAGGAGCTCGTGAACACTTGCTCGGAACAACAACCGGTGGTTAGAACGATGTTTATGAATGGATGAAGAGCTAATAGATTATTCATCCGACACCATGGACTCATCCCAAATATGGGTCGAAGATAAACATCTGTCGAGTGGAGGGATTTCACCGGACCTGAATATGCCACCAGACGCCCAAGTTGTTGTTTACTCCTTGGTAATGGAGGACATGGAAATAACCCTACAAGAGTTAGGGTTTACACAACCGAAAGCAGCAGTGACCGAGGGTTTATTCAACCTGGGGATGGAACCATAACATCCCTTTCTAAACATTCCATCGCCTTCTGAGTTGTTGTATTGGGCTCACAAACAGCATGGTATTGGGCAGAATGTACAGGAGATTCCATGTGTGGCTGCAGGTGGCGAAATTGGAATGGTTGCAGACAAGTATAGTGGTTTAAAACAACCTTATTGCACTCCTGGGGCTATCAACGTTGATCTCCCGTCTCCGGGTCTTGCTCCTGCAGCCCATACTTCTGAGTGTTTTGATGGTATTACCCGGAAAGACATGGGACTGGAGGAAAATAGAGCCTCAGACTCAGATGACAAGCAACAACCCACAACTCAGAAACACAAGTCAAAAGGAAACCCTGACAGGGTTACCCCATGAAATGTCTCTCCTTCAATTGCAGGGGTTTGGCCGGCCTAGACAAGAAACTAGCTCTCAAGAGGCTGATTGGATCAGAGAGGATAGATGTAATATTATTGCAGGAGACTCTGGGAGATGGGATCTCCATTAACAAAATCTTGTTGAAGATGCTCCCGAATTGGGATTTCCACTCACTAGATGTAAGAGGGAGATCTGGGGGCTGTGTGTTGGGTTTCAATAACAAGACTATCAAGATATACAACATTTGGGGGGCGAAGGATTTCTAGGGGCTGACCTTAAAGCCACTGATATCGATTTACCCCTAATATTGATTAATATCTATGGACCTTGCCACAACAGGGAGGCTTATTGGGACAAGATGTTGAGTGCAGATTTCATGCAGACGAACAATTTGATTATTGAGGGAGATCTAAATTTCTCTTTGGGGCATGTTGAATCATGGGGCAATAGGACTCGAACTGATCCCCTTACGGCTTATTTTGAACATATGATGGATTCCTATAATCTCATGAACATAGACTCGGCCAAGATTCTGCCGACTTGGAGGAATAGAAGAACAGGCGAGGATGCTCTGGCCAGAAGACTGGACCGCTTCATGATTAAAGCTCCTCTGCTGGCTAGTTTGGACCGAATCCATCAATGGGTGGGATCAGGGGGTATATCCGACCACTCCCCGATTTTTATGGAGATTATGGACTCCAACCATAAACCAAACTTCCCTTTCAAATTTAACGCTACTTGGCTTGTTGAAGCTGAATACCATAAGTTGGTCATGGAGTCTTGGACACGTTGTTGTCTATACAATAGCAACTCACCAGCAGAGGTGATTTCCTGTAACTTGGCTCGCATAAAATTCAAAACCATTATTTGGGCCAAAGAAAATAAGCAAAAGGATGAGGCCACCTTACATAGGATTGAATCTGTCATTCAACAACTAGAAAATTCAGGGCTTACAAGCTACACAAGTATTGAATCAAAGGATCACCTGATCAAGTTGGAAACTGAAAAGATTCGCCTCATGAGACAATAAGAGGAGTCATGTCGTTTAAAGAGCATAGTGATATGGTTAAAGGTTGGGGACGAAAACTCAAAGTTTTTCCAACAATATGCCAAGGGGAGGAAAATTACTAACACTATTTGGTCTCTGCGGGATCAGACTGGTAGGGAGGCCAACACTTTCAACCAACTTGCAGATATGGGCATCAAACATTTCTCACATATCTTCAAAGCGCCTAGGGAAGCTTCCATAGCTAAGATATTTTGCATTGCTGAAGTTTTTCCTAGATTTGTGGAGGCTGAAGATGCAGAGACCCTAAATGAACTAGTGACGCTGGGGGAAATAGAAGTTGTCCTGAAATGGTTCAAAAGAGATAAGAGTCTGGGACCTGATGGGTGGCCTATGGAATTCTACCTCACTTTTTTTTATCATATTGGGCCAGACCTTCTATTGGCTATTGAGGATTGCAGACTTTCTGGCCGGATGTATGAAGGTTTCAACTCAACCTTTCTTGCCCTCATCCCCAAAGCCGATAACCCTCTATCCTTTGACGACTATCGTCCCATTTCCCTTTGTAATTGTATATACAAAATTATCTCTAAAATTATTTCTATGTGCATCAAACCATTCTTATCCAAGATGATTTCCAAGGAACAATTCACTTTCCTTAACTAGCGCCATATTCATGAAGCCATAAGGACCTCTCAAGAAGAGCTTCACTTGATCTAAAAAAAGAACACCAAGACTATCATCCTTAAAATTGATCTATCAAAAGCTTTTGATCGTGCCAGTTGGTCTTATCTTCAGCTTATTCTTACCCATATCGATTTTCCTCACTTGTTCATAAAATGGATCATGTGTTGTTTCACATCCGCATCCTATAACATTCTCATCAATGGGGTTGCATCGAGATTTTTCTGTGCTAAACACGGTCTAAGACAAGGATGTCCATTATCCCCACTGTTATTTTTTTTTATCATGGAGGGATTAAGTAGACTGTTAATTAAATCTCATGCAGAAGGGTCACTCACAGGTGTAAATATTTCTGATGTGTCTTATCTCTCACATCTATTATTTGTAGATGATGTTCTTATTTTTGTAAATGGTTAAATCTATGACACCACTTGTTTCAAGAAAATACTATCCCTGTTTTGTAAAGCTACAGTTATGGAGCCCAACTTCAATAAATCCACCATCTTACTGGTGTTCTACTTACAAAATGAACAAATACATGCTTTACAACAATTTCAATTTGTCAGACAAGAACTAGAGGTGGGTCTCAAATACCTTAGATTCAGGCTCAAGCCAAATGGATATCATATTGCTAATTGGTCATGGCTCATTGCAAAAATCGAGGGTCATATAAACATATGGCAATAGAGATGGCTATCCAGAGCTGGCATACTCACTCTGATCAAATCTGTGCTGGAGGCCATCCTGGTATACTGGATGACACTTGCCTGGTTACCAAAAGGCATCATCAATAAAATACAACAAATATGTTGTTCGTTCCTATGGCGAGGGGAAATCTAGGAAGGACATTTGCTTAGGTCCGCTGGGACAGGATAGGGAAACCTAAAAAAAGAGGTGGTTGGGGCATACAGGACTTACCTGTTTTTACAAAGTCACTGGCTTCCAAGATGGGACGGCAAATTATCACATCAGAGAGCCTATGGAAAGAGGTGGTCTACTATAAATATATACACCCTCTATTTTTTATTGACAGGATTCGCAAGCTAGCACAGGGCACAACTGGTGCATCTATCATATGGAAGGCTATCTCGCAGTCGATTAGTATCATCAAGGATGGTCTCGCTTGGCGAATCGAGAACGGAGAGCAGGTACAACTAGGTATTGATGCCTGGTCTGGATGTGGGAATGCACATATACTACCACTGGAATTGAGGCAAACCTTTCAACGGCTGGCATCACCCACATCTCTCATATAGCTGATGATAGGCATCCAAACAGGACATCATAGAATTGGTTGGATACATTGGACCTTGGAATCCCAGGTAGATGGAGAAGGGTATGACATAGATTTATCGGTGCATTAAAGGAAGCAAATATCAGAATTACTCCACAAGAAGATGAAATCATATGGGCAACTGTACCTCATGGTCGATATACACCAAAGGAGGGGTATGCTACACTTATGAACGCTCTGGACCCAGTGGAAGTGTGTTGTTGGTGGTGCCCACTATGGAAACTTAAGGCACCTCACAAAACTTGGTTGTTTATGTCGTGTATACTATCGAATAAAGTACCCACAAAGGTCAACCTTATGTGACGAGCCTTTCATGGTCTGTCCAGATGCTGTCTCTGCAAGGAAAATTCAGATGATATCGACCACTTATTCCTTCATTGACTGGTTTCTGCTCAAGTGTGGTCTCATATCGCAACCACCCTTAACATTATGCACAGATAAAAAGGTTCGCACATGACTGATGCCTGACAACTTTGGTGGAATGAGGCAGCCTCGCACAAAGTCAGAAACCTCCCTCTCATTGTTTGTTGGGGTATCTGGCTGACCAGGAATGGTAGTATTTTCCAGGATGATCCGACTCATTGGCCAACCACTTGCAATTATATCGTTGTTATCTATAATTTGATTCCTAAAGACTCTGACCACCAACATGCACGGGTCATCATCCTGGAAGTAATTGGCAAGAGCATTCCTTGGGCATACTTCGATGGGTCAGCTCGAGCTGTTGGTTTGGGGGGGGGGGGGGGGGGGGGGGGGTTGGGGTTGTACTTCATATAAATGACTTTCACTTCTTCAAGATCAAAGTGGGTTTAGGGAGAGGCACCAACAACTATGTTGAACTTAATTTCCTAAGATACCTTCTCATATTTTCTCTGGAACAAAATTGCCACAGGATACAGATCTTTGGGGACTCACAACTTGTTATAAATTGGATCAACTTTGCATATCATTGTCACTTGCACACACTCAGGGGTTTACTAGATGAAATCACCACTCTAAATCATAATTTGATTTTATTGTATGCTCTCATATATACAGGGAAAGGAATGCGGTCGTTGATTTTCTATCCAAAGAGGTCGCATAGCAAAACAGGGGCGAGTGGTTGATACAGGAATTCAGAGATTGAGTATTCTATCATTTTTTTCATTGACCATTCATTGAGATGGATGGGAATACTTCAAAATGATCTTCATAAAGATCATTTAGCTTTTTTGCTTTTTCTTCAGTCTTTGGTTCATAGGACAGTTATGCTTTTAACTTTATATGTAAATATTATGCTGATATTGTAAATATTGAACTATGATACTGTATTGATCTCAATGGTTTTATCCATTTAGTGGTCACTGCATCTCATACATGTTGACAACATGTAATTTTCTTATAATTAATGAAAATTGAGTTTTTTTCTTGGGAAAAAAAGAAGATATTAATAATATTTTCTCTACACATTAAGATATTAAGCTATACATTAATATATTAATATATACATTAACTCATGTCAATTACACTAACCATAGTCAACATCGACATAGAAATTAATATAGTCATTACACTTAATAACTTTAACTTCAATAGCTTTAGATAATAAATTTAATACAGGTTTAATATTATTTAATAATTTAATTTTTTGAATATTTAATTTTTAATATAACTTTAATAACTTTTCCCAACCATGCAACTATATTCACCATGGTAAAACTACTTCAATAGCTTTAGATAATAAGTTTAATACAAGTTTAATATTATTTAATATTTTAAATTTTTGAATATTTAATTTTAATATAACTTTAATAACTTTTCCCAACCATGCAACTATATTCACCATGGTAAAACTAGTTCAACAATTTTCAACCATGATCACAATGGTTAACATGGTCAACCATTGTGAACATGGTCAACTATATTCATTTATAGTTAAACATTGACAACCATGCTCAACAATGTTCACCAAGAGTTTGAGCAACAACATGTGGATTAATGAAAGTTTCTATTATTTGTAATTGATTTTTCCTTCCTTAATTTATCTTTTGATGTTTAATTGAACTTTTTGTTGTGCATGATTGGTTTCATCTAATTTTTATTGATTTAAGAGTGTGGGTTAAAGTTAAAGACCTTTTTTGAGTAAAGAAGCCATTTGTTTATCTTTTTTGTCATGTTAATTGAGAAAGTATCTAGCTATTAGAGAAGCAATTTAATGTGCTTATTTGAAGCTAAGAAATTGGAGAAGTATCTAGCTATTAGAGAAGCAATATATAAGAAACCAAAATAATTTGATGTAAGGATTCCTGATTTTAAGATAGCTATTCATAGACATTATTTTCATGTGAAACCTCTAGAATGTCAATTACATAGAATATGACTGAGTTGTTTGAATGTGTCAAGACCCATTTTGAGCAAAAGAACCTCTCTAGTTCAACATTGTAGACTTTTGGGAGTACCTTTCCAGCTAGTTGCCCCTTGAGAGGTAATAAGAATTTTATGATGAAAAAATGATAAAATGGTATAAAGAAATTTGCAAGAGTTTATAATAATAAACTTCACAAAAATGTTCAGAATAACTATCACTAGTTACTGATTATCCTAGATTAAAAAAAAAACAAACAAACAAACAAACAAAAATAAGCCATGATGTTTCTTCTTTCAAACATAGAAAATTAGTATATTATAGTTTAAATTATTATTTTTTTCTTATTATTATATATGATTGCATATATTATAAGTATTATCCAAAATTTTACAATATTTTCTAATTTTGTGAAAGATTTAACAAGACTTTTACAATGTTTTATAATTTAGTGAAAAATTCACCAATAATTAAAATTATTATAATTCACTGCAATATTTTCCAAAAACTATACATGCATATTATATTATTGATAAAATAACCTATAAATTTTCCTATGTACCATGGGGATTCACCCATTTATTATACATATAAATTTTGGTGGGTTTCTTAAAATTCTCGTTGTTGTGGAGAAACAATTGGATTAATTTTAGGTTTCTAGATATTTTAGCCTTGTAATAAATATTCTATCTAATAAAGCCTATTTCCACAATATCATATTACTTCCTCTAGTTGAAGAAATATCTAAAAGCTTTACACAGATTTTGGATATGCACATTAACAAACAATACTGCAAATAGTCTCTAAAAAGAGTCGTATAATTTTGGTGGGTTTCTTAAAATTCTCGTTGTTGTGGAGAAACAATTGGATTAATTTTAGGTTTCTAGATATTTTAGCCTTGTAATAAATATTCTGTCTAATAAAGCCTATTTCCACAATATCATATTACTTCCTCTAGTTGAAGAAATATCTAAAAGGTTTACACAGATTTTGGATATGCACATTAACAAACAACACTGTAAATAGTCTCTAAAAAAAGTCATATAACTACATGAGAACTAAATGATAATATAAGAATTTGCAAAAAAGGGAGGATGTAATGTCTCCCAAAAAAATAAAAATAAATATATATCTATATATATATATATATATATATATATATATATATATATATATATATATATATAAAATATAAAAAAATAAAATAAAATATAAATAAATATAAATAAATAAATATAAACAAAAATAAATATAAATAAATAAATAAATAAATAAATATAGTTAAAAAATAAATAATAAAATAAAAAATAAAAATAAAAATAATAAAATAAAATAAAATAAATAAATATTTACATGGTTTACCAATGTATGAACTGACACGTAGGCATTTTACTGCTCCGGCCACCCCTACACTTATCCATCAATAACTTCATTACTTTCCGGCAACAGTAAAGAGTCTGGTCATGATCACTCCGGTTGCATTAACTGCTTGATCCCTTGGGAAAGCTTCCCAACTCCTCGCGATCTGCAAAGGGATATGACGGAGGGCCATCTGGCAATTTCTATTAAATATTCATTTGTTTAACTGTACGCTTTTTGGATACTGTGTGATTTCCTTACAGCTCTGCCCTGTGCGTGGCACGAGCAGGCTCATTCTCGCAGTTTCTAACCTCGGGGTTGTGATCTCATCGACGGTGGACATGAGTTTGGGGAGATCTATGGCTCAGGTTCTTACCTGGGTTGACTCGACTATAACTTGTTTAGTTACACGGTCTCCACATTTTGGCAGCAGCTCCATTTTCTACTGCTGGATCTCCGCGACCCGCTCTGCTATGGCTCCCCGACCTTGCAGGTGTTATCTTCTCAGTACCAGGTTAAGGTGTCGGCACTGTTAGCAAGGCTCGGGTGAGTTGTTTCAATGTTTAGAGTTTCTTGTCATAATACTCTTCTAGCCAGTTTTATTTTGTTTTACAACACTAACCAATGGTTGTTTGATTCTAATGGTAGGAATCCCTCACCAGTTTCCTGGAGCTACGCACCCTAGATGTATGGAATCCTTTCGCCAGATTCGCCACAAAATTTCCGGGTAAGGGGTTCATCTCCAGCCTGAAGGTTCCAGCAAAGTTGTCTTGTTGCAATTTGAAACAGAGCTTTGGTTCCTACTGCTTAGCTGTACTGATTTTCCAGTTAGTCTACAGTCTCGCAGTATTCAGAGTCTTTATGAGTTTGATCAGTTGTAGGCCGTCAGGTGTTGAAACTCCATATGGCCATAAAGGTCGAACAGAGGTTATATATTGTAATTTTGGACTTTTCCTTATCAGGGTTGTCCTGAAACTTCTTTTACTTAATGGACTATAGTATTTCATGTCAAATCTCTGGGGATAACCTGAGAGTTGTCGGTCTATTGACATTTTACTGATTTTCTTGTAATAAGTTTGATATGTCTATGAATGTGAATTAGGGGTTGGATATGTACTGGTTTCTGCTCAGCCACACCTGTTGCACGTTAGCATGTAATATTTTTAGAATTCTGGTTCTTATTTGAATAGAAATGCACGGCTGTAATAGCCCCGGTCAGGTTCTCGTTTTTCCATCTCTATGGGTCACTCTGTTCGATGTTTGCTTATATTTCATGATTTACCTGGTCGATGCCGGAAAATTGGCGTGAGAATGTATACTTTGTCTTACATGCTTTTCTTCCTTTTGTATCAGTGGACAGAGATCTAATGTATGTTATAGCTCTGTGTTTTTCAATCGTTCTTCATCTTATATGGTTAAAGAAATTGTAAAAGGGGTTTCACCCGGATTCCTTTGATTTCCACTATATCTTTTATGGAAGTTTTGGGCATGACCCTAACCGCACTCGTTCATTGGCTTATATATTGCTTGCTTCTGGTTTATTTAAAGTTGACTTAATAAATTTAGTCGTCATCTCTTTAATTTGTCCTGCTCGTTGTACTGTCAAACTACAGTCGTTACCCATCATGCTTCTTCGCATAGCTCAGGGGTTACCAACTCGGCACGCCAGAGCCCGCCTCTGTCAGTGCCTTAGGGTAAAATGTTCATAGCGTTTTGCACCGTTTACACCTGAATACTTTTCACGAAATGCGTATATGCCCTTAGACATTCTTTCCCGGGCATTAAGATTTACAGTTTGTTCCAGTTAAGTTACTGTTTCCCTTTTTTTATATATATGTTGTACATGTCCAAGTATGCGTATGACTCAAGGGTTTGAACCTGGTTGGCTATCAACCGAGCTATGACTGTTATAATTATATTCATGGGAATTGTGATCATAGTTTCTTGCTTGTAGTAAAGATTACGACTATGACAACTCACGTCAAGTCCTCTGTTTGTTTTTTTTAATGAGATACAGAATTTTCGGAAACCCACTTAATCTTGTTGTTCCGATAAATTCCAAGGACCGTAGTCCTTATATATACATACACATATATTTCCTTATTTCTTTTTTTTAATAGGTGATAAGGTTAGTCATGGCCTCGTACTGTGCATCAATTATTCATTGGTTAACACAGATAACAGAATTTGTTAAAACGAATTTGTTTTCCCTACAGTCTTGGTGGTGTCTACTATTATTATTATAACACTGTCTCAATTTCTTTTTTTTTTATAAAAACATAGCTACACAAAAATTTCTGTTTTCAATGCTTAGAGTTCCAAACACCACAGACTTACTTATTCACATCAGTTAGAATTTTCCATACCTGTCCACTCGGTGCGTCAGTAATACTGCAATCGAACTGCTCACCTCTGCTCACAGACCTATAAACTCATAGCAACAACCTTTGATTCACAAGCACACTCAGTAATAACATATGCAAGTCTTGTGCCTGAAACCCTAGTAACAAATCAAGCTATAGTAGGATCTTTGACACAACAACCCATTCTGGCCAAACATCTCAGACCAACAACATGCTCTTCAACATCACCATACAATACATAATCACCATGTATAGAAAACCATAGTAATAGCAAACCACATAAGTATCTCATTAACGAAGCCTTTGCTCAAGATAATACAAAGCCCATAACTAACATCTTTGCCAAACCCCGTAGTCCTACATAACAGAGTCTCCTGTCTGTTGCTTCTAATTTGCCACCCAGCCTCGAGATTCGTCTTTCAGGACTAGAATCTCTCCCCCGTGCTCTCTTGCAGGACCACTGTCCTCAGCAAGAAATTCCGCACTTAGTGCTAGACTATCTGGTCCTCACCAGACTTAGTCTTTTCTTTTCTTTTCTTTTCCTTCTCTGCCTGTCCTTACAGTGCAGACTAAATTTTTTCCTCCCTTTTTCCTAGCTTTCCAGTTATGAGAGGTAGTTAGGGTTGCAGTTTACTGCAACCGTTTTTCCCCAACTTCCCTCTCAGAAGTTTCCAACTTTCACCAAGTAAACATTTCTTGTTTATTAAAGAAATAATAAAAATATTATTAAATTCCAAAACAGTAAATAATGTCATATTCAGTTTTTAACCATAGTAACATTAAATATTTACATTTTCCTGGGGCGTTACATCTCCCCCTCTTGAAATTGGACATCGTCCCGATGTCCGTTGGTCAAGAACAACTCCGGATAAGTCTTCCTCATGAGCTCCTCATCTTCCCAAGTGGCCTCATCAGGCCCAAAGTGCTGCCATTGCACTTTAATTTGGGTAATAGCTCGCTTCCGCAGCTGTACTTCTCTCTGGTCGAGGATGCTCAGCGGCTCGACCAAGACTTCTCCTTCCAGTTCGACCTGCACATGCAATATTCTAAATCAGTTTCTTTTAAAGAAAACTTTTAGACTGGTCTACTGGAAATAATCCTTACCTGTATATCTTGCCATCGGATCACATGTTTAGGATCATAAACGTATTTTTTTAACACAGAGACATGGAAGACATTGTGGACCTGGATGTGACTTGGTAGGGTGAGCTGGTAAGCCACCGGCCCAATTCTTGCCAAGACTTGGAATGGTCCACAATATCGGGGTGCCAACTTGGCACAACCGCTCCATTGCAGTGTACTCTTTCTTGCTTGGATCCTCACATAAACATGGTCACCGACTTGGTATTCTTTGAACCTCCTCTTCCAATCAGCAAAGCTCTTTTGCCTATCCTCAACAACTTTTAAGTTAGAGCGTACCCTTTTCACCATATCCTCCATTTCCTTAAGCATTTATGGCCCTAACCTTAATTTGTCTTCAGGTCCACCCCAGCTTGAGGGACTCATTTGTAACGAGGTATGATACCCGTTGTTGTATGCAAATTCAACCAAGTGAAAATACTCCTCCCACTGCGTTGGTTGCTGCATTGCATATGCTCTTAACATGTCTTCTACCACCTGGTTCACCCGCTCTGTTTGTCCGTCGGTCTGGGGGTGGTACGTTGTACTAAATTTCAGCTGTGTCCCCAATTCTGCAAATAATGTCTTTCAGAAAGCCGACGTGAATTTCACGTCACAATCTGAAATTATCGTCTTTGGGAGTCCATGCAATTTAAACACATTCTGCATGAAGATATGGGCAATCTGTACAGCTCTGTAGGTGGATTGCACAGGTATAAAATGTGCTGCTTTACTTAACTTGTCTACCACCACCATAATAGAATCGTTATTCTTCTTTGTCTTAGGCAGCCCTGTTATAAAATCCATAGAAATGGTTTCCCACTTCCATTCCGGAATGGGTAAGGGTTGTAATAGCCCCGTTGGATGTTGATGCTCTGCCTTAATTTGTTGGCACTTCAAACACCGTGCTAAATACTCGGCCACATTCTTCTTCATACCCGGCCAATAGTACTCTTTTCGAAGCGCAGTGATCATTTTCTGATACCCTGGGTGTCCAGCATAGTGACTGATGTGAAATTCATCCAAAATCAGATTTTTAAGACTGTTTTGACTAGGTACATATAGCCTCTTTTTGTAATACAACTTTCTAGCATCATCTACCTCATATCCTTGCTGATTTTTCTCGCTGGTAGACTGTTGTAGTTGCTGTTTTATTTGCTGGTATACCGCATCCTGTTCTGCTGCCTTTTTTATCATTTCCTCGAAGGGGATTTTCCATTCGCTAAAGGAAATTTCATACAAACATTGTACTTTCCGGCTTAAGGCATCTGCCACCCGGTTTTCTTTCCCCTTCAGATGTTTGATTTCAAAGTCAAAACCGCTTAGGAAATCTACCCACCGTGCTTGTCTCGCGTTTAAAGTGGGTTGGCTAAAATAATTGGTCAAACTATGGTGGTTTGCCAGTAAAAAAAATTTCCTTCCCATGAGATAATGTCGCCACATCTTTAAGTAATGTATGATGGTTGCCAGCTCCAAGTCATAGGCAGAATATTTCTGCTCATGCTCTTTTAGTTTCCTTGACTCGTAAGCAATCACTTTCCCTTCTTGCATCAACACGCCTCCCACACCTTCCTTGCTTGCATCAGTGCACACCACATAGTCCTTATTAGGATCAGCTATGCTCAAAATGGGCGCTGTGGTGAGCAGATGCTTAAGCTGCTCAAAGCTTCTTTGACATTCCGGGGTCCATTTGAATGCTTTTCCTTTTTTCTGTAAAGAAGTGATGGGGTATGCCACTCTTGAGAAGCCTTCCACAAATCGTCTGTAATAACCAGCTAACCCCATAAAGGACCTGATGTCTGCTACATCTTTTGGCACGGGCCACTCCATTATGGTTCTTATCTTTTCAGGATCCACCACAATCCCTTCCCTTGTGATTATATGGCCCAAATACTGTATTTCTTCCTTGAAGAAGTCGCACTTGCTGAGCTTAGCATATAACTGGTGTTCTCGGAGGGTTTGTAGCACCAATCTGAGGTGCTCCTTGTGCTCTTCCATAGTGCGGGAGTATATCAATATATCATCGATAAATATCAACACAAATCTATCCAAATATCGATGAATATATCATCGATAAATATCAGCACAAATCTATCCAAATATCGATGAAATACGCTGTTCATCAAGCACATGAAAGTTGTAGGGGCGTTAGTTAACCCAAAGGGTAGCACCACAAACTCGTAATGCCCATACCTTGTTCTAAAAGTTGTTTTAGCTATGTCTTCCTCCTTAATCCTGATCTGGTGGTAACCTGATCGCAAATCGATCTTGGAGAATACTGTTGCACCCTTTACTTGATCGAAAAGTTCATCAATCCGAGGTAGAGGATACTTGTTTTTGATTGTCAACTTGTTCAGCTGATGATAATCTATACACATGCGAAGGGTCCCGTCTTTTTTCTTAACGAATAACACTGGGGCTCCCCACGGAGACACACTGGGGCGAATGTAGTTTTTATCTAACAGTTCTTGTAACTGCATTTTTAACTCTGTCAACTCAGGTATACTCATTCTATAGGGTGCTCGCGATACTGGTGCTGCCCCTGGTACCAATTCGATGGTAAAGTCTATATCCCTCTTAGACGGTAGTCCGGGAATCTCTTCTGGGAACACATCTGCAAATCCCTCTATCACAGGGAGGTTATCCAACATTGTTGTCTTGTCCTTCGAGTCAGCATAACCCACTTGAATGGCATAAATTTGGCACCTCTTCTTTATGAATTTCGCTAACTGAGATGCGGTTATTGGCCGAACCTGTACCGACCGCTTAATTCCTTGCATCTCTTGCCTAGCTCCAAATTCATCCCTATAATAAATAGTCTTTGTCTTGCAATTGACCAATGACCAGTGCTTTTCTAACCAGTCCATACCGATTAGAACATCATATGAACCAAGGGGAAGCACATTTAAATCTGCCATTACTGGCTGCCCTGCTATTGTTAAAGAGCAGTTATTGACTTTTGCTAGCACTCGCCTCTTGGCCCCTGTAGCCAGCTGTACTAGCCATGGATTCTTGAATTTAACAGGTTGCAGTTTACAATGTTCTACTACTTTAGGACTAATATAGCTTAATGTGGCTCTAGGGTCAATCAAAACAGCTACAGTAAGGTCTGAAATTTTACCTTCAAATTCTACCATGGTCGGCTGGTACTCCACCTGACGATCGTCCAGGGCTGCATTAATCCTTGGTATGCTACGTCCTACATCGCCGACTGTCGATGCTTCATGGATCTGGGATAACTGTTCGGTTCCCTTCCGCTGCGGACAGTTTTTGACGTAGTGAGGCCCTCCACAACCCCAACACTGTACTGGGGGTCTTGCTGTCCAATCTTGCAGGCTGTTCGCCGACTCTGGACTCACTGGTTGGCTTGGATTTGAATGAGTTTTTCTGTATAGTTCTGTTGTTCTGCCCCTCGCCAATTCCCTTACTCCAACCACTGCGATTTCCTTTACTGTTTCCAGTAGACTTATTACCTCTTTTCTCATTCCATCTTTTTCCTGGAACTTCTCCCTTTTGTTTACTCTGCTGGTAACAAATCTTGGCTTTACGAATAGCTTCGTCCATTATTTTTCGATTGTCAAACTCAATCCTTTCCCGCATATACAAGAGTAAGCTACTAAAAAATCTTTGCACCTTAGATTTTTCTTCTCTAATATAAGGCACGTAACGAAGCAAGGAAGTAAAACAGGTGATAAATTCATCCATGGTCTGCTGCCCCAACCGCAAGTCATGGAATTCCCTTGCCTTTTTGTCGTAAAAACGCTCGGTCAGGTATCTTTCTTTGAAGTACCTTTGAAATTTCTCCCAAGTTATGGTTTGTTCGCTTACTCCTTTTACAATCTTCACCTCTTCCCACCACAGGGTAGCTTTTCCCTACAGTTGGAAAATGGCCAGCCACGCCTTAAGGTTGTGATTGTACTCGTATAGCTGAAAATATTTGTTCATATTAATCAACCAGGCTTCAGCTGCTTCCTCCTGTTCCCCGTCGAAGTGCGACGTTTTAATCTTACGAAACTCTCCTTGCAACTCTATCCGTTGCCTTTTTGAGGTCTGCTGTTCAGATGCATTATCAGATTGTTCCTCCCTCTCTTCCGACCCTTTAGGTTCTGTATGATGGTTCTGCTCTTCCGAAATTTTCTGTTGCTCCGCACTGGGATTAGCTAGCGGCTGGTTCTGTCTGTTAGACAGGCATTTTAGAATTCTTTCTTGTTCCATCATTAGTTGTGCATTACCTTCACGTAACCAAGCCATTTCATTTTTCAATTCCTGCACCGTCTCCAAAATAGCCTGGTTTGTATTGCGAGCTTCCTCCCCGAGCTGCACCCACAGCTCGGGATTACCCTCAGGGCCAGGTACAGGTCCCTGACCCATTGCATACCTGCGTGACGCACTGTCCCCTCTTCTCATACTGTCAGTCCTCCAGTTTCCTGTCTTCAACATGAGAAACGTAAATCAAACACACAACTACTTCTTTTCTTTTTTTTAATTGGAATTGCTCAAATAGGGACCACATTAAATTGTAGGAACTGTTTTCGTAACTGGGCTCTGATACCAATTGTAATGTCTCCATCTGAAAAAACAAAATATATATATATATATATATATATATATCTCTATATATATATATATATATATATATATATATATATATATATATATATATATATATATATATTTACATGGTTTACCAATGTATGAACTGTTCTTATGACACGTAGGCATTTTACTGCTCTGGCCACCCCTACACTTATCTGTCAATAACTTCATTACTTTCCGGCAACAGTAAAGGGTCTGGTCATGATCACTTCGGTTGCATTAATTTCTTGATCCCTTGGGAAAGCTTCCCAACTCCTCGCGATCTGCAAAGGGATATGACGGAGGGCCATCTGGCAATTTCTATTAAATATTCTTTTGTTTAACTGTACGCTTTTTGGATACTGTTTGATTTCCTTACAGCTCTGCCCAGTACGTGGCACGAGCAGGCTCATTGTCGTAGTTTCTAACCTCGGGGTTGCGATCTCATCGACGGTGGACATGAGTTTGGGGAGATCTACGGCTCAGGTTCTTACCTGGGTTGACTCGACTATAACTTGTTTGGTTACGCGGTCTCCACATTTTGGCGGCAGCTCCATTTTCTGCTGCTGGCTCTCCGCGACCCAGTCATTTGGCTCCCGGCCTTGCAAGTGTTATCTTCTCAATACCAGGTTAAGGTGTCGGCACTATTAGTAAGGCTCGGGTGAGTTGTTTCAATGTTTAGAGTTTCTTATCATAATACTCTTCTGGCCAGTTTTATTTTGTTTTACAACACTAACCAATGGTTGTTCGATTCTAATGGTAGGAACCCTTCACTAGTTTCCTGGAGCTACGCACCGCAGATGTATGGAAGCTTTTCGCCAGACTCGCCACAAAAGTTCCGAGTAAGGGGTTCATCTCCAGCTTGAAGGTTCCAGCAAAGTTGCCTTGTTGCAATTTGAAACAGAGTTTTGGTTTCTACTGCTTAGCTGTACTGATTTTTCAGTTAGTCTACAGTCTCGCAGTATTCAGAGTCTTTATGTGTTTGATCGGCTGTAGGCCGTAAGGTGTTGAATCTCCATATGGCCATAAAGGTCGAACAGAGGTTATATATTGTAATTTTGAACTTTTCCTTATCAGGGTTGTCCTGAGACTTCTGTTTACTTAGTGGACTACAGTATTTCAATGTCAAACCTCCAGGGATAACCTGAGAGTTGTCGGTCTATTGACATTTTACTGCTTTTCTTGTAATAAGTTCGATATGTCTATGAATGTGAATCAGGGATTGGATATGTACTGGTTTCTGCTCAGCCACACCTGTTGCACGTTAGCATGTAATATTTTTAGAATTCTGGTTCTTATTTGAATAGAAATGCACGGCTGTAATAGCCCCAGTCAGGTTCTCATTTTTCCATCTCTATGGGTCACTCTGTTCGATGTTTGCTATTATTTCATGATTTACCTTATCAATGCCGGAAAATAGGCGTGAGAATGTATACTTTGTCTTACATGCTTTTCTTCCTTTTGTATCAGTGGACAGAGATCTAATGTATGTTATAGCTCTGTGTTTTTCAACCGTTCTTCATCTTATATTGTTAAAGAAATTGTAAAAGGGGTTTCACCCGGGTTCCTTTGATTTCCACTATATCTTTTATGGAAGTTTTGGGCATGACCCTAACCGCGCTCGTTCATTGGATTATATATTGCTTGCTTCTAGTTTATTTAAAGTTAACTTAATGGATTTAGTTGTCATCTCTTTAATTTGTCCTGATCGTTGTACTGTCAAACTACAGTCGTTACCCATCATGCTTCTTTGCATAGCTCAGGGGTCAGCGACTCAGCACGCCAAAGCCCGCCTCTGTCAGTGCCTTAGGGTAAAATGTTCATAGCGTTTTGCACCGTTTACACCTGAATACATTTCACGAATGCGTATATGCCCTTAGACATTCTTTCCCAGGCATTAAGATTTACAGTTTGTTCCAGTTAAGTTACTGTTTCCCTTTTTTTAATATATATGTTGTACATGTCCAAGCATGCGTATGACTCAAGGGTTTGAACTTGGTTGGCTATCAACCGAGCTATGACTGTTATAATTATATTCATGGGAATTGTGATCATAGTTTCTTGCTTGTAGTAAAGATTACGACTATGACAACTCACGTCAAGTCCTCTGTTTGTTTTCTTTTAATGAGTTATACAGAAATTCCGGAAACCCGCTTAATCTTGCTGTTCCGATAATTCCAAGGACCGTAGTCCTTATTTATACATATACATATATTTCCTTATTTCTTTCTTTTAACAGTTGATAAGGTTAGTCATAGCCTCGTATTGTGCATCAATTATTCCTTGGATAACATAGATAGCAGAATTTGTTAAAACGAATTTGTTTTCCCTACAGTCTTGGTGGTGTCTACTATTATTATTATAACATTGTCTCAATTTCTTCTTTTTTTATAAAAACATAGCTACACAGAAATTTCTGTTTTCAATGCTTAGAGTTTCCAAACACCACAGACTTACTTATTCACATCAGTTAGAATTTTCCATACCTGTCCACTCGGTGCGCCAGTAATACTGCAATCGAACTGCTTACCTCTGCTCACTGACCTAGAAACTCATAGCAACAACCTTTGATTCACAAGCACACTCAGTAATAGCATATGCAAGTCTTGTGCCTGAAACCCTAGTAACAAATCAAGCTATAGTAGGATCTTTGACACAACAAACCATTTTGGCCAAACATCTGAGACCAACAACATGCTCTTCAACATCACCATACAATACATAATCACCATGTATAGAAAACCATAGTAATAGCAAACCACATAAGTATCTCATTGACGAAGCCTTTGCTCAAGATAATACAAATCCCATAACTAACATTTTTGCCAAACCCCGTAGTCCTACATAACAGAGTCTCCTGTCTGTTGCTTCTAATTTGCCACCCAGCCTCGAGATTCGTCTTTCAGGACCAGAATCTCTCCCCCTGTGCTCTCTTGCAGGACCACTGTCCTCAGCGAGAAATTCCGCACTTAGTGCTAGACTATCTGGTCCTCACCAGACTTAGTCTTTTTTTTCTTTTCTTTTCCTTCTCTGCCTGTCCTTACAACGCAGACTAACTTTTTTCCTCCCTTTTTCCTGGAAACCTTTCCAGTTATGAGAGGTAGTTAGGGTTGCAGTTTACTGCAACCGTTTTTCCCCAACTTCCCTCTCAAAAATTTCCAACTTTCACCAAGTAAACATTTGTTGTTTTTTTAAAAGAAATAATAAAAATATTATTAAATTCCAAAACAGTAAATAATTTCATATTCAGTTTTTAACCATAGTAACATTAAATATATACATTTTCCTGGGGCGTTACATCTCCCCCTCCTGAAATTGGACATTGTCCCGATGTCCGTTGTGTTAGCCTCCTGTTGCAACAGGTTTCATATTTCATGATTGACAGTGGAAGTACCAAAAATTTTCATCTTTTTCAAGCTGCAAAAGTTCCATTTTTGAATGATTTTTCAATTAAGGGAAAGCCAAACAGCCTAAGCTTGGTTTCCCTAGGTTTAAATTTGCTTGCCTTAGAATATAGAGAATAGTATTTGGCCAAATAGTTTAAACTTGGCAGATGTGCAGATAGGTAGAGAATCTTGGGAGTTCAACAGTTCAAGCTGAGCCCCTGGCAGAAATAAGGGTAGTTTTTAGATAGGAAGGCAGTTGAAAAGAAAAGGAAATCAGGGTTTGCAAGTCTAAGTGCACCCTCCCTGAAGAAACAAAAAATGCTAGGTGTTGTAAAAAGGGTAAGTAGCTTGGGGTTGCAGAAACAAGATTGTCTTCAGTTTTGGGCTTTAACAAGCACAGCTCATCTCATCAATGGCAGAATTTTTGAAGCATGTCTAACTTCCCTTCTCCTCCCCCTCAAAAGTTCCTCACTAACATCCCCTTAAAGACCTTGGGATCTGCCAAACAAGTCCTCATTCCATTTCATTTTTGTAAAACATCAAGGTAAAGTTGGTTTTCTTAACTGAAAAGAAGCCACATTTCTTGTGTAAAAGTCATGTTTTCATCTTCTACACAACCATCTATGTCTATCATCAGTTCACAGACTTTTCATCATTTCCCCTCCATTTTCATTTTCATAAACTCATATTAATTCCTAATTCTACTATGTAGCTCCCTAATTTCTCCCTTATCCCTATTCATTACTAAAACTATATAAAAATCCCCAAAAATATTAAATAGCCTCCCTAGGCACTATAGCCATATGTTCTAAAAATTTAGGGAAATATCAAGTCCATCTGGGACTCATATTTAACCTTCCTCGTCTGTCCCGTGGGATCAGTTAACCTCTGGTGAACTGATAACCGTTCCATCCCCCTCCGCAGTCGTTTCCCACAGTTAATGTTTAAAATACCTCATTAAACATTAAATTGTTCATCTCCCCCTCGCTTAAACCTTACCCGCAAAACCCATGTTTCCAAAGTTCATAACCCCGCCCGCTGTGTAAAACCCGAAAAACCCACTTTATTAATGTTGTAACCCCCCCGCTGTACCAATAAATTAAATAAAATGCCGAGCGGGTCCCCGCCATAACCCACCGTCACATTGATTGTCCCGCCAGCCGTTAGATCTGGCCTGCCCCAGATCTACGGTGGGCGGGCTTTTCTATATGCAACACGCCCGAGCTTTAGCGTCCGGGAGTTCGGCGGTTTTCCCGCCGTACTCCCGCCACGCGTCAGGCTCTAGGGTGTGGCGGAGCCCCTCCTCCCAAAACTACTTACGTTCATAAGCGGTGCGCCCAGAAACCGCTTACCGCCCTCTCCTGCGTGACGTCAGCGCCACGTCTTATCTGCTGACGTCACCTTCTGCGCTCCGTTGTCCTGACACGTTGCCGCCACCTCACCCCGTTGTACCTGCGCCCTGCCTCTATGGCATTGCCACGTCACTACCACGTCACACATCCGTACATAATGACGTAATCCGCTGACATCATCCTGTCACGTCGTCCGTCCGTACCCCGGGACCCGCCGGTGACGTCATCCCGGAAAAGCGCCAAAAGCGCCAAATGTCAAAATTTTTGCATAAAAAGAGCGCGCTAACGACCGTTACCTTTCATTTTCATCGCCTCATTTGAACGCTCGGCTCCCCTGTTTCATTCACTTGTTCACTCCCAAGGCTGGAAATCAACCAAGCAAGCGACTGCAGCCTCCAATTCGGGTTCATAGTTTATCTAAGCACCAGTTCGTCCTCTTTGGCGCTGTTTTAAACCAGGTATTTGCCATATCCTCCTCTTTTTCACGCCTGTTCTTCATGTTTATCCACTGCACATGACTGTAAGCTTGTAAAATACCCAATTGGTATCCTTGCTGCACCTGAGATTCCATTAAACCCACTGCAAACCCTTTACACCAGAAAAGTCTCAGAAACCTGGTGCCCATCTGCAATTTTACTGGCGAAATCCTGTTTAAACTCGGCCCCTAGTAAGAAATCCCGCAGCGGTCCTACATTGCCCTATTTTACCTTATTTCCGCTGTTTAAAGCCTCCGCTGAAACCATAATTGCTCATTGCTCCTCTGCATTATTCCTCACAACTTCTAACTTCAGAGAAATTCACTGAAAAAAGGGAAATCGACACAAAAACTCCGCAAAGTTGGTCCCTTATAGCATAAGCTTTTGAGTTGTCCAGCTATTGTTGCATTTGAGTGTAATTTGCCTGCTCCTGCTGGTTTCTGCAAGCAAATCTGTTCGCCAGTTGTTGTGTTAGCCCTTTTTCAGCTCAAGCCTTCAAAGAATTGCATAATGGCTACCCCATCTGCTCTGAATGTCACCCCCGTAAACCCACCAAGTAAAGAACTGGAGTCCATGCCCTTGGCCGATACAGATTATCTCATCCAAGACTTTGTTGCCAAAAGGAATCATCTACGCACCTACTGCCAGCTGAGAAACAACTTCTTGGATAAAACTGACAAGTATTGCATATGGGAGTCCAATCTGCCATATTATTTCCTCCCTTCTGTGAATATTTTTCCTGAGATTATTCATCTCTGTGCTGCAAATTATGAACCAAGTCAAAGGGCCGTTAAGTCTTCATCTGGAAGCATACTTTTCTACACTACTCCTGACTCCATCAACCAGATGCTGAACTTCAGAACCAATCACACGCTATTGCCCTTTTCCATAAACAGTTTGCTGCAAGAGACCTCTTGGTTACTTGGTACCAAGATGGAAATGATCACAGAGACTTTCATGAGGCCAGATTGCCAGCCAAAGGAATCACCTCCATATCCTTATGACTATTTCAATGAGGTGGATAAGCTACTGATAGACATGATATCATATGTGTTAGGCTTCACATCAACTGAACTTGTAAACGAAGCAGTGCTGGTTATATTGTCTTCTTTCAGCCAAGGACAGCCTCCTGCTGTCAAGTATAATTATGCCAGGTTCATATCAGATAAAATCCATGACCAGCTCACTAGACTAGATAGGCAGGGAATCTTCAAATATTCCTCCTATATCTATCATTTGTTCATGTTTTATCAATCTGAAATCCTCCAGTGCCCTATCAAGAAACTGGATTCAAAGGGAGAAAGGAGGTATGTGGTTTTCTGGTCAGCTGTATTTCACCAAGTCCAAGACTCTCCTTATTCATACTCTGAGTTCATTGACCAGTTTGTATATCCTGTGTCCTGCCTCTTAATGAAGGTTCCTCCTCCCCGAATAACCTATGAAATGCAAAAGATCTTACAGCTGTCCAAGAATTTCAAATTAGGTGATTGGTACCTATATGAAAACCATACTGTCATCAGAATTTATGGTTGTGAGCTGTGTCCTTACAGGCTTCCGAGATATGTGCCGATGAGGCTGTTTGCATTAGAATACTACAGGCAGCTCATTAATTCAGATTTGACTCACTTCCACAGCACTAAGAAAAGGGCACAACTGAAATTCAGAGACCGCCTAGGCCCCTTCATCATGAATAAGAAGGATGGTTGGCAAGAAGCTGACCTGGTACTCAGTGATCACTTCAAGTTGAAGAAGAGCTTCTGGTGGGCCCCTTATGACCCGCTTGGTTTCATTAATGCCAGAAGGGTCAAATATAGGTTAACACCCTATGACCATTCCAAAAAACCAGACATTGAAAAATATGCCAATCAAGATGCATGGGCACATGGAACTTTAGTTGAAGAATTAACTCAAGAGGAAATTTTGGAACAAACTGCTAGAGATCTTGAAAAAACTCTTGACTTGGATTCTGATGACCAGGTAAATTTCAGGCTGCCATATCAAGTGCAAGAGGGCCTATCTACAGCTGCAGTTTCACAGACTGCCCAAGGAGCTTCTACATCAGCAGCAGGTACAGCCAAAGGGAAGGAGCCGATGGAGACAGAGCAAGAGATAGTTACTGAGCAGCCGGACACTTCAACGGAACAAACTCAAGGGCAAGCCCTTCCACCACAAACAGAGGCAGCCCAAATACCAGTTTTGCAGACGCCTGCCCATGAAGAGAGAGGCAGGAAAAGAGACCGGGAAGACTCCACACCTGCTAGTGGGTCTCTGCAACAGCCTGAGTCAAAAAGACAAAGAGGGGACTCTCCGATTGAGGAGGAAGTCAGTGAAGAAATTTTAGAAAGTCCAAGAAGGGAAGCAAGCCTGCATACACCAACAAGCTCTTTTCAGCAAGAGCAACAGAGGCGGCAAGAGCAAGATGTACAGTGCAGCATGGAGGTATTGTCCTCCACACAAAGGGGTAAGAAACCAGTCAGCACTAAGGCCAGCTTTAAAGAGATCAAAGCTCAAAATGAGCTACTAAGAGTGCAATTATATGAACAATTCCTAAAAGCAACACCTGCCAAACAGGAAAGACTGATGGCAGCATATGATATAAAGCAAGAAAAGATGTTTCTGACCCACTTCAAGCCCAAGATTCAGCAGCCACAATCGGTTGCAGATTTCGTTAAAATGAGGCTAGAGGTCCTGTCCAAAGATATTCACCAGATGGACCAAATAGAGCTACATAAGCAGACAGCTGAAATGCTTTATGCTACCCTTGCAGAAAAGGCCACATTGGCCCATGAATTAGGCCAATCTTTGAAGAATACCAACACTCAGCTGGATTTTGAAAGATTGTCCTCCACAGCTAAGGATAATAGAATCAAAACATTGGAGGAGATCATTATTGACTTGGGTCATGATCCAAAAGATCCTAAGGGTGTGAGGGCCCTTATGAAAAAGAAAGATGATGACATTGCTGCACTGAAGAAAAGATTGAGGTTGCTACCTACTGAGCATCCTCAAACAGGTGAACTGCAAAAGGAAAAAGAAGCTGAGGATCAATGGGATTTGATAATGAAATTAAATCAGAAAGTAATTGATTTAGAGGGAGATTTGGAGAGGGCACTACAAAGCAAGGAGGGAGAGTCGACCTCCCAGGCACCTCAAACAATTCCAACAAGTATTGTTGTTCCTCCAGAACAAGCAATGGCCACCCCTCCAATTATTTCAACAACCACAACAGCTACAGAAACCACAACGGCGATAACAACAGTTCCTGAGGCTAGTATGAGCATGGACGAATTACAAAGGGCTATCAAAGAGGTAGAGCTTCAGGCAATAGAGGTTAGACAAGCCAGAGAAAAACTAGCTGAGCTAGAAACAAAGTATGACAAGTCCAAAATGACAGTGGCGGAGCAGACAAGAGAAATCAAGGCCCTAAAGGACAGAATCAAAACATTGGAGAAAGAGTTGTCATTGAACAAGGCCTTTGCTGAAATAAAGAGAATTCTGTGGGCTAAAATAAATCAGTCAATCACTGGCCAATGGAGGTCAATTCAGGCAATATATGAACAAGTGGAGCTTATTGGCCGTGCTAAAAATGAAATCCAGAGAGCCAAGGCAGCATTAGGTAATATGCCTGACCAGGCCAACAGAATGATCAATTTTCTGAATCACCAGACTAGGGAAGAGTTGGCAGCACTCAATATCATGAACAGGACAGATGCCATACTCACAGCAAAAAGTGTGTTGACCCTGAGAGGCTTTGTGCAAACTCTGGAGGCAAGATGTCGGGATATACAAAGGGATTTAGACAATTTTGACGTAAAGCTTGCGGCACTGCAGATTAGAGGATTGCCCAGCTTGTTGACCAGCGCTGGAAGGCTATTGACCTGTGAGCAATATGCTACCCGGCTCAATAATTTTGTCACTAATCAGCTTACTACAGCATCAAGTTCGGCGACAGAGACAGGGCCGCCTATAGGACAGGCACTTAATGACAAGCTGGAGAGCTTATTTTACCTAGAGCATGAAGTCAATCATCTGTTTGAGATGCCACCCAGTTATTACAAATACACGGAGGCCGATGAAACACTCGTCAAAATACAAAGGCATCAGCTACCTTCTGACAATTGGTGGCGGGCAATGCTAGCTGTCTTGCCCAGGTAATGTTAGTTTTTGCCCCATGTTGTTTGTTTTCAAATTTACAGTCAGCTATATGTCAGCGACAATCACAGGACAATGACGTAAGAGACTGGGAAGAGCAGTCAAAGAGCACGCAGAACAGGTTGAAGCAGTCACAAAGCGACCCGCTGGGACGATAAGCCCAAGAGCGCAAATTTTTGAAAGCGCAATCCAACCGACTTAAGCGAAAATCAAAAGTCAATATTTCCTGGCATAAAAGAACAACTGTCACATTCGTATTTATTTCAGCATTTACTTTTCATCAACCACTCCTTAAGAGTTGGTAGAGAAGTTATTAGCTATTAACTTCTCGTCTAGATATTTTTGTATCCAAATTTTGTATAAATACCACCCTCTGCATTGTTAAAAGGGTTGGTCGGCTAATGTATCTCAAGAGAGACTCGCACTGTATGTCTGAAACTTTTTTCTATAATCAAAGACTGCTCAAAAGTTTGGAGGACAACGGTCTGCGCTGTGTTTAATGGTTGAAGATGTGAATGTGGAATTCTTGCGCTGCTGTATGGATCAATAAGTGTTCCTCATCTCTGTTATTTTCATCTCCCATATGCTTAAATTACAGAAAGAAAGATTGGTTTAGAATTTGCATGCCTGCACTCTATGCTCAGTTTCTGTGGTTTCTTAATGTTTTCCTCTTGATTTAGGGATGGATATGAATTCCTTCATGGCTCATGTTTAACCTTTTTCACATCTGAATGACTGTTAACTAGGAATTCTTAATTGCTCCTGGGCAAACCTCATTCAATTTCCCTCTGCTAAACATGTTTGAGAGATTCTTAATTGCCTCTCATGCCTTAGCTTTCACTCCATTCTTTTAGCTTGAAAAATTGTTTCATATGCAGCTACCTTGCTCCATGTTTATCTTGTGACCAAGAAAACATACCAGCAGTCCTGTTCTTTGACTCCATGCCCAATGGTTTGAAATCGACCAGATAATGTTTTGCCTCTCTACTTGAAAGCACCATCCTTCCCACCAAAACAAAATAAAGAACCCCCTGAACCCAAGACCTAGCCTAAAATCCTTTCAAACAAAGCTAAATCTAAAAGAGAGAGCCCTCTCTGACTGCAGGCAGGCTAGAACCTGCAGTCCAAAGTTGGTTTGTGGTTACCTCGGCCGTATCCTTTTCCGGAGCTTTAAGGACAACCTGAGTGATAACACGTTGGTCAACAACAACTCCAAATAAGTCTTCCTCATGAGCTCCTCATCTTCCCAAGTGGCCTCATCAGGCCCAAAGTGCTGCCATTGCACTTTAATTTGGGTAATAGCTCGCTTCCGCAGCTGTACTTCTCTCCGGTCGAGGATGCTCAACGGCTCGACCAAGACTTCTCCTTCCGGTTCGACCTGCACATGCAATATTCTAAATCAGTTTCTTTTAAAGAAAACTTTTAGACTGGTCTACTGGAAATAATCCTTACCCGTATATCTTGCCATCGGATCACATGTTTAGGATCATAAACGTATTTTTTTAATACAGAGACATGGAAGACATTGTGGACCTGGATGTGACTTGGCAGGGCGCGTTGGTAAGCCACCGGCTCAATTCTTGCCAAGACTTGGAATGGTCTACAATATCGGGGTGCCAACTTGGCACACCCGCTCCATTGCAGTGTACTCTTTCTTGCTTGGATCCTCACATAAACATGGTCACCGACTTGGTATTCTTTGAACCTCCTCTTCTGATCAACAAAGCTCTTTTGCCTATCCTGAGCAGCTTTTAAGTTAGAGTGTACCCTTTTCACCATATCCTCCATTTCCTTAAGCATTTCTGGCCCTAACCTTAATTTGTCTTCAGGTCCACCCCAGCTTGAGGGTGTGCGGCATTTCCGCCCGTACAGGACCTCAAAGGGACTCATTTGTAACGAGGTATGATACCCGTTGTTGTATGCAAATTCAACCAAGTGCAAATACTCCTCCCACTGCGTTGGTTGCTGCATTACATATGCTCTTAACATGTCTTCTACCACTTGGTTCACCCGCTCTGTTTGTCCGTCGGTCTGGGGGTGGTACGTTGTACTAAAGTTCAGCTGTGTCCCCAATTCTGCAAATAATGTCTTCCAAAAAGCCGACGTGAATTTCACGTCACGATCTGAAATTATCATCTTCGGGAGTCCATGCAATTTAAACACATTCTGCATGAAGATATGGGCAATCTGCACAGCTCTGTAGGTGGATTGCACAGGTATAAAATGTGTTGCTTTACTTAACTTGTCTACCACCACCATAATAGAATCGCTATTCTTCTTTGTCTTAGGAAACCCTGTTATAAAATCCATAGAAATGGTTTCCCACTTCCATTCTGGAATGGGTAAGGGTTGTAATAGCCCCGTTGGATGCTGACGTTCTGCCTTAAATTGTTGGCACTTCAAACACCGTGCTAAATACTCGGTCACATTCTTCTTCATACCTGGCCAATAGTACTCTTTTCGAAGCGCAGTGATCATTTTCTGATACCCTAGGTGTCCAACATAGTGACTGATGTGAAATTCATCCAAAATCAGATTTTTAAGACTGTTTTGACTAGGTACATATAGCCTCTTTTTGTAATACAACTTTCTAGCACCATCTACCTCATATCCTTGTTGATTTTTCTCGCTGGTAGACTGTTGTACTTGCTTTTATTTGCTGGTTTACCGCATCCTGTTCTGCTACCTTTTTTATCATTTCCTCGAAGGGGCTTGTCCATTTGCTAAAGGAAATTTCATACAAACATTGTACTTTCTGGCTTAAGGCGTCTTCCACCCGGTTTTCTTTCTCGTTCAGATGTTTGATTTCAAAGTCAAAACCGCTTAGGAAATCTACCCACCGCGCTTGTCTCGCATTTAAAGTGGGTTGGCTAAAATAATTGGTCAGACTGTGGTGGTCTGTCAGTAATAAAAATTTCCTTCCCATGAGATAATGTCGCCACATCTTTAAGGCATGTATGATGGCTGCCAGCTCCAAGTCATAGGCAGAATATTTCTGCTCATGCTCTTTTAGTTTCCTTGACTCGTAAGCAATCACTTTCCCTTCTTGCATCAACACGCCTCCCACACCTTCCTTGCTTGCGTCAGTGCACACCACATAGTCCTTATTAGGATCAGCTATGCTCAAAATGGGCGCTGTGGTGAGCAGATGCTTAAGCTGCTCAAAGCTTCTTTGACATTTCGGGGTCCATTTGAATGCTTTTCCTTTTTTCTGTAAAGAAGTGATGGGGTATGCCACTCTTGAGAAGCCTTCCACAAATCGTCTGTAATAACCGGCTAACCCCATAAAGGACCTGATGTCTGCTACATCTTTTGGTACGGGCCACTCCATTATGGTTCTTATCTTTTCAGGATCCACCACGATCCCTTCCCTTGTGATTATATGGCCCAAATACTGTATTTCTTCCTTGAAGAAGTTGCACTTGCTGAACTTAGCATATAACTGGTGTTCTCAGAGGGTTTGTAGCACCAATCTGAGGTGCTCCTTGTGCTCTTCCATAGTGCGGGAGTATATCAGTATATCATCGATAAATATCAGCACAAATCTGTCCAAATATCGATGAAATATGTTGTTCATCAAGCACATGAAAGTTGCAGGGGCGTTAGTTAACCCAAAGGGTAGCACCACAAACTCGTAATGCCCATACCTTGTTCTAAAAGCTGTTTTAGCTATGTCTTCCTCCTTAATCCTGATCTGGTGGTAACCTGATCACAAATCAATCTTGGAGAATACTGTTGCACCCTTCACTTGATCGAAAAGTTCATCAATCCGAGGTAGAGGATACTTGTTTTTTATTGTCAGCTTGTTCAGCTGACGATAATCTATACACATGCGAAGGGTCCCGTCTTTTTTCTTAACGAATAACACTGGGGCTCCCCACAGAGACACACTGGGGCGAATATAGTTTTTATCTAACAGTTCTTGTAACTGCATTTTTAACTCTGTCAACTCAGGTATACTCATTCTATAGGGTGCTCGCGATACTGGTGCTGCCCCTGGTACCAATTCGATGGTAAAGTCTATATCCCTCTTAGGCGGTAGTCCGGGAATCTCTTCTGGGAACACATCTGCAAATTCCTGTATCACAGGGATGTTATCCAACATGGCTGTCTTATCCTTCGAGTCAGCATAACCCACTTGAATGGCATAAATCTGACACCCCTTCTTGATGCATTTCGCTAACTGAGATGCGGTTATTGGCCGAACCTGTACCGGCCGCTTAATTCCTTGCATCTCTTGCCTAGCTCCAAATTCATCCCTATAATAAATAGTCTTTGTCTTGCAATTGACCAATGACCAGTGCTTTTCTAACCAGTCCATACCGATTAGAACATCATATGAACCAAGGGGAAGCACATTTAAATCTGCCATTACTGGCTGCCCTGCTATTGTTAAAGAGCAGTTATTGACTTTTGCCAGCACTCGCCTCTTGGCCCCTGTAGCCAGCTGTACTAGCCATGGATTCTTAAATTTAACAGGTTGCAGTTTATAATGTTCTACTACTTTATGACTAATATAGCTTAATGTGGCTCTAGGGCCAATCAAAACAGCTACAGTAAGATCTGAAATTTTACCTTCAAATTCTACCATGGTCGGCTGGTACTCTGCTTGACGAGTGTCCAGGGCTGCATTAATCCTTGGCATGCTACGTCCTAAATCGCCGACTGTCGATGCTTCATGGATCTGGGATTGTTGGGACTCAGAAATGTCATATTTTCGTCCACCTTTTTCTTCACTATTCCTTACATTTCATCATCCCATTAACCTTTTATCATATCATTTTCATAAATACATTTGGGTTTCACCTTCTTATTGTCCATTTTATTCATTTTTGTATTACAAGTGAATTTATGATTAAATATTAGAAAATATACATATTTTTATATCTGAAGAATATGTGAGTTTTGTGATGTGTGGGAAATATGTGAAGAATTAATTCTAAGAGACTTCTCAAATATCTCCTCCACCATATTAAGGAGATAATTATGCAAGCCTATTCCTAAGGAGAAAATCATGGAGGATTTGGTTGGCATATCTTATCCATATCTCCTCCACCATATTAAGGAGATAATTATGCAAGCCTATTCCTAAGGAGAAAATCATGGAGGATTTGGTTGGCATATCTTATCCATATCTCCTCCACCATATTAAGGAGATAATTATGCAAGCCTATTCCTAAGGAGAAAATCATGGAGGATTTGGTTAGCATATCTTATCCAAGATATGTGAGAGATTTGTGGAGGATTCAAAGGGATCATATCTTGTAATAATGGGAAATTAGTTGAGAGTGCTTGAGAGAATATTGGATATGTAATTATGAGATGGTTATCTTCCTCATGTATATAAGGGAGTGCTCTCTCTTCATTTTGATAATAATGAATAATGGAAGGGAATTCTTAGTTTTTCATCTTTTATTGTTATGCTTTCATGATTTGTAATTTGATTCTTGTAATATAATTTGAGATAGTTTTATTGTTGTGAGCTCACATATGTTGTTTTTCATTCAATTCTTCACATGTTGTATTGCTTTTCCTTTATGCAATTTCCTACTTTCATAGTTAATGTTTCAATGCCTTCTTAGATTAATTTGATTCCAGTAATTTAGATTAGATTAGATTAGTTCCACTTCAGTCCTGCATATATAGTGCATGTGTCTCATAAGTCTACGAACCTCGTATTGACAAATTAAATAGTTGGGCAAGTACTACAACAGAATTAAATGATAATATTTTCACCCAACAAGGATAACTGTTCGGTTCCCTTCCGCTGTGGACAGTTTTTGACGTAGTGAGGCCCTCCACAACCCCAACACTGTACTGGGGGTCTTGCTGTCCCTTCGCTGTCCAATCTTGCAGGCTGTTCGCCGACTCTGGACTCACTGGTTGGCTTGGATTTGAATGAGTTTTTTTGTATAGTTCTACTGTTCTGCCCCTTGCCAATTCCCTTACTTCCACCACTAGATTTCCTTTACTGTTTCCAGTTGACTTATTACCTCTTTTCTCATTCCATCTTTTGCCTGGAACTTCTCCTTTCTGTTTACTCTGCTGGTAACAAATCCTGGCTTTACGAATAGCTTCGTCCATTATTTTTGGATTGTCAAACTCAATCCTTTCCCGCATATACAGGGGTAAGCTACTAACAAATCTTTGCACCTTAGCTTTTTCTTCTCTAATATAAGGCACGTAACGAAGCAAGGAAGTAAAACGGGTGATAAATTCATCCATGGTTTGTTGCCCCAACCGCAAGTCATGGAATTCCCTTGCCTTTTTGTCGTAAAAACGCTCGGTCAGGTATCTTTCTTTGAAGTACCTTTGAAATTTCTCCCAAGTTATGGTCTGTTCGCTTACTCCCTTTACGATCTTCACTTCTTCCCACCACAGGGTAGCTTTTCCCTGCAGTTGGAAAATGGCCAGCCGCGCCTTAAGGTTGTGATCATACTCGTATAGCTGGAAATATTTGTTCATATTAATCAACCAGGCCTCAGCTGCTTCCTCCTGTTCCCCGTCGAAGTGCGGCGGTTTAATCTTACGAAACTCTCCTTGCAACTCTATCTGTTGCCTTTTTGAGGTCTGCTGTTCAGATGCATTATCAGATCGTTCCTCCCTCTCTTCCGACCCTTCAGGTTCTGTATGATGGTTCTGCTCTTCTGACATTTTCTGTTGCTCCGCACTAGGATTAGCTGGCGGCTGGTTCTGTCTGTCAGACAGGCTTTTTAGAATTCTTTCTTGTTCCATCGTTAGTCATGCATTATCTTCACGTAACCGAGCCATTTCATTTTTCAATTCCTGCACCGTCTCCAAAATAGCCTGGTTTGTATTGCGAGCTTCCTCTCCGAGCTGCACCCACAGCTCAGGATTACCCTCTGGGCCAGGTACAGGTCCCTGACCTATTGCATATCTGTGTGATGCACTGTCCCCTCTTCTCATACTGTCAGTCCTCCAGTTTGTTGTCTTCAACATGAGAAATGTAAATCAAACACACAACTACTTCTTTTTTTTTTATAATTGGAATTGCTCAAATAGGGACCACATTAAATTGTAGGAACTGTTTTCGTAACTGGGCTTTGATACCAATTGTAATGTCTCCATCTGGAAAAAAAACAAATATATATATATAATAAAATAAATAAATAAACTTACATGGTTTACCAATGTATGAATTGTTCTTATGACACGTAGGCATTTTACTGCTCCGGCCACCCTTACACTTATCTGTCAATAACTTCATTACTTTCCGGCAACAGTAAAGGGTCTGGTCATGATCACTCCGGTTGCATTAACTGCCTGATCCCTTGGGAAAGCTTCCCAACTCCTCACAATCTGCAAAGGGATATGACGGAGGGCCATCTGGCAATTTCTATTAAATATTCTTTTGTTTAATTGTACGCTTTTTGGATACTGTGTGATTTCCTTACATCTTTGCCCAGTACGTGGCACGAGCAGGCTCATTCTCGCAGTTTCTAACCTCGGGGTTGCGATCTCATCGACGGTGGACATGAGTTTGGGGAGATCTACGGCTCAGGTTCTTACCTGGGTTGACTCGACTATAACTTGTTTGGTTATGCGGTCTCCACATTTTGGCAGCAGCTCCATTTTCTGCTGCTGGCTCTCCGCGACCCGCTCTGCTATGGCTCCCGGCCTTGCAGGTGTTATCTTCTCAGTACCAGGTTAAGGTGTCGGCACTGTTAGCAAGGCTCGGGTGAGTTGTTTCAATGTTTAGAGTTTCTTGTCATAATACTCTTCTGGCCAGTTTTATTTTGTTTTACAACACTAACCAATGGTTGTTCGGTTCTAATGGTAGGAATCCTTCACCAGTTTCCTGGAGCTACGCACCGCAGATGTATGGAAGCTTTTCGCCAGACTCGCCACAAAAGTTCCGGGTAAGGGGTTCATCTCCAGCTTGAAGGTTCCAGCAAAGTTGCCTTGTTGCAATTTGAAACAGAGTTTTGGTTTCTACTGCTTAGTTGTACTGATTTTCCAGTTAGTCTACAGTCTCGCAGTATTCAGAGTCTTTATGTGTTTGATCGGCTGTAGGTCGTAAGGTGTTGAATCTCCATATGGCCATAAAGGTCGAACAGAGGTTATATATTGTAATTTTGGATTTTTCCTTATCAGGGTTGTCTCGAGACTTCTGTTTACTTAGTGGACTACAGTATTTCAATGTCAAACCTCCAGGGATAACCTGAGAGTTGTCGGTCTATTGACATTTTACTGCTTTTCTTGTAATAAGTTCGATATGTCTATGAATGTGAATCAGGGGTTGGATATGTACTGGTTTCTGCTCAGCCACATCTATTGCACGTTAGCATGTAATATTTTTAGAATTCTGGTTCTTATTTGAATAGAAATGCACGGTTGTAACAACCCCGATCAGTTTCTCGTTTTTCCATCTCTATGAGTCACTTTGTTCGATGTTTGCTATTATTTCATGATTTACCTGATCAATGCTGGAAAATTGGCGTGAGAATGTAACTTTGTCTTACATGCTTTTCTTCCTTTTGTATCAATGGACAAAGATCTAATGTATGTTATAGCTCTGTGTTTTTCAACCGTTCTTCATCTTATATGGTTAAAGAAATTGTAAAAGGGGTTTCACCCGGATTCCTTTGATTTCCACTATATCTTTTATGGAAGTTTTGGGCATGACCCTAACCATGCTCGTTCATTGGCTTATATATTGCTTGCTTCTGGTTTATTTAAAGTTGACTTAATAAATTTAGTCGTCATCTCTTTAATTTGTCCTGCTCGTTGTACTGTCAAACTACAGTCGTTACCCATCATGCTTCTTCGCATAGCTCAGGGGTTACCAACTCGGCACGCCAGAGCCCGCCTCTGTCAATGCCTTAAGGTAAATTGTTCATAGCGTTTTGCACCATTTACACCTGAATACATTTTACGAAATGCGTATATGCCCTTAGACATTCTTTCCCGGGTATTAAGATTTACAGTTTGTTCCAGTTAAGTTACTGTTTCCCTCTTTTTTTATATATATGTTGTACATGTCCAAGCATGTGTATGACTCAAGGGTTTGAACTTGGTTGGCTATCAACCGAGCTATGACTGTTATAATTATATTCATGGGCATTGTGATCATAGTTTCTTGCTTGCAGTAAAGATTACGACTATGACAACTCACGTCAAGTCCTCTGTTTGTTTTTTTTAATGAGTTATACAGAATTTTAGGGAACCCACTTAATCTTGTTGTTCCGATAAATTCCAAGGACCGTAGTCCTTATATATACATATACATATATTTCCTTATTTCTTTTTTTTAACAGTTGATAAGGTTAGCCATGGCCTCGTACTGTGCATCAATTATTCCTTGGTTAACATAGATAACAGAATTTGTTAAAACGAATTTGTTTTCCCTACAGTCTTGGTGGTGTCTAATGTTATTATTATAACACTGTCTCAATTTCTTTTTTCTTTTTTATTTATTATAAAAACATAGGTACACAGAAATTTCTGTTTTCAATGCTTAGAGTTCCAAACACCACAGACTTACTTATTCACATCAGTTAGAATTTTCCATACCTGTCCACTCGGTGCGCCAGTAATACTGCAATCGAACTACTCACCTCTGCTCATTGTCTTGTGGCGAACCCCGTAGTCCTACAGAACAGAGTCTCCTGTCTGTCACTTCTAATTTGCCACCCAGCCTCGAGATTCGTTTTTCGGGACCAGAATCTCTCCCTCGTGCTCTCTTGCAGGACCATTGTCCTCAGCAAAAAATTCCGCACTTAGTGCTAGACTATTGGGTCCTCACCAGACTTAGTCTTTTTTTTTTTTTCTTTTCTTTTCCTTCTCAGCCTGTCCTTACAGCGCAAACTAACTTTTTCCCTCCCTTTTTCCTGGAAACCTTTCCAGTTATGAGAGGTAGTAAACTGCAACCGTTTTTCCCCAACTTCCATCTCAAAAGTTGCCAACTTTCACCAAGTAAACATTTCTTGTTTATTAAAGAAATAATAAAAATATTATTAAATTCCAAAACAGTAAATAATGTCATATTCAGTTTTTAACCATAGTAACATTAAATATTTCTACCAACAATTGCAACAAAAAAAACTCACAAGTTTAATATATGATAGAAGTTTTCTTATATGAATTGAATTTTCTTTTATTATTTTTTATATAAGTTTTGAATTTTGTAAATGATCTCTAAGTCCAAAACAACTACAATATTGAAATACTTATTTAAACCTATTAATATTTAGTTTGAATATAAATATATATATATTTTTTAATTGGAAAAATATTTTAAAAGAAACACATATAATTTTTAATTCAAAAAATTTTAGTATTAAAAAATTACATCTTAAATTTAAACAAAAATATATTTAAAAATAATATTAAAAACTTAATTTTTTTTTTAAATAAAAAAAAATACATTTTTAATATACATAATAATTTTAAATTAAAATAATCTATTTTAATTACATTAAAAACAATTAAATTTTCAATTCCTCACCTTTTTCTTATACATCAAAATAATTTTAAAAACTAATTAATCCTTTACCAAGCCTTTTGTTTTTTAATTAGCCAACTTAAATCCCCGAAAATTAAAAATTACCCAGCCTTAATACTTCCCCCGAAAATTAATAACAATTACCCAGCCTTCAAAATTATTAAGAGCTAAAAATTTTCCCGCAAGATGAATGAATATATTATCAACTTTATTATAAAAATGCTTTTTACCAACCACATTTTAAGGTATAAACTAATTATGAAAGTTTTTTTTAAAGAAAGAAAAGATGCAAACGATTTATTATTGATGGGTCATATTCACCTTCGATGATAGGGCGTTACACAATCGTGGGGTGTCACGATTATATCTTTAACAGATAATTGTTTGCCACGCATACGCCATATACCTTCTTTAAGATTTAAACATTTAAAAAAATGGACTTATTTGGAAGTGTTTTTAATAATTTTTAAAATAATTCTCAATTTTAATTTGATTATTGTTGATTAAATTTATTTTAATTATTTTATATTATTAAAAATGATTTAAAAGTATGTTATTATAATAATAAAATTATAGTTTAGTTAGACATTAAAATTGTGTATGCGGATTTTTCAGTTGTAGAACAAGGAATCTGCATGATGATTTAGTTATTAAAGTTTATATTAGATGTACATAATCTGTTCCGTGTGGAATTGAATCTAGAAGTCAGAGAGGAAACATAATTTTTTATAAAAGATATTATAAAATTGTGAGGATTGGACATATTTTCATTTGTATGTAAGTTTTTTTTTCTATCACACTTTATCTTGATTTTAATATTAAAGAATTAATTAAGTAAAAGATATATAATCTTATCCCTTTGAAAATAAATTATGTTATGATATTTTAACTAATGGTCAAATGCTTTTACTCATTGGTCACATCTACCCTTCTGTATCCATATAAGATTTGGGTAATGTGCCTTTGTAGAGTGGATGAAAACAAGATAAAAGAGACTTTTTGTCACAATGTTATCCAAACATCTTCATGTCAATAGATTAGTGCTTAATGTTATTATTCTTGCAAAATTTTACATAGTCACACTCATTGCTTCAATGGTCTCCCATGTAGTGATAATGATACATAGTCTCAATGAAAGATAAACTTGCATAAGTGGTCTTATTAGAAATCCATATCTCACTCTCAAATCCTTTATGGAGTAGGTAGAACATGGTATTGATTCATGTTGATATGCAAGAACCTCTTCATTACATTACCTGATTGAGCTTGATATTTATAAAGCATCCTAGTACAAAATGCTCTTGATCTCTCTAAAAATGAGATAAACAAAAGTATTTGTTTTGAGACATAAAGAGTGTGCCTTTGTTCCACATGGTTTGAGCCTAGAGTACTACTTTCTTCCAAAATGGTTGACACTATTCAAATTAGTGTCTTCATAATCTAGTTGCCTATAATTTTTTAGTGTTCCTCTTCCCAAATTAGAGTTTACTCCCATTATCTTACAATGATACATATCACCATATTCCTTGGGAGCAATGTTTTTCAAGTAATCTTCTCCTTAAATCTCAAGAGTAATAACCACATTATATTTTGATGCTTTCCCTATTATGAGATTAGAAGATGGTTCTATGTTATCTTTCAATATTTGCTCGGTTCTCTAGACACTCATGGCTTATTAGGATCACATATGATTACCTCTCTCCATTTAGAGAGATGCTTGAGCATAGTGATTGACTTGTAGTCCTTTGGCGTCCTGAATAGATAGAGGTTGGGGACAATCCAAGGAAGGTGGTTATTCTTTTCCGTTCTGTTTTAGGGCTCGCGTTCTCTTCGCGGGATGATATGAAAGGTCCAACAGGCTGATAGAAGGATTTACCGCCGTGTGCGGATAAAGTCAGGTTCTACACAAGATTAAATTATTTTTATATTTATTTTTGCTTATGTTGTACAAGTATGTTCAATAATCATGATTTTCGTTCAGTATTGTGAATATGATTCGGTTTAATTTTTATTATTTTTATAATCAATATGTTTGGATGAATCATTTTTTGCATGTTTTATAGGTATGTTCAATAATCATGATTTTTATTCAGTATGGTAAATATGATACCGCTTAATTTTTATTATTTTTATAGCTAATATGTTGGGCTGAATCAATTATGGGTTATTTTTAATTTTATTGGGTAATATTATCAATTTATTTTTATTTTGATCGGAGAACCCACAGTAATGGAGTTTTTACACCAACGTTTCGAATCCCAAATGGGATCCATCATCAGGGAAAAGAGAAAGATGAAGAGAAAGATGATGATCTTTCTCTTCATCTTTCTCTTTTCCCTGATGATGGATCCCATTTGGGATTCGAAACGTTGGTGTAAAAACTCCATTACTGTGGGTTCTCCGATCAGAAATTCAAATAACACAAACCACAGATCTCTGAAATCCAATTTATTTTTAATTTTATTGGGTAATATTTTGATTGATAAGTGAATTATGGGTATTTGGTAATTTCATGGTGTTGGTGTTCTTTAAAATTTATATTAAAATTAATAATAATAATAATATAATTATGATTTTATTTTAACATATTTAATTGATATTGAGATAAATGATAATTTTAAAGTTTTGGATTTAAAAATAAAGTAATATATATACCATATATTATTAATATTGAATAAATTAATTATTAGAAAAATGAGTTTTCAAATTTAACCGAAATAAAATAGGTATATTTTGTAAATTTTAATAGTTATAAATCAAAGACAAAAATGTAGTACACCCTAATTAAATAACTAACTATTAGCATTAACATTAACATTAAATTATTATAATCATAAATTGAAATGAAATATTAATAAATTGGAATGAAATTACTTCAAAAGTATCATTTATTTTTTTGAGATTGAGATATATATATTGCATAATAATATAATTAATTATTATTTATTATTTATTTTTTAAGCTAAATTTTATATAAATTTATAGAATTAATTATGATTATAAATAATAATATTGTTAATTATATTTTATATTATTTATTTTTACATTAGTTTAAATATTTAATAGAATAAATTAATGAATAAATAAATTTAACTTATAAATCTGACAATGAACCACACTAGTTGGTACGAAACGCGTCGACAAAGGTCTTTCTTCATGTGATTTACGCCGAAGTTCTTCTTACAACTTATCAACTTAATCTATTTGTTAAATTTATTCATATAATTAATTAATAAAATTTATGAACATATATTAATATCTTTATCAATAAAAAAATACTATTCAAATGAATATATTAATAATAATATTATGTAATTATTACTTTAAATCTATATTACCCATAATTTTATAAAATTAAATAAATATTTAAAAATTCAATCTATATTTATAAAATAAAATTAATATATTAAACAAATAAATATATTAGACGTTTACCTTCATCTTTCTTTCCGTCCTTTGTTCATGACATGACAGGAATTAAAAATAGTGTTTTTTAATTGGAATAAGATTTGGGTGGTGTATTTTTATTGGAATAAGATTTATATTATATAATATTTTAATTTGAATTGAGGTGGTGGTTTTTTATTGGAATAAGATTTATATTATATAATATTTTAATTTGAATTGAGGTGGTGGTTTTTTATTGGAATAAGATTTATATTATATAATATTTTAATTTGAATTGAAGTTATGTATTAAAATTTATTAATAGTAACGACTTTATAAAATTTATATTTTTTTGATTTTATTTTAAAAGATAAATAATAATTTTGAAGTTTTAGATTTTAAAAAAATAAAATAAAAATTCATACTATATATTATTGAATAAGTGAATTATTAAAAAAAATTGAATAAGTGAATTATTAAAAAGATATATATTTAAATAAAAAAATAGAAGATGTATATGTTTGTAAGTTATTTATATACTATTTTAATATTTATTTGGTTTTAATATTAAAATTAAATTATTATATTAATAAATAGAATTGCTATGTATGTGTCACTGAATTCATAACATTATTCTATGTTCTATTATTCAAATTTTCAATAGTAGCGGATTATTATTTTATTATTTTAGGTTATTAGTATGAAAAGCGTATGTATCACATAATATAATTGATTATGTTTTTTTGGGTTATTGTTTTTTTAAACTAGGTTTTATATAAATTTATATAATTATCTAATTAAATGAAATAACAAATTAAATATAAATAGTATTATTATTCAATAAATTTATGTTAAAAATGATTTATTTTTGCATTATTTAAATATTTTAATAAAATAAGTTAATAAATATATAAATCTAACATATCCATTACATTGTATTTAAATAATTAATAAATTGTAATTTATCCTTTCAATTTTATTTCAATTCCTACTCATAATATATGTTAAATCTATTTGTCAACTCATTCTATAATCATTTAATAAACATTACACTAATATTAATAAATAAATAATTTCAATAATAATTTCAATACATCAATTAAATTTATTAAAATAATCACATATAATATATATTAATCATTTTGTCAACTTATTCATATAATCATTTAATAAACATTACACTAATATTAATAAAAAAATAATTCAATATATCAATTAAATTTATTAAAATAATTACACATAATATATATTAATCATTTATTAACGCATTCATATAATTAGCATTCATATAATTATTTAATAAATATTATAATAAAGTAACATGTGATATATGTTAACTATTTGTTCGCTTATTCATATAATTATTTAATAAATATTAAAATAAAGTTAATGAGATTAAGAAATTGACTATAACCAAGTTATATGTTTCTTTCACACAAAAAATTCCCTTTTATGGACAGTCCAGCCAGCTTCAACGTCCTATTTGTCTCTGATCAACTCCTTAATTGGCATGCTCTGGCACAAATGATGTGGATTTAACCCCGTGTCTACCCTCGTGGAGGTGAAGGTGAAGCTCAAGTCCTCCCTAAGCACCGCACCGCCAAGCCTTTTAAGGGCATGCCTCGCAAGACTAGAACACCCTGAGCTTGGTGAAGTCCAAGCAACCCCTGTTACAGTCATTCGGTGGAAACTATTGAGTTATACAGATATACATACGAACATATCTATTTATGTCGAGGTATTTATTTATTTATTTTTCTTTCAAAATTGGTTTGTTTTTGCTGTTTATTTTTATGAGGCTAACACAAATGTTTAGGTGATTTGCAGTTAACTTCCATCTAAGATGTAGTCATGTGTTTCTTGTGGAGTTGGTGTATGTGCATTCTTGGCCAGTTAGATATACATTCTATCTTTTATTATCTTAAGCACTAAGAAAATTGTTATACTTGTATTTGATGTGGAATCATAAACTTAGTTGTTGTATCTCTACTATTTATATTGCATTGTTGGTCACCCAGAATTTAAGAAATCACTATGAAAAGCAAAGGTGGTTAAGTTAGATATCTATGTAAAAGTTAGGAAGTGGTTGTAGCTGTGACTGCGATATGGTAAATTTGGTTGTCTGCTTCAACATTTTCTTTAGTCTTCCAACATCTAGATTCATTTATATTTTTACCATTAATGAGTTTGGATGAATGATGAGAAATTAGTAATTGTTAGGGATTAAAGTTTTAAAAATACAATAAATTTTGGATTATTTTTCTATAAAACTCTAAATCTTGGGACAAGATCAATACACAACAAGGTTCTTAATACTTTGAAGTTTCACATAGTTTTATAGGTTAAGATTGATTTGGAGGCTAGCCCTAGTGTGGTTACCAATGGTGAGATTACATATTAAATTAGTCTATAAATTTATCCTTAGATTGATTCCCACTGATGAATTAGCAAGTTTAGTCTTAGAGTATTGCCAATGTTAAATTAGTTAATAAAATTCATGCAACAACCAACAAAGCTCCCACATGTCTCTTCTTATGCTAGGCATTTTCTCCAATGACAACATATTCCATAGCAGTAAACCTTACCATAAATGATACACAACTATACGCAACTCTTCAAAATCGGGGCATTCTTCAAGTATGTTTACAAAAGCCCTCATATCATGGATCTGATATGGGAATCCTGTCTTCAAAGGATATTGTGGTTACAAGCACTTAAAAGGATGTGTAAAGGCATATGCTACTCTGATACTCGACAACTGAACTGTAACTTCAAATCGGTGTCCTTATGCTATATAATTACATTGGCCATTAGTTCCTTCCTATTTCTTGTTGGAAAAGGTCTCAAGATGGCATTGACTCATGTCAAAAATGCCAAGAACATATTTGAGGCTCTATGTGCAACTTTTGCAAGCAACATTTCTTCAAAAGTACCATCATATCTAAAGGTTTTGCTCTGATCCACTTCCATATGTTTTTATGGCTTATCCTTTCCTGAGCATTGCTTTCTCCATTGATTATGGTCATGCTGGATTGATTACCCTAATAATTGAGGTGTTGGGCCTGTGTTGTCCTTTGTAACACCCCATGTTGGGCATTCATCCACAAGGCCAACCTACTCCACTGATAGTGTGTCTTTTTTCAAAGAAAGTTCACACACACACACACTTGATTCTTAGGTGACTGATGTGCCATCTATTAGACAAGGAGAAGACATGCTTTACAGGCTGCTAAGATATCAGGGTTGATCTCACAATGTTGTTATAACTGTGATTCAAAGCACCCTTACTAATAGGTTTATCCACTATGTGATGATGGAATAGGGTTATGCTAGCCTTGCCAAACAACACATGGCAATAGTAATCAGAGTAAAATGTCCATTATGATCCCAGACTGGAATTAGATATAATATAACTCTCTCATCACTCCAGGCTCATGCATCAACATAATATACATTATATATGAGATATATTCAAACTGTAATTATAAGTGTTTTTGTGTAGCACAGGACAACATAAATTTTGTCCTCAAATTTGTTGTAGGAGTGTGCCTTGAAATGGTGACTTAGGAAGCAAAGGTTTATTACAGAAATTTTGTCCTCAGATTTACTACAGGAGTGTGCCTTAAAATGGTGTCTTAAAAGTATATTATCACAACAACTCTTAGTTGGACTATTCTAAGACCTTTAATAACCCAAAATATGTGAGAGATTGCATTTTTACTTTAGCTTGAAAATACTCAACTTTTTTTACAATAAAATAACAATTATTTCTCCTGAATCCACTATTTGCTTTAATAAATAACAATACAAAATTTCATCCTCGACTTCTTAAACCAATTTTCATTAAAATAACATTTCCTATTTTGAATATTTTATTATTTTTATTTTAAATTTTAATAAAATTAATAAGTAAATAAATGTAACAATTAAACTTACTCTTTACAATAAATTATATATTCTTGACTTACATCTTCATAAACTATAATCATATTTAATATTCTTTACTTACTTAAAATAAATCGATATAAATAGAATTGAAACTATATTTATAAAATAAACTTAAATCCATATAAATAGATTTGAAATTATATATATAAAATAAACTTGATGCATATAAAAAAAATTAACAATATTTATAAAATATCAAAAACACATTCAAAATTCAAAACTTGACTCACACAATAAAAAATACAAAACTATCATTTATTAAAATATTGAACCCGCCTAAATTATATGGTTGAAAAATACAAAATTAAAATTTATTAAGAAATTGTCTCTGCCAAATTATATCCCCTGATATTTTTCAAGGGATGCGTCTTGATTAATCCATGCACGAAAAACCACCTTTATGGACTGTCCAGTCAGCTTCAGCGTCCTATTTGTCTTATTTAACTCCTTTATTTGTATGATCTGGCATAAATGAATCTGATTCTACATGAAACACTCGACGTTAAGCCCAAGCTTTTGGGGCTTTAAGCCCATGCCTACCCTCGTGAAGGTGGAGCTGAAACTCAGGGCCTCCCTAAGCACGACCAAGCATTTTTAAGGGTCTAGCCGCTTAAGCCCAGGGAATTCCTCGTGATGTTTTGCTGAAGCCCAGAACTCCCTAAACTAAGTCCAAGCAACCCTTGTTACAGTTAGCCCACGGAAACTACTGAATTATACAGATATGCAGACATGTCCATTTATGTCGACGTACTTCTTTTTCCTTTTTGTTCTTCATGGGAAGAAAAAATAAGATTATTGATATTGCAGAACTAAGTACGCACAGTACAATTTTATTGGATTTAGATGAATGGTAATCGCTGAAATGGAGGAGTAAGTATGTTGGAAATGGACCCTGTGGTGGAGCAGCAGGTGTGTTTTTGTTTTGTTTTTGTTTTGTCTTTCGTCATGTACGCTCTGGTTTTTATTTAATTTTAAGACATTTGTCTTCTTGAGCACAATTTTATTGGATTTTTCCAGAAGATAATTGCGAGAATGGAGGATCAGGTTTGTTGGAATGGAGCTTGGGGTGAACGACAGGTATGTTATTTTTTTTTTTCTTATTTATGTCTCTGGTTTTTACTTGTGCAAATATTTGTCTTTTTGTGTTGGTGTTTCTATCTTTCTTTTACTAAGGAAGGTTTTGGCCAGAGGAGATGAAATGACGTTGAAAAGAAAAGTAATCAGTTTAGTTTTTTTTGTTTTGTTTTTTAGATGTCTTGTTAGGCAATGGCATCAAGGCCATCTCCTCCCTCCATATTCGTCTAGGTGATGTTCTCGCTGAATTAGGTGATGTAGTCGATGTATGTGGATTTTCTTCTTTCTGCTTTTATCTTTCTTTCAGAATTGATTCTGTTTTTTCTTTCAATCTTTATCTTTATTTCAAATTTGGTTTTGTTTTTTCTCTCAATATTTTTGAGGCTAAGGCAGTGTTTGGATAGTTTGCAGATAACTTACATCTAAGATATAGTCATGCATTTCTTGTGGAGTTGGTGTATCTGCAATTCTTGGCCAGGTAGATATACATTTTATCTTTTATCATCTTAAGCATTAAGAAAACTACTAAACTTGTATGTGATGTGGAATCATAAAATCAGTAGTGGTATCTCTACTATTTATGCATTGCTTGTCACCCATATTTTAAGAAATCACTATAAGAAGGAAAAGTGGTTAAGTTGGATATCTATGTAAACTTAGAAAGTGGTTGTGGTGAAAAGTGATTAAGTTGGATATCTATGTAAACTTCGAAAGTGGTTATGGTTGTAGTTGTGATTCTCATATGGTAGATTTGGTTTTGCCCTTTCAACATTTTTTTAGCCTTCCATGATTAATCTAGTTTCATTTATTTTTTACCATTAATGAGTTTGGATGAATGATGAGTACTCAATAATTGTTAGGGATTAGGGTTTTAAGAATAATTTATTTTTTTTGCATTATATATCTATAAAACTTTAGATATTGGGACATGATCAATGCATAATCACCAAAAACACAAGGTTTTTAATGCATCGAAGTTTCACATAGTTTTATATGTTAGGGTTGATTTGGAGGCTATCCTTAGTGTGGTTACAGGGGGTAAGATTATATATTAAATTAGTCAATAAGTTTAGCCTTAGTGTGATTCTCATTGGTGAATTAACGAGTAATTTTTTTCTAAAATAGTCAACAAGTTTACTCTTAGTGTGATTGTTAGTGGTAAATTAGTTAATAAAATTCATGATACAAACAACAAGGATCCCATATGTCTCTTCTTATGCTGGGATTTTTTTTCAATGGTAATAGATTCAATAGAAGTAGATTTTACAAGAAATGGTCCATATTCAAAATTGAGTCATTCTTCAAGTATGTAAACAAAATCCCTCATCTCCTGGATCTGATATGGCCATCTCCGTCTTAAAAGGATATGGTGATTACAACCACTTCAAAGGATGTGTAAGACATAGGCTATTTATTTGATACTAGAATATCCGACAGTGACTTCGAATCAATGCCCTTTATGTTGTATAATTGCATCGACCCTTAGTTCCTTCCTATTTCATGCTAGAAGAGGTCTTAGGATGGCATTGACTCTTGTCAAAAAAATGCCAAGAAGGCTCTATGTGCAACTTTTGCAAGCAACATATCTTCTAAAGTACATGATATCTCAAGGTTTTTCTTTGATTCGCTTCCATTTGTTTTTATGCCTTGTACCCTTCTTGAGCATTGCCTGTTGATTTTTCCTTAGCATTTCAGAATCAGGTCTATGTCTAAAAAAACGATCATAAACACATTGAAATACCACAACACTATCACTTTACATTGTGGAAAACGTACAAGAGTGAATCAATGTAGTACACAAAACAATTTTTAACCCAATTTTTTTTTATATTACAAATTTTAATACAACAAACATAGGGCTCCCATACTAGGGATCATGGCCCTTACAATTAACCCTAATACAAGATCAACTAGGGTTTGGAGTCAACAACTTATGACTACCAATCTACCTTGAAAAAGATACACTTGAGTTACTTGTTGATGTAGCGGTTCCACATCAGTTTCAGTGCATGTACCTTGAACACTTTTGGCAGGTCCTTTGCCACCTCTTCTGTTAGTCACAAGACTTTTGTAACTTTAGAATGCTTGCATCTCTAGCTAAACAATCTGCCACTATCAATCCTCTTGTTGCTCCAAGAGTGATTGAACATAGGCTCATAAAAGTTTTCCCTCTAGCTGTTGAAATTTCTAACTCTGACACGTTAGAAATCCCTACTGCATTATCTGGTTTATTTCACCTACTTGTTTATTCCATTAACAAGTTATTTATATATATAAATACTGAAAATAAACACAGATGCAACCTTAACTCATATACAGTTCAGCAACTAAAATACTAGACAAACACACAAGGGACTCCATTATTTTTGGACAATCGTCCCCGGAAAAACCCAATGCAGGAAAAGTGGTGTAGCAGTTCTGAGGGTTTTATTATTATGTAGATTTCTTGAGTACAACTAGGGTGCCGAACTAGCTCACCCAACAAAGATTGTTACATGGCAGTAATACCTCTTCTCGAAGACAGATATTCAGCAAGTCTGCCCCACGAAAATCCTTTCGGCGCTTCTCCAAGGCTTTGCATTAGCCCTGATAGCCTCAGCATAGCTCCTGAACCCTCTGTGTCAACCTCTTGCCTCTCTGTGTCAACTCTCTTGCCTTCTGCGTCACCCACGCAGGCCCTTCAGCCTCTGCGCAGTCTCTAGCTGCTTTTGCGTGGTTCCTGCTGCTTCTGCGTAGCTCTGGCTGTCTTTGCATCAACCTATTTAGTCACTGCGCTGACCGTTAGGCACTATCTCTGTCTCTCTACTATGTACTCACTGCCCCTCGCTGCAGTAGATCACTTGTTCGAATTTTCTCAGCAAACCCCGCTCCAAAAAATCGAACTGAGTGATCAACTTTGGTGTGTCTCCAACTGACCCTCAAGCCTCCTCTTATACTTTTCCTGTTGAGTCTTCAATGACCGAGATTAAGTCCCTAATCAACGGATAATATTAGATTTGGCTTGATCCATGTCATTCAAAACATTCTCACCCAGTTTTATATTAATACCCATTAATATTTTAATTTTCCTAAGTTTAGACTTAGGAACCCCATTAAAAATATTAATTATTTTAATCTCTCTCCAACTGGGTGGAATTTCCCCAAACCATTTCTGGGTCTTGGAGATCTCATGTGCTTTAGCCTCTTCACCAATTTTCATGGCTAGAGCACATCCGATGCTATTACAAATCAACACTAGAAGCTTTCCTGCTCCTTCAAGATAGAAACTCTTAGGGTCTTCAAGCTACCCTCTTATTACTGATATGTTAATTCAAATCATTTAATTAGGGCATCAACAAGTTTTCCCTCAAACCACACTTGGCTACTCCAAATATGAAAAAAGTTAGGGCTTAATCAAACTGCCCACTAACAACTCTCTTGCTTCGCCAAGGGATTGTGCTTAGTGCATACATCAAGTAGGCCTCACAACACTGAACAACCCTTGTATTCATTGTATAGAGGGTACAATGAATACTACATCACCTTAGCAATCATCCACAAGAAGACTAATCAACACACCTCTTCAAGACGTCTACACCAACAACCTTGAAAGCTTAGTCCTATGCACAAATATTCTTGATATTTTCGGCCCTCTTTTAGGGCTCTTGCACTAGCTACAAAGATGCTCTAAGCTCTACCTAATCATCTCCCCTATTCCTGCACAAACCTCCCTTTGCAGACGCTTAACTTTTGTGATATTACCTAAAGGTACTTCGGCCCTATATCAAAACTTCATTATAGGTCATATGACTGTGGTTCAACACTTATATAGGGCTCGACCCTCCTTCAAATTGCAAACGGCTTGATCAAAGAGATTTAGCCTTAGCATATGCCCAGATACCTTTAGAAAACTCGTCCAACAGTCACCTAGTCTCGACCTCAATAGAACATAAGAAAAGATATCAAAACTCATCCTTTTCTTCACTTTAGATAAACTCCTCTAGGTCTGCGACTATCTCAGATTACTCTTCTTCTTAATGAGTGCACGTTGCAATATGATCAAATGAGGTCTCATCCACTTCTACTTATAGTCTTCCATGAGAGCAATGACTAACCCTCAAGGGGCACCACTCAAGTCTAGGCAGACTTAAACTAGTTGTCAAAACCCCAACTAACTAAAGAAAATATACTACCTCCATTTGATCAAGACACCTCACTGTTGCCTTTGCTCCCCCTTTCTCTATTAAGGTTGTCCTCATGCAATCAATGAATAAACTACCAGTTTCTCCATTTGGTTTCACGCCCACAACTTTGGGTACAAAACCCACTGCTTGGGTACATTGTCCACAAACCACATTTGTGGGTCAACTCCTCACAAACCAAGTACCCAGGGGTTGTGGGAGTACCTCCCAAGCTACACAAGTCAACACTCCCTATTATCGAGGGAGGTACTTACATTACTTGGATGTATCTCATCATCATCAGTGACACTAGCCCAATCTCTGGCGTTCACCACTCCAACATAACCTGTAGAATGAACCACACTCTTCTCGGTAGTGTCTCTGCCATCGTAAGCTTCTTACTTCTTCCTTTCATGATAGGACTTCATGTCATCCCACGGTTCCTTCTTGACAACAGAAGTCCCCTTGCTTCCCATTGACCATGCGCTCTTCTTGGGTTGCAGATTCTCCCTTTGAACCTGCATTCTCCCGCTCGAACTTGACTCCCTTTGAGTCTTAGGAACCTGCTGCTTCTCAAAATTGCTTCAAATTTGGAGGAGATCAAGGGGACCCACCAACGCAGTTGTATCTAGGCGATCGAAGTTTTCTTGTGGCCAGTTTCTCGGGAAATTGATGCCCTTGGTGACCTAATGAGGCTAGATCTAGGGAAAAGGGAAAAGGGGTCAAAAGAGGGTTAAAATGATCACCCTTTTTGAGGGACCAGTGCCTGATTCACTTGGGGATATGGAGTCAAGGATAATAATGAAGAAGGATTTAGTTTCTTTTTCAAGGAGGCTTCAAAAGTCAACTTCGTCCAATGTTAGAGGAAAGAGAAGAAAAGTGACTTTCAAGCATTTATACTTCATACAAATGGTGCAAGCTTATCAGGATAACATGATCTTTAGGACATTTCATTCATCTAACAATGGCTCATTACAAAGAATAAGCTAAATAGACACATAATTCCACATTTTGTACATACAACAATTAGCCCTAATTATAGCGAAATTCAATTGTATGTAGCAACAAGAAAAATAGCATTAAATTTGCACTTACAATATTACAGAATATATCCAACCAGCGTCACATTTGCAAATCAAAAGCTCCAAGATAGAAATAGCCCAAATCCATAAATCATCCAAAACAATCCTCCAAGGAAAAAGTGCGAAATTCTCTAAAGATAGAGAGATCCCAAGTCAAGTGATGATACAAATGAATCCAACTAACTCATATTTATACACCAATTAGGAGTTTGATTTAGCTAATGAGCTTACATTAGCCCCTAAAAATAAAATAATGTGCAAATGACATAACTTTGGTGACAAGCCCAATAAACTAGCTCACAAATGAAAAGATAAGCCTCTCAAGAGGACAAATAATAATCTATGCATGTCGTAGGGCCCTCTAAGAGGCCTGATGAGGTCCATGGGTGCCACAATGAAGAATAGGACCTTCAAAAGTAGTGGACAAGGGGTTGGCCCCTCATAATAACCTGTGGTGCTCCAAATGACTGTGGGGGCACACAAGTGTCCTCATGGGTCTCCAAACAAGTCAAAGATGCTTGTGGGTTACCCTCAACGGCTAGGATGACAATGTAGGAGATGCCACATCATCGTAGAAGTCCTGGATCATTTGCCAACTGTGTTGTAGATCTGGGGCCAGCTGGGCATGATGGATCAGGTGCATCCTCATCGTCCAATAAGTGAACCATGAGCAATCTATGAATGGCTGTGGGGATCCATGAAGTGCTATTTGTGGCTGTGGAGGCCCATGGCTCTCAACGCTCACCCTATATGTGCCAATGTAGCCCTCTGGAGGATTAGGACCTCGTATAGGGAAACCAAACCCCAAATGCAAACCATTTGCAATCCTGCATAAGATCCAATGTGTCCCCTAGGTTTCTAGTACGACAAGTCATTAGAGAAATCGAGTAAATGAGCTTACCTAATCATGGACCATAGGTGGGGACTTCATAATGGTTTGCCCTTCCATAATGGGCTTTGGGCATGTCAGTGTCTCCTAAACTCCCAATGGGGTTAACTAAGTACCCTATTAGGTGGTTTCTGCTTCTGAAGGGGATAATGTAGTCAAGGTACATCCGTCAAAAGGTGGTGGCATGTGGTAGATAGGTGAATGATGTAGGGAATGAGAGGGGGAAGCCCTGGGTCACATGCTGGGACACCAGGGTAGCCAATAAGAGGGAAGCCCACACTTGGGTTTATAATGGATAGGAGGGAGCAATCGTCATACATGAGGTGCCCCGACCTTATTTTTCCACTATTCTTTTATGCTTTTTGCCTTTTCTATGATTTTATTTGATTGACTCCTCGGGGCTCAAGGGTTTAGAGCATGATGTGTGAGATATAGCAGTGAATTCCCCCCTTTAAGGTGGGGTGGTTCATTGCCCACCAAGGGTCTGGACAATCATGCGTTCCTATATGACGAGGAAGGTTCATAAAACCTGTTAGAACCAGGGTGATGGGTTAGAGCTTCATGTAATGGATTTTTCCCATGAGCATTTTGTGGTACTTTTCCTGTTGAATGTGGCCATATATGCTTTTGACATTCTTTTTAGCTGTATCAACCTCCAGGCTTCATTCCAAGCCATGACCCAAGGTGTGGGCAAGGGGAAGGGGTGAGCTGACCCTATGTGGACTTGATGGGGGAATGTGGACTGAAGTGGGAGAAGTGGTGGATGGGGTAATAATGAATGGAAAGGGGGTAGCATAAGTGGATAAGGGAGCGAGACCACACAACCAAAATCGGGGTTTCCCATGAAATACCATCCCTGAAACCAAGTGGTCAGTAAAAGAGATCCCACAGGACTAGAATCCAAGGTGAAGTCCTAAAAGGGGTCTAGGGGACAGAAGCACAGACCTAGCCCATTCTTTCCATCAAATCTCCCCATTAATCCATACCCATAAGTGTCCTTGACATGCAAACTACAAGACTCAATTTCAAAATGACAAGGCATACCTTTAGCTTTGGGAGGCCCACCTTCAAACATACGATCATGGCAGATGGGCGAGGGACCACATGGGCGACACAAGTGGCGGTGAAATGGCACAATGAGCTAGCTGATTGCTGCAAGGGGCTGTTGGCTGCCGACTAAGGACCATCTTGGAGAATTTTTTTCTCTTAGGGATATTACCCAAACTATGCTTGCTCTTGGGAAGATCTTTTTGTTGGGGAGGCAAAACCCCATTATGATATTTCAAATTTCAGAAGTTACTATCCGACCTAAGTAATTCCCCCCCTTCCTAAATCTTGATGTTGGGTTCCGATAAAAGGACTGACTGTAACTCGAGCTCTATCTCTGCCTGGTAAAGCTAACCCCGCGTGGTAAGAACAAGAGGACCTCGCGCCCTAAAGGAAGGAAACATGTATTGATAAATGAAGACGGCCTCGTAAAAAGAGATATACCCACCAGAAAAGATGGATCAATCACACCAACAACCAATATGAACCAGCCACATCCAACTAACTCTAGGAAGCTTCGTTGCAACAATAGGTGTAACCGTTGTAACATGTTGTTATTCATCGCTCCGCGCGTCAGTTGTTGCCCTTATCTTAAAATCTGTTATGGTGTTCTACTTCCATGCCATAAAACGAATTTTTTTCATAAATATGAGGGTACGAAGCAGTTTGACGCAAGCACTAGGCAGGCAGGTAAGTTCAAAGCTGAGGCACGTTAGTGACCGATTTCAATGGAATGTAAAGAGTGAAGCAAAGGGACCTGACCTGGATGGTAGATTCTATTATGCAAACACAACTTATTGGGATGGTAATTATATAAAGTGAGGTTATGAGCTTACGTTCTTTTTTTGGGGTAGGATTAGGTTAGGGTCTGATAGGCCCCTTGAACTAGTTAAATTACCATCTACTCTATCTCTGGTCAATTATAAAGTTAGAATGTGGCTTATGATCCATCAATCTGTTCCTTCTAAGAGAAGAAGGTAATGGGTAACTTAATGGGCATAACTCCATCGTCCTAGGATTTCAATGGAATGTAAAGAGCGAAGCAAAGGGACCTGACCTGGATGGTAGATTCTATTATGCAAACACAACTTATTGGGATGGTAATTATACAAAGTGCGGTTATGAGCTTACGTTCTTTTTTTCGGGTAGGAGTAGGTTAGGGTCTGATAGGCCCCTTAAACTAGTCAAATTACCAGCTACTCTATCTCTGGTCAATTATAAAGTTAGAATGTGGCTTATCATCCATCAATTTGTTCCTTCTAAGAGAAGAAGGTAATGGGTAACTTAACGAGCATAACTCCATTGTCTTAGGATTTCGGCAACAGTAAGGTAAAGTCGGATAACTAGGTGGATGCTCGTAACTAAAGGGTTCTATAGATGGGCCATACTCTACTGATCTTCTTGGTGGAATGGGAAAGGCATAACTCTTCCATCGTCTGAGGGTTCAGTTGTGAAATCCAGCCCTGATATGAGGAGTTACAGTCCAGACACGATAACTACATTAAGTGCATTCATATTAAAGTGGTATAGGGATCTAGTGGTAGGTGGTATGGTAACACTGAAGGGTTTGTGTCACGCCATGCTAGGTCTATCTAGTTGTAGCTCCTAAGCGCTTGATTCATCCAAATAGTATAGGGCCTAGGTATTTGAGGTCTCATGTGTGGTATGCACTTCAGAGTTCAATAAGGGGTAAAGTAAAGAGAAGGGATATGGTAGATACACGAAGCACTGTGTCTAGATATAAGGGGTAAGGGCTCGATCTATCAGTTATTTATAGGAGAAGGAAGGGTAACTCAATGGGCATAACTCCATCGTCCTAAGATGAAGGCGGTAATAAAGGGTAAGAATTAGGTAGTCTGATCTCGTCTTGATACTAGCTTTATAGAGAAGGGATAATAGAAGTCTCGTACCTCCTAAGAGTTATAAAGGCAAGTGTGATAAACCATCTCATGGGTGTCTAGGCATAATATCCTCTCAATGTTTCCTGTCCCCATCCAACGAGGCTGCTTTGATAGACCATAATTCAAGTCATCTGACAATATGATATCATCTTAAATTTTGTACGATATCTGCTAAAGGTCAAACCCTCTCGGCTACTTGACCATCCATTTGGTGCGGCTTCTAAGATCAAGTCCTTGGTTGGCATCCATAACTCTATCGTCCTAGGGTTATAAGGGATTTGGTTCTATTCCTGACTCGTCTTAGTAACTTCATCAGTGAGAACACGAGACCAATAAGTTGTTCATACATTCATGGTATTGGTATGTGATACCCGAGATTCTTCATAAGGCAAGTAACTAAAGAGTTAATAACATTCCCTCCTAACTAAGTGCATTCATTCATATAGATGTCCCTCCTAAGATTCTTGCAAGTGTGATAAAAAACATCTCCTCTTCTAGGTCTGAAGCCCGTCCAACAAGACGTTGGCTATTTACCATCATCTTTTTGCCCATGTTTCTTAAGTACTGGTTGTTTTGCTGATAATCCGATCCATCTGGCAGTTAAACGATCTCAACTAAAAGGAAACCATCCTATGGGCTACTCCATCCAACCATCTCTCCCTCCACCCATTCATCCAACCATGTCTAATAAGTTATGGATTTATTGAATTTGGCTAGTAGTTCCACGATCTCAACTTCAGTTCTGAAGTTCCAAAGATATATCTCCACTAAAGTTCTGGCTGTAGAGATAAAATCAGGCAGTTCCCACGATATATGCTAAAGCTCAACCCTCTCTTCTAATAGACCAACCATCTGAGCACATGCTACTACAAGTAAGTCCTTGGCTAAATTACCATCATCCATCTGGCGTTGCTTCAAAGGTAATGGGTGGTGCCTGGGGTATCATCATTCCCTCCTCCTAGGGTGACGATATCAAGATAAATTTAGGTTGGCCAGTCTAATATCGACTCACTAAAGGTATAGTGAGTAGCCATAAATCTATTCTATAAGGGCAAACAACACTCTTCCATTGTCCTAGGATGAAGGGCATACGTTCAACGGTATGGTAAAAGGCCCAAGCATTAAAGGCATATGGTCTTAATTCAAGTGCCTAGGGTTTATTTCTAAGGTAAGAGATAAAGCCAAGCAATCAATCCGGTGCCTCTAATCCAAGGGTTGTTGTTTTGTTATTATAGCAGTCCCTCCAATCTATTTTCTAAGATATACAATTTTCAAGTGGTCCAACCAAGACTAACCACCATGTCTAGGTTTGAAGGTGTAGAAGGTGGTATAAGGTATATATCTAAATTAAGCATAAGGTGAAGGCAAGTAAGAATATCCTAACAAAGTTGACTTTATAAAAGCATTCAATGGTATCTGGGATTGAAGCATGATCCGAACAATAGTTGGTAGCATCACACGCACTTACCTTGTTCCTGTAGGAGGTTAAACATGTCCCTCCAATCAAGGACTGCAGTTCCCCTAGTGTAAGGTCTATTATGTCTGAACAATCCTTACAATCCTTGTAGCACGGGGGTCCTGTCCTATATATTGGGGCACCTTTCTAGCCCACGGTTCGCGAGGTTCTAGGTATACATTGAGTAAATAGAAAATAACTATCTAATAGGGGTTAGGGTAGGACCCTACCATATAATATCCCCACTCTTAGTTTAATCATATCATCAGTAATGCCATGGAGGGTGAAGTAGTGGTTCATTTGGTTAATCCAACCAGTGGGTTCAAAAACATAAAACTTATTAATATCTACTTTGGGATAGTGGTTCCACATGTTGTTTTTAGTTTTAGGGTAGTGTGAACCATTGCGATACCTCCCCACCATTGGAGGATTAAGCCCCCCTTTGGTTGCTTTGGTGACTCCCACTGAATCCTCTTGGCTTTAATCACAGGACCAAGGTTGTTTGAAAGTGTCCAACTTAGATTGCAGTGGATCAAACTTAGTATCTAGTTGGCTGACTTGATTGGCGGTACTGGTTTCTATATTTAGTTCATGCCTTATATTTTGTCCAAATCCTTGTCCATGGCTTCCATAGTTGTGGATATTGTGTGGACCATCAATCCATGGGTAGACAAAAAAAGGTTACTAGAGAATAGTACCTCGAAAATCAACATAGAACACTGATTCTCTTGAGATAGGTCTCTTGTAAGGGCGCAATTGGGATCATTGGAGTAGTACTCCCGGATTAGAAATACTGCATTGATGAAATTCCAAAATTATTTATATTCCAATTTATGTCAGAATTTTGTGGGTTGTGTAGTAGAGGCTAAGGCTTCAAAGGTCTTACAAACAAGGGAGTGTTAGGTGCTATAGCTCTTTTATATACTTGCGAGGTCCAACAATAGTACTCATCCCAATATATAAAGGCACTAACTAAGGAGGCTCAACCATGACCTTAGCCGTTCTACCCGAGTACTGAGGTACTATAAAGTGATCTCCCTAAGTATGGTTCTTGGTGTATTATAGCAACAGATGGTCACTTAATTTAGTTAGAGTTGGTTTCATGTATACCTAGGGGACTTCCTATATGCCCAAGGGTAGATGGAAGTGATATTCTATAGATAGGTGTTTTCTGATGTAGTACTACTTGAAGGGGTACCAAAAGGGTTACAAGGGCTTCCAACAAGGTAACTCCACTTTTATTTCCTATATGTGTTCTTCTCCAGTTGCATTTTTACATGTTGAATGATGATCTGTATGTCATTTGAAGACGTCTAAACATGTCTCTAGCCTTTTTGTCTTTTGAATATAAAATCCAGATGCATGCTAGTTGAGGAGTGGGCTTTGATAGCACTTGTAGTGTTCCTTAACCCTTAAAATCGAAACACAACCAAGTAGACTATAATGTACTTAACCCAGAATTGCAGAGAAAAAGAACAGGATGCAATAGAAAACCAGTGTTGTGTTTTTCCTTCAAACAATCCTGCAGAAAATAAGCTCCCAACTATACATAGCATGATCCAACAACTGAGATCATCCTTTCCCAAGATATCCAAGGTTTCGTCGCGAATGGCCTAGATTATATTGGGAAGGTCAAATTACCAAATCCCTGCCATTTGTGTTGCATGAAGTAATCAGGGTTTATCATGGGAGGTTCTATCATGAATGGCCCATATTATATCGGGCAAACAAGATCATGAAATCTAGGTCGTTCATGTAAATGTACTTGACCGGGATATAATACAAGCACTCTTATTGCAAACAACCAAGATCATATCAGCATAGTGAGATTAGTGAATCATGTCTGTTCGTGCAAAGTAACATGATCAAGCCATAATGAAAGTGACCTCACCATGAACGACTTAGATTAGGTCTAGCAAGTTGCATTGATGGATCTGGGTTGTTTGTGCAAAATCTTTTGATATAGGTATAACACAGGGAACACCCTAGTGAACGGTTAGGATTACATCAGGCATGTTTGATCGAGTGATTTAGGCCATTTGTGGAAAAATACGCGAGTGGGCCCCGACACAAAGGATGTTTTCATTGACAACTCAAATGTAACCGCATCTCCAGATCTACAATTTTGATTGGCTCATGTGATTCAACTACCAGATGAAAGATTCTATGATACCACTCTTCCAACTCGGACATAATCTCAGGGAACTTGTCTGCCAATGATATAAATTGAAGGTGGGGCCTATCCACCTCATATTTAGACAATCAATGATAAGCCACCATTTTTTCCTCCATCTCACACAAAAAACCACCAACGCCACCTTACGAGAGCCATGAATGACACTTAATGCCTAGATCCTTAGCCATTAATGTAGATCTTCCCTCCGTCTAAGTACTCGGGTTCATTTCCATATTCATTTTACAGGCATTCGAGCTTCCAAGTAAACTGAGAAACCCTCATATGAGCTAAAAATACTTCCAGAGGCACCTGAGCATTTGCAATCAAGTTGTTACTACACTGCCACCATCCCTGCGAGACCATTTCACCACTCAATTTTTGGGTAAGTTGTATTTTTAGCTTAGAACTCTGTTCATTTTCTCGTATTAGTATCGAAAGGTATGTCTGTGATTTTCTTTTTCCCTCTTCTATTCCTATAGAAATCCAACCCTCTACCTCTTTTCTCCCTTGTAACTATGTTGAGAGCCTTGAAGACCACCTCGGGGGGCTCTTCCTCCCACTCCACCAATGCCCAGTCTGATATAAGCGAAGTTTCCTCATCCTGTGTTGCCCCTTTCGTTGACGACCTTACTCTTATAGTCACCTCTCACACAACCAATTCATCTCTTAAATAGCTAAGAGGTGCCTTCACCTAAGATTTACTTCAAGTGTAAAAGCTAGTACCCTTTGGGCATTTGTCCTGGCTCAACATATTGTTCCTGAGACATTCTCATTCCTTGAATTCATCTAACTTTGCACTAGCAATTACCACCCCTCCTCTTCCTCAATTACATCCACTAGTGGTAAACTCGTGCTCTTCCATATCAATGCTCTGTCAATTTCTAATATGTTGGGTACGTGCTTGCGGATGGTTGTCCTCTCCCATGAGGGCCAATCTAGGAGATATAAAAGCCTAAATCAGGCCTAGAAAGAGGATATCTTCCATAGGATATGATACAATCAGGGCTAGGTTGAGGTTCCTCCTATCCCTTAGAATATTAAGAGCTTCACCCTCTGGGTTTAGGACTATTTATCCATCTTCACTTTGATTATGGGAAGGGAGACCGATGTAGACATATATGAAGGGATGATAGCCATGGTAGACCCCTACAATGCGCCTTACATCTTTGATTTCATGTATGCAAAGGCCATAATTGTGGGCATGAGACAATAGTTAGTAGATTTCTCAACCATTGGGGTGTTCAGATATCTTTCCTACCTAGTGTATTTTCTTATCTACCATTAGGGACATTGTCTTGAGTCCCTAAACTTGCAGAAAAACTAAGGAGGTCTATCCACCAAAGGCATTGATTGGCTCCCTAGGTAAAAAAAGGAGAACTTGGAGCCTCATTTCTCTTATATGTATATGAATTCATGTATAGTGCTTTCTCTATTATCCTTGTAAAGGAACCTGATAGAATGCCTGCAAAGATCAGGCCATACTTGAAATTGGGGGAAGTCACCAAAAGAGGATATTGGTTCCTAGGGCCTAACTTAACAGTGATTAGGTTGTATAGGATAAAGTAATCTCCTCACAGATTGCCCAAGCTACTAACCCCCAGAATCTTTATATCAGAATACATCAGGCAGATGGTTGTGGTGGATGACATCCATTTTCTAAGAGCCAAGAAGAAGGGTAGGTTGTCATTTCCTATGGCCATAGGTGGATATGCTATACATGACATGACAAAAGAGGCATCAAAGAGGCCCTTGCGGTTTTAAAGCATCTTGACCTTTGATTGGACCAACCCTGGAAGTATGACCCACACTTTTTTTGTTGGGTGTTGAGAAAGGGATGAAGTGGCCAAACCCTCATGATCATGAATCCAAACCTTAGATTGAGAGGTTGGCCAACAAAGATACCTATGAAGAGGTGGAGTAAATCCTAAAAGGTGAATCTAACCCATGAAAAGTTGTCTTACAAGTGTTCCTATCTCCTCACACCAAGCAACTTGATGTGCTGCCTTACTAAATTTTATAAATTCAACAAAATTTATGATGATATTAATAATGAATATGAAGAAGAATATGAGGGTAGAATGAGAGAGGAAACAAGGGAGACTCAAACAATGAAGGAGTTGGTAGAGAAGGCTGAATAAGGAACTCATGTGCCCATTGATGAGCCTACTGCTTTTCAACCACAAGAGTCATTACCCTACCCAAAGGCCATTCCCATGATGTAAGCTATGGGGGTTTTAGGATAAGGGGGCTAGGAAAAGAAGGACAACGGATCAAGGATTCTATCGAGATGGAAGAGAGGCCAAAGGGGCTAGGGCCGGGAGAAGATCTAGGTACAACCCTGGTAAAAAAGACAGGCCTTCTCTCAACTTTTTGTTGAGAAATCTAGGGCATGAAGGATTAGGTGATTTCTCTAAATTAGTAACTACTTTTGAGTGATTTTTTACTTCTTTAGATTAGGATCTTCTCTTACTTAGATTGTTAGTGTTCTTCTTCATCAAACAACTACCAATGCATGAACATAAATAGACAAGAGACACAACATGTAGGTTATGATCCTGGGCCAACACCTCTCACTCTTTGAGAGGAAAACCCACACAAATTCTTCTTATAGAGATTCCAATTGAAAAATACCAAGACTAAGACCCTTGACTTAGTTGCCTCTCCAATCCCAAGACACAAGTCCTCTTCCACCTTCTCGTGTACTATCCCTCGGTTCCTTCTACTTCAGATTTCACACCATATGAGATCACTGTAGTCATGAGATGACATTGAAATGAGATCACTATAGTCATGAGATGACATTGAACTAAGATCACTGTAAAGATACGAACCTCTCTTCAACAGTAGCACCGAATCATAGTCACTGATCTTTGAGGTAGCACCAAGACCTTCTTCATACAATAACCCTGAGACCTAGTCACACACTTGTGACCTTCTTCTTGAGTGGCACCGATTTCTCCTTTGCTGTGAGACAGAGATTAATCATTATACTGAGGTCTTTGCTTACATATAATACCAAGATAGTGAGGAGATATCACTGTAGTATCACCAAAATTTCATCTAACTTCTCTGCTCCAATCTGCACTGTAATCTTCTGCAATTATATCGAGAGTCTGTGCACACTTATCCGAGCTTCTTTCTTGAACTTGTCACTGCAACTGTTTACCCGAATTTCAGAGTGATCCAAACTTATCTTCTGTGGAAATGCGAATACCTGAACACATATATATAGTATTTTGTCCTACATAAATAAGCCGACATGTGCATCCGAATAGGTGTGTCTTCATTTAGGTGAGCCAACATGATATTTTACTTCATTTTGAGGCCGACATGAAGAGGAGGACTTGTGCTTGTCTTTGGAAGGCTTCTAGACAATTCTATAGACATATATATTTGTCATATCCCTAAGAAGGGTTCTTCATACATGACATTGACTCTTTTGAATTTAATGACATATCCTAAAGGCTCTCAATGGGAGCCATCTAAAAATAAAATCTCTTGCTCATGAAACCAATGAAACAAACATTACAATAATAATTTTATTTTTTTTCTTTTCATCATTTACAAAAATCCCAATTACATGTCATTATGAAGACTGAACCTAGTTACACTTTTTAAAACTTTTACCCCTCCTTCCCACATTTATCAACAATTTGGGTTGATAGTTTAGGACATGCCTCCCCCATCTCAGGCCCCCTCGAGTAGCTCTCAGGTGCATGAATATTTCCCCCTTGGTTTACAACATGGAACCTTAATTCTCTCCATCAGTGGGGAAAAATCCACAGTTGAACAACCAACACAAGAAAGAGAATCATTTTTTGTCAAATTGACTTATGAGGAGGCACCCACAGACTAGCAGGAAGTAATTGATCTATCAGACATTGTTGGAGGTGTAAGCACTCTACGTGATATCCTCAATTTGCTCAAATAGGCTGAGAAGAGGAATGAGGAAGAGGAGCAAAGTCACGAAGAGACCAAGCAGAAGAGGGTCAGGGTGGAATCCCCGAGCAAGCATCAACAAAAGAAATAGGGCAAGAGGTATTGGAGCTATCTAAAAACGTAGAACATGAATTTTGTTAAGTTTTGGTATTTTCTATGCTTAGAGCAATTTATTTCATTTTTTCCAATTAGCTCAATATCTTTTCCAGATTAGCAATTACATCAGCATAATAATAAATTGCAGGTAGAACATAAACATAAATCACAGAAGACAATCCAAGAGAAGACGACACAAGATGTGGCGCCAGCCAGGGACAAACCCCAATGTCGGGAAACCCTTGATCAATTCTTCTTATATGTTCTTCAATAGTTCAACAGAGACAAAGATAGTACATATACATCAAAAGTCAACCTTTTGACTTATCTAAATAAGAGCAGAGATCTTCTCTAGGAAGATGGTATATGAGGTAGCTGATCTGAGCTTAGGTGAAGGCAAACTGCTTCCACTGATCCAAGGTGACTCCATCACCATGCTGCACCTCACTGTGCTACACCCAATCTTCATGCTGTACCTTATCTTCTTGCTGCACCTACCTATTGTGTGTCATGTTGTACCTCACTATGCCCATCATGCTGCATCTCGTTGTAGAATTTATTATCACCGCGCTGCACTTTGTTACCAAGTGTTGCACACAACATGCTGCACTACACTTCATCACGATGCCCATCATTATGCAGCAGCGTTCAACATCATGTTGCACCTTATAGCAACGCTGTCACATCTTATCATTTTCTGTAGTAGTTCACTGTTTAGGGGATTCTCTATTTACTGCAGCAGATTGGGCAGCCTTCATCATGGACTGGTTAGGCCATCAAGACAGTCCTACCAACCCTGACACATAGGCAACAACATATCAAATACATACCTGGAACTTGTGCATACTGTTATATCATTAGATCATGAGTTAGGACATCCAAACAGTCCTGTTCAGCCCTTCTTCCAGCTACAATAGTCCTCTTATATCTGCAGCTCATCAACCAGAGAGAATGCCCATCATTCCATGCACAAGTTACTCCACAAACCACCTAGGTTTCTCCTTCTGCAATACGGCTGCCTACTACACTTGCTCGGCCCTGTCTAGGGCATCATGCTGCCTACAAAAACACTTCAGAAACCCTCAACAGGGCTCCCTTTCCTTCGTTGCTGCTAAGGAATATGCGGCCTTGTTTTGGAGGGCCTAATACATCTTAGCCTTCAAAAGAAGTCTCCCTTCCTACATGTAATTACCCAAGGAAACTTGACATGTTCACTTGTGAGGTTTCTTTTATTTCTACCCAGAATTTCCCATCATGACCTTGGCCTCCTACCTGTAGTAACTCGGCTTCCAAACAGTCTAGAAGGAGGCATAAACTATGCCTTCCTTCACCTTCGTTGGGCTCCTCTCTTCTGCGACCAAAACAAAGCTCTTTATGCACCATAGATCTTGTCATAAGTCTGCTGTTAGGGCACGTTGTGACAACTGATTTAGGGGCTCATAGATCAACATTGTAGGTCTCTTCTAGACCTGTGTTTAGGGCATCTTCATGACTGCATTTTAGGGCATCATCTCCATGACTACGATTTAGGGCATCATCTCCATTAGGGTAGCATTGTCTTCTTAGGATCTCTCCTCCCACCAAAACCCAAGACAAGTGGAGAGGAAGAGATCACAAGAAGTGTGTGTACAAATTACCTTCAAGGCACCTCTATTTATACTAAAACGTTGAGCACAAGTGGGGGAAATTTGGTTGCTGGCCAACCTTGACGAATTTTCCCATAACACAAATAAATTCATATCTCCATGAATACTTGTTGGAATCGGGATCTTTAGATAAATCCTACACCTCTCGATGAGAGGAATCCAAGAAAAATATCAACTGCCATAAATAAGATGATCCACATGGAGTTTGGCCCTAGTTTCCAATTTTAACACTCCCTCTCAACTAGGGAGAACTCCATCCATTGATCCATCTGTCAGACTGTACTATCTTTGCCATTAGTGCCCTGCACTGCTCTGCTCTCCTCTGTTGAACCATGAAGAAGAAGAATTGATCGAGAATGTCTCATACCATTCTCTACTGACTCGAAGTCGGTCCCATATGAAGAGAGTGTCTCATACCACTATTGCTGATCCAAAATAAGTTCCAAAAGAGAGTGAGTTATATCACTCTTATTGACCTGAAGTTAGTTCCAAAAGAGAGTGAGTTATATCACTCTTACTGACCCGAAGTAAGTTCCAAAAGAGAGTGAGTTATATCACTCTTACAGACCCGAAGTCAGTTCCAAAAGAGAGTGTCTCAAACCACTCATACTGACCCGAAGTCAGTTTCATTGATCCTAGATCAATATCATCCTAGCATAGGGGGAGTACGGTAGTTACACGATGCGTCCATCGATACTCTCCCTATCCTCATTTCCCTACTCATTCACCAGATGAGAGGTACTTCCCATGGGTCCCAGACTTCATGGGTAGGATGTCTCAGCAGGAGAAGGATGGACCACTCATCCTGCCTACATGTCGCCAGGGTATCCCAAGGGAATGCTGAACCACTCACCCTTTACACAACAAATCACTAGGGGAATGCTGAACCACTCACCCTATGACTGTGTCTCGGAAGGAGAAGGATGAACCACTCATCCTGCCTATGTAGCAGACCACTAGGGAAAGGCTGAACCATTCACCCTATGGTTGCTCATCACTCTAAGATGTACCCCCAAGCACCCCTAAGGTCCCAGAGCTCAATGTCCATATCATATAGGACCCGTAGGAGAGAGTCTCTCCATGACTCCTAGTCATTCTCGGAAAGTCACAAATTTGACGTTTCCCAAGGGCTTCGACAGAATTTCGGCGACCTGCACATCAATCCCAATGCGATGGAGCCTTCTTGCTCATCGATGTACCATCTCCCAGATAAAGTGGTACCTGATGTCTATATTCTTGGAGTGATCATAGAATACATGATTCCTCAACAATCGAATCCTCCTCTGGTTGTCACAAAAGATCACAAACAGTTTACTGAAGAGCTTCCTCAACTAGGCAGCTTCACACAAGGTCATACTCATAGCTATGTATTCGGTCTCAGCGGTGCTCAGGGCAACCGACTTTTGCTTCCTGCTCATCTAGGATATCGTAGCAGAACCCAAAGAGAACCAACACCCAGAAGTGTTGTTGCGATCCTCCACACTCCCTGCCCAGTGAGCATTCGAATAATCATGCAGCTTCACATTTCCAGTAGTGTATCTTAATCCATGAGAGATTGTGCCCCGAAGATATCTCAAAAGATTCTTGGCACCAATCCAGTGTGGCTCATCTATTTATGAGCTCAAACTACTAATTGCAAAACAAATATCCGGACGACAGTTCACCAAGAACATCAATGCTAGTATGAGTTTATGAAACTCAGAGGCATTTCCCATATCAGGTCCGACATCACTACCGTATAACTTCTTAAAGTTAGGCTACATCGAGGTAGTCATGGGCTTGCAGTTTACCATTCCAAATCCAGAATCCAACTCCCTCTTACTTTTGCAAATGAGAGGGTTTGCACCTGTCAGAAAGAGGTTGTCCTCATAAGGTGCTAGTATGAGAGGCCTATCATCTGCAACCTTCAAGCAATGGTTTGGATCGACTTCACTCTTGGTGAATCTCAACTTCATCAGACAGCTATCAATCCTCTCATATCAAGCATGGGGTGTTAGCTCTAAATCATAGAGAGCTTTCTTCAACCTACATACATGAGATTCTTGATCATGAATCTCAAACCCCTCGGGTTGTTCCAAACCTGTCGACTGCTACATGAGGGGAATGGTCCCCTTGTAAGATTTTCCTTTGGTACATCTCGGACATGTACCTTCATGCTCTTCTTGAATTCAGGCATCCCTGTCACCATCTAACTCACATTGGGTAGGGCCCCATAATAAGCAGACCTTCGGTGCTATAGAAGATATGTGTCAACTGATATGGTCCCCAATGGACTTCTTGCAGCTTGATACAAATTTCCAACCTTGAACTGAAAAGCATATTTAAAAACTTATTTTTCAAATATGTACCTTTTTGTTGATGAATGTCTTCCATTGCTGAAATAGACCCCAGGATAAGGTACATAAAGAACTTTCGGATTGAGTTACCCTGATCCAAATGAAGAGTAACATTCCCTACACCCTTTACGAGATAGGTGGCATCGTGTCCAAGAATAATCTCCAAGTTATTTCCTTCTCTCTTAGATGAGAGAGAACCTCCCTGTGTCTGGTGAAAATGCCTTGAAGCACCACTTATCAATATACCACTTTTAAAGTGTCCAGAGGAGAGGTAGTGAAGAGGGTTGAACTCCTCTTGCTTATCCGAAACAACATTTGATTCTTCATACCTGGAGATCCCAGCTTCTTTGAAGAGTCAGTCATTTCCTAGATGACCTGCATTCGTTTTTTCCTAGCCATTGTACCTGTCATTCCTTCGACCCCTGGAATGATTGTTATCGTCATCAAGTGATGTGTCCCTTCTATTCGGACACTCCTTCGCATAATGGCCAGATTGCATGCAAGCAAAGCATCTGCCTTTCCTTCCATCCTTAGATCCAGACTTCTCTTTGAAGTGATCTGTAGGTAGGCCACCAGATGTTTCTGCTACGCCACTTTGATAATCTCTTTTGCTTCGACTTCACCCTTGGTGAATTCGAAGAGGGATGAGGAACCCATTGAGTCTTTTGTCCTTTCCAACTGTCTTCGGTGATTGCACTTTCACTCTTGCTTGGGCTTTGTCTTCACCTCAGCTCTGATACTATGTTAAGTTTTGGTATGTTCTATGCTTAGAGCAATTTATTTCAATTTTCCAATTAGCTCAATATCTTTTCTAGATTAGCAATCACATCAGCATAATGATAAATTGCAGATAGAACATAAACATAAATCGCAGAAGACAAGCCAAGACAAGAGGACACAAGATGTGGTGCCAGCGAGGGCAAACCCCAATGTGGGGAAACCCTTGATCAATTCTTCTTATATGTTTTTCAATAGTTCAGCAGAGAGAGATAGTACATATACATCAGAAGTCAACCTTTTGACTTATTTAAATAAGAGCAGAGATTTTCTCTAGGAAGATGGTATATGAGGTAGCTGATCTGAGCTTAGGTGAAGGCAAACTGCTTCCACTGATCCAAGGTGACTCCATCACCATGCTGTACCCAATCTTCATGTTGTACCTTATCTTCTTGCTGCACCTATCTGTGCTGCATCATGCTGTACCTCACTGTGCCCATCATGTTGTATCTCATTATAGCATTTATTATCATTGTGCTGCACTTTGTTACCAAGTGCTGCACACAACATGCTACACTACACTTCATCACGATGCCCATCATTATGTAGTAGCATTCAACATCATGTTGCACCTTATAGGAATGCTGTCGCACTTTATCATGTGCTGCATTAGTTCACTGTTTAGGGGATTCTCTATTTGTTGCAGCAGATTGGGCAACCTTCATCATGGACTGGTTAGGCCATCAAGACAGTCCTACCAACCTTGACACATAGGCAACAACATATCAAATACATACCTAGAACTTGTGCATACTGTTTTAGCATTAGATCACGGGTTAGGGCATCCAAACAGTCTTGTTCAGCCCTTCTTCCAGCTACAATAGTCCTCTTAAATCCGCAGCTCATCAACCAGAGAGAATACCCATCATTTCATGGCTCCACAAACCACCTAGGTTTGTCTTTCTTCAATATGGCTGCCTAGTACACTTGCTCGGCCCTGTCTAGGGCATCATGGTGCCTACAAAAACACTTCAAAAACCCTCAACAAGGCTCCCTTTCCTTTGCTGCCACTACAGGAATATGCGGCCTTGTTTTGGAGGGCCTAATACATCTCAGCCTCCAAAACAAGCCTTCCTTGCTTCCTGTAATTACCCAAGGAAACTCGACATGTTCACTAGTGAGGTTTCTTTTATTTCTGCCCATAATTTCTCATCATGACCTCGGCCTCCTGCCTGTAGTAACTCGGCTTCCAAACAGTCTAGAAGGAGACATAACTATGCCTTCCTTCACCTTCGCTGGGCTCCTCTCTTCTGCGACCAAAACAAAGCTCTTTATGCACCATAGATCTTGTCACAAGTTTGCTACTAGGGCACATTGTGACAGCTGATTTAGGGCCTCATATAGATCAGCATTGTAGGTCTCTTCTAGACCTGTGTTTAGGGAATCTTCATGACTGCGTTTTAGGGAATCATCTCCATGACTGCATCTTAGGGCATCATCTCCATTAGGGCAGCATTGTCTTCTTAGGATCTCTCCTCCTCACAAGAAGTGTGTGTACAAATGACCTTCAAGGCACCTCTATTTATACTAAAACGTTGAGCACAAGTGGGGGAAATTTGGTTGCTGGCCGACCTTGACGAATTGTCCCATAACACAAATAAATTCATATCTCCATGAATACTTGTTGAAATCAGATGATCTTTAGATCAATCCTAAACCTCTTGCGAGGGGAATCCAAGAAAAATATCAGCTGCCATAAATACGATGACCCACATGGAGTTTGGCCCTAGTTGCCAATTTTAACAAATTCCCTAAGCCCGACAGTGCTTAGCAAGGGGCGGTTACTTCACTTCATACACTACCCTCTCCCTCTCCTATTAAATCATTTCATATTTTGTCTATCGCAGCTTTTGATGGAACAACTAATACACTTACTGTGAGCTCTTCGCATGAAGCTGGGCACTAGACTTCATGGGCTAATGTAATATAACCCACGGAGATGACCCACTTGGGATATTAAGGGAAGAAAAAAGGAGAATAGCAGAAAGCCAAGCAGTTTTTGCTTCAACTGAAGCACTTGAAGCCTAGGCACAAGCAAGACCATTGTCTAGGTACAATGCAAAAACAGGGCAGTTTGTGGTTACCACAATAGAGCCTCTAGCACAAAAAACATATGGGGAGATGCAACCATTGGACTGGAGAGCCCCTCAAGTCACCTTTGAGACAATATGAATCCCACCTGAAGACAATGTCTCAATCGCTCAAGTATAAAGTAGCATAGTTTCTAATAAATACTTCAAAGTTGCTTCCTTCAATGAGAATTATAAGAAGCAATTGGATTCCATCAATATAAGGAACCAATTCTTGATCTCTAGAGTGAAATCTTTGAAGGAAGATGGAAAGATATAACGAGAACCCTATGAACCCATATTATGTATGTAATTATGTATAATAAAGTAACTTGAGATATAAGAAAACAATGTTGCTATTATATAGTAATTACGCTCTCGAATCTAGTAATGTCTGAGGTTCACTGCCTAGTGACAGGCTTTGAGGGGAACAAATATGAAGCTACATGTATTGGAAGCTAGGCTAAACATATTAAGGTCCTACCCTTCTTGGGAAAGCAGATGGGCTAGGGAAGGAATATGGGCGATGGCATTCTGGCCAGGTATATATCGGGGTCGGGATGATAAGGAGGCATGTTTGCTTGTCTCAATCAAAGGGAGGGTTGCACGTGTGCCTGCCTAGTCAAGGATACAAGTGGTATGCTCGTAAGTAAGAGAAGGTAGGTAGGAATAGAACCCAATCCTCGTAGTTAGGGAAAGAGTTTGAACTAACCTACTAAGGATTTAGGGAAAGACCCACTATCTAGGAAAGAGATCCAAATCCTTGTAGAAGGACAAGAAGGAAGGCACTCACAATGAAAGAGGTAGAGAGAGAGGCAAGAGGATCTTCATTAGTTCCAAGTCAATATCCTATGGGTCAGAGACATCACCCAGACAAGTATAAGTGAGTTATGGTCTTAGGTATGCGTATCCCAGAGGTAGGTTCGTTAGGTTAGGTGATTTGACATTCACTCAAGCTAGGTAGGCATGGTTAGACTGGCGTACCATATGAGTTATGATAGGTGGGAAGGAAATAGGCTATTCATTAGACATATATGGATGCTGGAAAGGAATAAATATAGATATCGATATATGGGGATGGATAGACAAAACTTGGATGGATTGAAATGCCTCGAACTTAGGGATAACCGTAAATCACTTTTTTGATCACCCTAAAGAACTGCCCTTCTGTTTTCTGCCTTAGAAAGGTTCAATATGCAGAACCCACAACAATTATTCCTCATCAGCGTTCTCGCCTAATGAAAGAGTGACTCCATAGCAGAGAGATGGACCAAGAGCTCATGACCTACAAGGTTGATCCGAGGCGATCTCAGTACGTGCAAAATCTCTCTGAAGAAGAACAAGCTCAAAACTAAGATCATTGGTTAAAGAATAGGCTCATAACTAGGAGGAGGCTTTCTCTTCTTAACTTCATTTATGGAGGACAAATAGCAGCAGTAAGATCCTTTAAATGGGTATCTCAAGATGGAAAATTTGGATACTAAGTCTTTCCACACTTCACTAATCTCGACATGGGAGAAGGAGTCACGACAACTCCGATAATAGTCCCGAGTTGGACAGATGAAGGGGCCAACTACATTCACTAGCAGCTCAACTGGACAAATATAGCTCTGAAGGCCCTTGGCCTTTACAGTAAAGAAAGTAGGACCCGACCTCTATGAAATGGTTAGGAATTTACAAGCTGTGGTGAACCAAATCAAAGACAGCCTGACAACTGCCCTAGATACCCCCCTTACTCCATAGGCTTCTTCAAAAAGGGCAAGAAAGTGGAAGGAGCCAGTACCTATACCAGTACCAACCCCAGTCCCTTTGAAAGGCGGTCTCTTCTCTCTGTTCCCTATGTTCCAGTCACCTACTTCCTCTGAAGGGAGTACTGTGATAAAAGGAACCCAAATAGTCACTGAAACCAACAAAACCTTTGTCCCATCCAAGAGAATCAAAAGATAATACTTCGTCAACATGGCCCATGGATGTGGATGGATTAGCGATGATAATTCAAGTAGTGGATTCCAGAATTTGCTTATACCCCATCCTATTGCCAACTTATCTAAGAAGGAAGATCTATCTATCCTTGGTCGTTAGATGGTATGAACAAGCAAGAGATTCATAAAGTCTTATCTCTTATGGTAGCAGCTGCAAATGCCTATACTTCCTAAGGTTACTCAACTCACCAAGCTTTTGAAGCTATCACTAGGACATTCATTGGATCCCCACCCCAAAGAAATGCATGGTGGGCAGCCATACCAGATCTAACAAAGGAAGCCATTTTGAACTCATTTGCCCAAAATCCTGATGGCACACTGACACTATATAATCAAGGGCAAATGATCTACACATGCATCACCCTGCTATTATATACCATCTATAAGAATTTCTGCGGACCCTTAGAAAATACCGAATGGCAAAATCGATAGTCTCTCCTCAACCTCCGGATTTAGACTTTGCGAGATTATGAATGGTACAAGCAAAACTTCCTATCCAAGATTTCTTTCCTAGATGACTTCAGCTCAGCCATCTGGAAGGACAAGCTCATAGTTGGACTTCCAAAGGGTTTTGCTTATCTTGTTCGAGCTAATCTTGGGAATGTGAATCTAGCCGAAGCAACGTATGGAGAAGTTATTCACCCCATATAGCCAAAGTTATTGGAGAATATTGCCCCTATCTATCATGGTGAAAAGTGAAAAGGCATCGAGCAATAGAAATGAAGCATTGTCGAATGGGAGAAGGAGATATTTGTGAGCAGTTTGGCTATTAATATATTGAAAAGCCGAAACCTCGAAGAACTATAAAGAGGCAAGATGCATTTACATTAGCACCAATGCAATGGAGACAACCACGACAAGCCCCTCCACAGAGAAAGGGAAAGCAGGTAGTATGCTACAATTGCAAGAAGGAAGGACATTTGGCCAGAGATTGTAAAGGAAAAGAAAAGAAGCTCGGGCCATCTCTAAGGAGACTGAACCTCCCTCAAGGTTAGAGGAAGAAGAATGCAATTGCGTTGAGGGTGCATGCCTATGTTATGACCTAGACTCTAAAGAAGGAGTAGTTGTGATGGCCTCTTCGAGGTCACCCAGATAGGTTACAAGGACTCCTATTGATCCTCGACATTTCATCTCCATGAAAGATGTTGAGCAGATATCTCAGACGCAACTTACATACTCTCAGCTTGTTTCGAAGGGTGAACTAGAAGTTGTACTGGTCGATTAGAATCGGTTAACCTGACCCTTCCCTTCCCTCCTTGCGTGCTTCAGGCTTGACCCAACCATTCTGACTAATGAATGGAAAGACCCGGGTTCTCTCTATCGGCTAGCGGTAGTTTTACTTATAACCAAATAGTATAAGGGCCAGTCTATCTATCTCTATAGTCTAATGATAGGAGCTTATGAGCTGATGGCAGCCTGTTTGCAGCCTATAAAGCCTTATGAAAAGCCTAGCCTATTGATAGGGAATGTTTATAGGTTCTTGCTTATATATGAGCTAGCTAATTACAATGGCAGGCTTTTTCCAATGGCTTCTATTGCTTGACTGGCTTACTCTTTGGCTTGGCCCGTCCATGTTCATACTATAGGTTTGGCTTGACCCTAAATCGATTGCTTGGCTACAGTCCTGGTTCAAGGTACTAATGGATAAGTCCAATGGCACGTCCTCCTCTTGCACGCAATCCCTTTTCAGGGGGGACTTCCCCGCGAGTGATGCTTGTATCTATCTAGTCAGTCTATATCTATTCTATAGGAAGACCCGTCTCTATCTCTCTCTTCTAAGGCCAGTTCTATATGTTGAAGTTTCTAAGTTTACTTAGTTTAGAAACCCTTCATGCACTTTTTATGATTTATTCCTACCTACTTGTTATTTTTCTTTAACAAGTTATTTACAAAGTAAATACTGAAAATAAACACCAGTGCATGCTCAACATATTACAGATCAGCAACTAAAAGAAACAAGAACAAAACACACCACATGACACCATTATTTTTGGACCAATGTCCCCGGAAAAAACTCAATGCGGGAAAACCAGTGCAACGATCTGAGGGTTTTCTTATTAAGCAATATCAGAGTACAATCTGTGTGCCAAAATTGGCCTACCCAACAGAAAATTTCCTTAGCAGCTATACCTCACAGTTGAGAGAAATCTCCTAGCTAAAACCCCGAAAAATCCTTCTGGTAGCGCCTCAGCACAAAACTGCTTTGCAACCCCAGCATCTACCCAATCTAGACTGCGTCAGCCCCTCTTTGTCTCACGCTGGCCTTGCGTCAACCTTTCTTGGCTTGCGTCAGCCCCAGGAGGCCCTGCGTCAGCTTTCTAGGCCTCTGCATGAGACATGCTGGCCTCTCTGGTGCTCTGTGCAGAACTTGGCTGCCTCTGCGTGGCTCTGCGTGAGCCCTTGCTGGCTCTGCGTCACTCTCCTTGGTTGTTGCGCTACTCTGCCGGCACAATATCTGCCTTCTCTGTTTCTCTCTACTCAATGCCCCTCAGTTACTCTCTTAATCACTGATTCTATCTTTCTTATCAAACCTCGCTCTAGAGAATAGAATCACTGATCACTCTGGTGTGTTCTCCAAGTGACCCTCAAGCCTCCTCTTATACTTTTCCTATTGACATCTCAACGGCCTAGATTAAGCCCCTAATCAACAGCTAAGATTGATCTGGGTTGATCCATGTCTTTTGGACCATTCTAACACAGATTCATATTAATACACATTAATATTTTATTTTCCCTAAGTTTAGACTTAGGGACTCTATTAAAAATATTAATTATTTTAATATCTCCTGATTTGTTTAGAATCTGCCCAAACCCTTTCTGGGTATTGGAGATATCATATGCCCCAACGTCTCCACCAAATTTCGTGGCTAGAGCACATTTGATGCTACCCCAAATCAGCACTCTCTCTTAGCGAGGTCTGTGCTCTAGCGATACTCCTCACTGAGTATAACTCTGATCATCCAGCATCGGTACCTGTGCTGATGCTAGGCCTTCCTGCCCATCATCCTCTACACTGCTGCATCCTGTACTTTTGCCCATGGTTCTTCCACTGCCACTGATGCATCTGTACGACAACTACCTCTGCATCCGTGCTGTTGTTGATCCTTTCTCCCAACACTGCATCCGCACTGCACCTCCTCTCATCATGTTGCGTCGTGCTGCCTATTGCTGCACTGCAACTCATTTACTGAGAAATAAGTAACTGAGCAAATTGAGCAAGAGTAGGCTTGTTGGAAAGGTCTGTGAGTCTACTTTCCAACCCAACTGGAATTTCTGAATTTGGTGGTCATTTGCCCCTCCAAAATTGCAATCTCCCAAGACTGCTTTCTGTGTCTCAAAAATGTGGCAGAAAGTCATTTTTTGCTTGTTTTTTGACTTTCTGGAGGCCCAAAACTTCATAAAATCTCAAGTCCATTGATGAGCATATGTAACTTCTCATGACAAATCTGGAAATGCTGAGTTTTTGCAAAATGGAGTTGCCAGGATGAAGGGTCGCGCGGGGGGTGAGACCCGTTAATGGAGAAAACCTGTAATTGCCTAAAAAAACCAAAATTTACCCAAAATGCTCAAAATTTTTTGGGATTTGTGCTGTGGCTAGGCTATTTAGTGCCTTGGTCCTTCAGTGAAGCCTCGGCCAAGATATGGAGGGGATCGGGCCTCTTTCTCCTTTTTTGTGCCTTGGCCAACCGCCTTTGGAACATTTTCATCTTTGCCTTGCACACGTGCATTCTTGCCCAATAATGGTTCTTCATGTTCCTCAGCAATTTCTTCTCTTGGTTGGCCCTAGCCAACAGCCTCTCCAAGTGTGCATTTACCCGGATGAGCATGGACTCTCGCTCAGTGGGCAATAGATCACTGGGTCTTCTCCGGTTCAAATTGCGGTCACTATGAATCCTCCACAACTCATCAAGAGCTTGTTCATCCTCCAACTGCTTGTTGCGCTGCTCCAGGTATGAGATGGTCCATTGTGCCCCCTCTAATCTCCTCTGCAAGGCATCATTTTCAGCTCTAAGGTGCTGAATGATCTCCTTTGACTCTCGGCTAGGAGAACTGACATCAAGATCAATAAGTTCTATATCTGGAACACCTGATGGTCCCTCATCAATCTTGGGTTGTTTGCCCCTCACTGGTACCTGTGCTGCTGAAGAAAGCGAGGCCCCTTCCACCTGATGTGGAGATAACACTCGTTGAGCCGATGAAGAAGGCGAGACCCCTTCCACATGCTGTGGAGAAAGTACTCGCCAAGTTGCTGCAAATAAGGCCCTCTGGCCTCTCCGATAAGTAACCAAAGGTGAGGAGCTGACATGTCTAGTGATGGGGATGTCATGCTGCTGTGATGGTCCTCCCTCCTCGTGAATAACCTCAGGATGTGGCAGTGGTGGTGCTGTGAAAAGCTCACGAGAGATGAACTCCTCCCATGAGATGCCCTTCTGAGCCAACTGATGTAATACCACTAGCTGAATCAAACCATAATGGTAAAGGCTCCTATACTGCTGTGCCGGGCTCTTCCTCTACATCATGGACACCATCCTCTCAATGTTCTGATAGAAGAAAACAGGGATGTTCATCATCCGTACCCGTGTGAAGTGCATCAATAGGCGAATATGGTACGAATATACCTGTGAAAATCTGCCCTCACAGGTAAAATAGAGCATGATGAGCCTCATCATGGGAGCATACTCACTCCTGAGAAATCTGAAGGGAAACACTCCTGTCAAGTGTCTCATGAGTGTTGGTCTAACGAAAGGCTCAAAATGAACACTGTCCAACACCTTGCGCTTATTCCATACCTCTCCGACATTAGGTATCCCTGTGGCCTGTGCAATCATCTCGGGTGTCAATGTAAAGTCCACCCCGGCAAGGTTGACATGTCCATCATGCAAATGTAAAACAAATAGACGAGCTAACTCTCTGTGATGCTGAATCCGAGAGATCCTCTCGCAAAACTCATAACAAGACATATACTGGAAACATGAAACTGCCATAGGACAAGCCTGTAAATCTGTCAAAGAAGTGGGCTCCTCTCTCTTATGATGACCACCCTTTCCACCCTTATGAGGCCTCCTCTATACCTCAATCTCTGAAACTGATGCCTGGTCATCACTCTGCTCATAGGTTTCGGTTTCTGACATTGTTTAAGGAGCAAAGTGGCCAAAATGTACTGTTGTTTCTGCCTTGCAAAATGCTGATCTATATGCTTAGGCAATTTGGCGATTTTGTTGGCTCCTTGGATGAATTTGCAGGCGATTTTATAAGGAGGGTGCTGACGGGTCGCGCGCCTCACCCAACGGGTCGCGCGCCACTGACGGGTCGCGCCCGTTAGAAATTAACACTGCTGGAAGGCGCTTGACGGGTCGCACACCTCTGACGGGTCGCGCACCTGTCAAACTCACAAACTCAGCTCGAAATCACTTGCAAGCACTTGCTCAACGACTTGGATACACAATGAGGGTCGATGGGGAGATTGGGCTTTTATAACTTTGATTTGAATTAATTTCATGCCCAGACCCACTTTATAATGTTTTTCTTTGACACTTTATAAACTTGACTTTTTCTTGGTTTCCTTTGTCCTGAAATTGATTGATTTGATGCTTTTCGCAGGGATAGCATCTGAGGGATCTTGGCAAGGGAGCTAGGGTTACATGCTGTCTTTGGAAGCCTTTTGAAATTTTACCATTTTTTACAAAAATTTGAAAAATGACCTTGGCTTTAAAAATAGGGTTTTTAAATCCAAGGTGAAATTTAATTGTACAAGATAGAAATTTTCGAAGAAACACTTTGAAAATCATCCCTCTGGCTTGCTGAGCACTTATTGACCTTCAGAGACATGACCTTGAAGACAAACTTGACCAGAACCCTATATCTAGGAATTTGACCTCAAGACAAGACAAGACAAGCTTGAAAGAGATTAAGGACTGAAACGACTTTGATCCAGCAATGCCAAGAGGGGGACAAAGACACCAGCTCCTCCATCAGGGTTATGGCATGCCTAATGGAATGCAAAAATTGACACCGATGAGACACCTACTTATGCAAATACAAAGAGTTTTGATCGCTGATGGAGGGCTACTAGACCGACTCTAACAGAGAGGTTGGGTCAGCCACACAAAGATCAACTAAAGGATTGGCTTGGGTTTCTTCCACCAACTCTTCTAATGGCAACACATTGGGGGGTGGATTCTAAATCAAGTTTTCAATAAGATCATCCTCAGTTTGTGCCCCCCCATGGTAGATTCCACTGCACATAGTGGTACGGAATAGACTTCATCCTCATCTTCCTCCTCCAACCAGAGAGGTAAATCATGTTCTAACAAAGGTTGGGCAGGAGGATATAGGACTAGCTGCTTGGACGTATGCCCATTCTTGATTGTCATGTTCCCAGCTCGAAAACTGATGTAGGCATCTGCAATAGCCAACTAGGGTCTTCCCAGGATGAGAGGATACCCAGTGAGATTTTCCTTTAGTTGGATAACCAGGAAATCAATAGGATACTCCAAAGAATCGATGGAGACCATTATGTCTTCCACAATCCCTTCAGGGGTCATGGTGGAGCGGTCTACTAACTATAGTAATATTGTGGCCTTTCTCAGGGAGCCTTGAAGGTTGAGCTTGAGCATAGTGTCCTTGGTCATCACATTAATGGCATCCCCTAGATCAACCAGGGTATGGGGGATTATGGTGCCATTGATGTGGACATCGACTACAGGGCTTCCAGGGTCTAGATATTTCAAACAGATTACCTGCCCCAACATCAAGTCGGACAGTTGTCCTATGACATTGATAGTTGGAGCATCTCTCCTGCGCCTGCCTGGGTGCCTGAAGCACTTCTCCTTGATCATCTTATTGTATATAGGCACATCCTTTATGGCTTGGAGAAGTGGTATCTTTACACATAATTGTTTCAATTCTCCCAGAAGTTCATTTTCTTCTAGGGTTAGTTGTGTTGTTCCAGATAATCTCTCAGGAAAGGGTGGAGTGGCTTTTGGTTCACTTTCCTCTTTTTCTTCCTCATCCTCCTTAGGGGGAGGCTGGTTATCTGGGAGAACCTTCCCAAATCATAGGTTAATCTCCTGAATCTCCACAGCATAGGTCAGGCATGATGTTTCCCCACTATATACCTGTTGGGCCTGTCTGTTATTCAGGTTCAGGTTTGGTTGAGCAGGTATTTGGGGTTGCCTTGGTGGAGCAGGAGGCAATGGTTGTGGTTGAGCAGGTGGTGGAGGCAAAAGAGTGGGAGGAGAGTTGTACTGGGGCCTCCACCCCTAATGAGGTGCATTCCACTGAGGCTGTGGCTGAGCATAAGAGTGAAATGAATGAGCAGCTGGTTGAGCATGGTATTGAGATGGATATGACCAAGGAGGGGGTGTGGACCAGGAAGGATGAGCAAGGGGCCCCTAAGAAGGCATGGAAGTGGCTTGATTAGCATTGTAATATGTCTAGGATGTCCCTTGCATTCCCTGCTAGTACGGTCTGGGCCCATGTGGCCTCCTTTGGTTCATGAAATAGAGTGGTTCAGTGGCTTCTTTGGCCCCCTATTATGCAACTTTAAGTCCGGGCAAGGAAGGGCACTGATTCGTAGAATGGTCTTCTTCACAGACTGAACACACTTCTTTAGAGTTCAATGGACATTCGTTCCTAGGATGCCTTCTGGTGCATCTAGGACAAAAAATGGGCAAAGTCCTCTCTGCTTCCTCTTGTTTTCTTTTGATATGCAAGGTATCCATTTGCATGGCAAGAGTCTGCATCATCTTGCTCTTGAAATCTTCCAACAGATTTCCAAATTCACATCTAAGGGATGAACTGGATGAGGATGTACTAGCTAAAGGTTGACTTCCCCTACCTTTCTTTCTAGTTGCCCTAGAATGGTTTCTAAACACAGTCTTTATGTCTTCATAAAGTAGTTGGTAGATGTCCCCCCCAGCCAACAAATGGAGGGTATCTAGAAGGTCTTCAGGGAATCCTCTGAGCAGGACCAACTTCAGAGATTCGGGGTCAAGTGTGCACCTGGCCCTTTTATAACCGAGCTGAAACCTCTCTTCATAATCTTCTAAGGATTCATCGCTTCCCATAGTCATTCAGAAGATTTCTTCCTTGGTATCCTTTGACCTACAGTAGTCTCGGTATTTGTTGTTAAAGGCTTGCTGCATCTAAGCCCAAGTTGTGATGTGGTTGCCAAGTAACCCCATGAACCAGTGCAATGCTGCATCCTTGAGGGTAGAAGGAAACAGTTTCAACTTCTGCTCATCTTCTGCATAGTCATAGGCTCGACAGATAACAACAAATTCAAACAAGAAGGTATCAGGATCTTCGGTAGTCAACCCATGGAAGTGAGGTAAGGCTGAAGGACTTATGTTCTTCATTTTAGTGTCCCCATTGGTCTCTCGGATAAGAAAGGTACCCTCTACTCTTTCCCCATTCCCTCTAATGTTTCTGTTTTCAGCCATGGTCTCAGGAGGGATGGTTTCTTTCTCTTCTTCTGCTATAGGATCTTCGTATATCTCTGGTGGTTCACCTATAGGTTCTTCTGGATCACTGCCACTGAAGAAGAGAGAAGGGTTAATTTGTGATGCGGTGGGGGTGTTGGGTAGGAATTTTCCTGAATTATCTCTATTCCTATGAGGCATGAAAGGAAATCTCTTTTTGGGTGATTTTTGTTTTTTTTTTGCTTGCACCTGCAAAACTGAAATGGATTGAACAACAAATTGCAACTAACTGAAATGAACTTGTTGAAATGAAATTGCAGAATTGAAATGAAAGCAAGGAAATGACTAATCTACTTTGCTAGAATGGAAATTGCAGAATTGAAATGAAAGCGAGGAAATGACTAATCTACTCTTGCTGAAATGGAAATTGCAGAATTGAAATGAAAGCAGGAAATGCCTAATCTACTTTGTTGGAATGGAAATTGCAGAATTGAAATGAAAGCAGGAAATGCCTAATCTACTCTTGCTGAAATGGAAATTGCAGAATTGAAATGAAAGCAGGAAATGCCTAATCTACTTTTGCAGAATTGAAATGAAATAACTACTCTACTTTTGTTGAAATAAACTACTTAGCAGAATGTTGCAGTAGAAAATAGAAGAAAATCAATAATCACAAAATACTTTGACGCTTCCCTGGCAAGCTAACGCTATTCTATTTGCAGAAAGAGAAGGAAAACTGAAATGTAATGCTTCGACAGAGGCTATTCTATTTGCAGAAAGAGAAGGAAAACTGAAATGTAACGCAAACCCTAGCAAACCCTAATTTACCTAATAATCCTACTTTTGTAGGAAAAGAGATGAAAACTGATGAAATGAGTGCCGTCGACTACTGAAAAGTTAAATTTCATTTATTCAAGCTACTTCTGAAAAGAAATGAGAAGAAAACATATTTTTGTGCTTTTGAGTGTTTTTATGTGAAATTATTATGCTTGTGATTTATCTGGTTGTGATTGTGCAGAGGTTTGGTGGTGAATGAAGATGGAGTTGGCTTTTACAGAAGGTGAGGAAGGTGTGGAGAGGTTCTAAGAAGCCCCTAGTACCCTTCTGAAGACTTCCATTGCAACTGGATTTCGAAAAACCAGTTATAGGAATTCTACAGGAGGCTGCAGGGGATCTACAAGAGGAGGCTGAGAGTTATTTTTGGAGTTTTGAAGGTGGAAAAATGATGGAAAAGGGTAACTAAAGCCTAAGTGAAGGTGTTCAGGTGTCTAGAACTTGTCAAGGAAGATCAAGAAAGAACATTATGGTTGGATTTGTTCAAATGGCAAGAGGGCAGCTTATGGAAAAACGTAGAAATTAGGGTAGATTGGCGAAATATTGCGAATGACTGGGGAAATCTATGAGAAGTGAGCTGGTGCTAGCTTCTTTATGGATGTATGGTGAGCTAAGGTGTCCTGCAAGAGATTTTCCCATCTACTTACGAAAACTGATCAAAGAAAGGACTAACTCTACCATGAAAATAGAACTTTTTCTAGCTTGACCTAATTTCTGACCTACAAACAGAAAATGATGAACAATAACCTTTGAACAAAAAAGCATGCAGAGAGATCTATTGTAAAAGAACAGGAAATGATCTAGGCAACTGAATCTGAACCAATAAGTCAATCTTTCCAAATCAAGTCTTCACACGAGAAGTTGCATGGAAGAGCAAAACTGTCTTTTTGGTGGCAACAGTAGTGCCTTGACCTCAAATCATAGTCCCCGGAAGGGAGAAAGGAGATCAGGGCATGTTGTTGGCCTTTTTTAATCTTATTATGTCACTACAGTAACCTACTTGAGCAACTGAAACACAAAATAGCTATGCAAACCATCAAAAGCAACCTAATCTAACAAAGTAAAATGAATCTATGTAACAGAAATTAACTCATGAACTGAAGCAAGAAACCTATAAGTACAAAGCAAGAGGTGCTGGCAGCTTGGGTTGGGCTCTAACCTAAGAGCTTCAGCCCTCTGAAAGAGATCAATGCTGGCTCAAAAACTGTTTCATTTTCATTATCAAAAATAATATTCACATTACATAGACTATTCTAAAAAAGGAACTCGAAAATAAGCTGAGAAAGTGATGCACAAAGTGCGAAAATATTTACTATTGACTGGCTAACCTACTGAGGCTCTAAGCCCCCTTATTTATACAAATGGAATCCTC